>OZ022593.1:11071795-11096795 GCA_963669155.1 Arbacia lixula
GAGAGAGAGAGAGAGAGAGAGAGAGAGGTATAAGATGGGAAAGTGTGAGATAAATTTACAGGGACATATGGAGGTAAAAGGTTGAAGTAGATACTATAAAGGGGAAAAAAGCGATTGAAAGAGAGGGAGACAGAAAAAAAGACAAATTTAGATAGAAATAGGCGGGAGGCTATTAGCGTAGTGAGGCAAGGAGGGAGAGAGATACATGTGCAAGCTTCAAGTAAAGTAAAGTGAAGCAGAGTTAGAGGCAGAGGAAAGTGGACAACCAGAGAGATAAAGGTGGTTGCTATATACAGTAGAGGGAGAGGGGATAGATCTACATACATGAATGTACGAACAGACAGATAGAAACTGAGAGAACGAGAGAGACAGACACAGAGAGAGGGAGAGAGAAAGAGAGAGTTGGAATCAAAAGCCAGCCCTGGCCTGAATAACCCACTTTTTCCTCTCGTCTTTGAGTGACGTCATTCGCTCTTGTATGCTCGTTCATTGTGAGCTGTGTGAGTTGAACTATTCTCACTTGAGTGGCTCCGTGGGGTTGGCAGCAGAGAGGAAGGAGGGGGAGAGGAGAAGTGGAAGAGGGAGGGAGGAGGGGTAAGAGAGGGGAAGGAGGGAAGAGGATAAATTGAAGGGGGAGGGAGGAGGGTTGAGGAAGGAGGGAGAAGTGAAAGGAGAGAGAGAGAAGAGGCAGTGAGGATGGGCAGGAGAGAGGAAGGAGGGAAGGGAAGAGGAAGGAGGGGCAGGAGAGAGGCAGGAGGGAACAGGAGAGACTGAAGAGGTGGAGAAGAGAGGTAGGTGGCACGAAGAGAAAGACAAGAGGGAGGGAGGGGTGGGGGGGGGGTGGGGGTAAGAGACAGAAAGGAGGGAATAGGAGAATAGAAGAGGGAGGGAGGAGGGGTGAGGATAAGAAAAGGGAGTGGAGAGGTAGGGAGGAGGGACAGAAGGTGAGGGGAAGGTGGAGGGGCAGGAGAGAAAAAGGAGGGGAAAGGAGAGAGAGAAGAAGGATGGAAGAGGGGCAGGAGTGGGGAAAGGGGGACCTTCAGAGAGATAGAGAGAAGAAGGAGATAAGAGGAGGAAGAGGAGTGGGAGGAAGGCAGGGAAGGGGAAGGTTGATAAGTTTAAAAATGTCTGATTAACTTCTCATATTTAATGTCAAAGACTCTTTGGCGTTGAAACGAGTGAGAAAAATGGGAATGAGTGAGGGGGCGTGTTGGGCAAGTCATGGACAAAAAAAATTCAGAAGACTTATGCAAAAACGATTTTCCCCCTTCAAGATAACGTCTCCTTCTTGAGTGGCTCCGTGTCTGTAAGGAAGAAACACAAAGGGAGGAGAAGAGAGAAAAAATGGTTGCAAAAGAGGGAGAAGTGAGCGATGGAAGTTAGGGGAAAGAAAAAGTCAAGCAGATGAAACATATAGAAATTAAGGAATAAGATAAAAGTGATTCTGAATATACTTCAACCTCTCCACTGTGTACTAGTATTTAACTTTTACAGATAATAGGGATGTGGGAGAGGGGTGGAAGGCTTGGTAAGAAAGAACTGGGTGGAGTTTTTACAGGATTAGTACTAATTCATGCTGTGCAGTGCATACATTTATTTAGAAATGTAGGGTGTGTTTGAATTACGATTGCAGATAGACTCCAAACTGATATGATTAATCTACTAGAAAAGTGAGCATAGAAAATGGAGTCTATTTCTATGAAGAGTAACGCTAAAACAAATATTATATCTACTTTCTCTGCAAAACATTCAATTCTTTGAATGAATCGTGGAGTTGTCGGCTTTTAGATGATCTCAAATACTGCATGTCAACTGCTTATTGCAATGTCCTCCACTAAAAGCGGTACGCTTGTCACTCCAACACAGAAAGGGAGCTTTTGATACTGCTGTACGTCAACTGAATGTCATTTCTCATAGGATATGCATGCAAGAAGCCCCAGGGTGCACGTTTATATTTCTCGAGGCTATTAGCTCCTCATAATTATGGTTCTTTGCAAATCAGGGTCATCGCAAGTTCATGTATTTCATGTAAGGGACATGTACATGCCGCAAACTGCTTCTGATGAAATTGTGATTTTTCATTCAACCAATAACACTTGCCTAAGGAACCATAAGATTTACACTGCCAATTAGAACCCCCTTCATGTATGCCACCTACATGTATCTGCAACATCAGCTCAACATTTGTGGCAACATTTGTGTCACTCAAATAGTGTGGTATTGGCTTCCTGATTTGAGTTCAAAAGTATAGTGGAAATTATCGATCTTCGGAGGAACTGGCATAAGTTACTATTATTTCCTCGGGGGCTTCGGCCCTTGGAAAGAATAGAACTAAACCAGTCCCTCCTCAGATAGATCATTTCCACTATACAATCTCACAGCTTGGTATATTTGTATAATATAATATAATATAATATAATATAATAGAATATAATATAATATAGTATAGTATAGTATAGTATAGTATAGTATAGTATAGTATAGTATAGTGTTGTATTATTTTATATTATATTATATTATATTATATTATATTATATTATATTATATTATATCATATTCTATTCTATTCTATTCTATTCTATTCTATTCTATTCTATTATATCATATTATATTATATAGCCTGGTGGCTAAACCCTCCCTTTAACTATCACAGCCATGTACATCTACACTATAGCCTAGGCTATTATGCAATATGCCCTTTCCCTTACCTGCAATGCATGGAAAGTGCTTATCAGAAGCTACCCATGGTTATGTAACATGATGAGATGAGATAAGCCCCAGCCCCGTTATCAGACCTCGAGCGCCCTCGCCACTCAAGCGCTTCACGCCCGAAATTAAGGTATAATTAGAAGTTGATGAGATGATGGCACAGGGCTTAGGAGAAGGTAGAGCATCACTGCCAGCCTATCCCTGTACAGCGATGGGTAATTAAAGATGTGATAACTTGTAATTATTAGTCCACGCTCTGCTTTTCCTTGATTAAAGCTTACCCGCTGCCGCTGCACCGCGGAACAAAGGAGAGTAGACTTAAAGGAAGGTTGCGGCCACAAACCCTTGTCAGTTAGTTGAGTGTGTGGGGCTGAAGCGGCCGAGACTAAGAGGGGGGTTGCATTTCAACACCAGTGATAATCACATATCCCATTAAACATCATTTTATCTGGCTCAGAAGGAGTTAAAACTTGTTAGCGATGCATTTTGGTACCAGTAAAGCACAATTCACATAGAGCAGGGGGGGGGGGGGGGGGGGTTGCAGACGTTTACCCTTGTCAGTTAGTTGAGCGAGTGGGTCTGAAGCTGCAAAGACTAAATGTAGCTCCCATATATTTGTGCAAACACGGGAGGTGTTAACTCTTTATGCACTATTAATGCTTTTTGCAGGGGATGTGTGTATACTTTTGTGTGTGTGTGTGTGTGGGGGGGGGGGTATAGGCAATAAACCCTTGTAAGTCAGTTGAATGAGTGGGTCTAAAATCAAGCACATTTTTGGCTGAATATGCAATATAATTTGCTTCGACCATGCTCTCAATCTAAAACTTCCCTGTGAATTCGGCCAATAGCCATTTGCCTAACATTAAGGCTAGAGACAAATACTAGTAGAAGACCCAATTCGAGGCTTTAAGACAAAATATCTGGAGTCAAAGATGGAACAATGATTTTGCCACGTCTGAGACCTTCATGAATATATTATTCCGTCTGCGCTTATTTATTAATAGTTTTAGGTGTATTTGCAGTCAGTGAATCCAGACTTTCTAAGTTGTATGCACAACATCATACACAGTATCACATGTATGTAAACCTAGTAGAGAAGCTGTTTGTATGTATGGATGGATGGATGGGTGTATGTTCCATACAATTTGTACCTGTAAATGTGTAACACCAAATTGCATTTGACTATTTTGGGCTTAAATGCAAATGCTAATTTATGTACGCGGGGGCTGAGTGGTACTTTGACACGCTTTTCTCCTTCTCTTCCTCTCCCCCTCTCTGTCTCCCTCATTATATCACCTCCGTCCTCTTCTCCCCCCAATCAATGTTCTATTCTTGAGCACATTATTGATCTAAAATAAGACATTTCTCTGACTTTGACTCCCACTCAAACTGCATTGAATGATCCGAGCCATCAAATCTCGCAGCGGGGTTGAAAGCCCGCACAACGCATTCAGCCAGACCAAATTTATGCGGCGGTTTTCCCTTCCTCTCATTTTACATCATGCTTTATGAAACATAAACTCTGCCAATGCATCAGTTTTACAGCCATGTCTTTTTCTTTTTTTTTAGACAAGAATGTGTAGCCTTTGATGGCCTCCATCATTTCATTTTTCATCAATTTGTTCTAAGCATTATGGGAAATGTTTGAATTTGTCAATCATGTACAGATTATGAATTTGCATGGAAATTGGAATCAATGCTATAATTCATATGTCAGTATTATTGGTTAAAATCTACTTTTGAAAAGACACAGGAAATAATTTAATTCCTCATATTTTTACAGATTATGAATTTGCATGGATATTGGAATCCACACAATAATTCATACAACTTTAGTATCATAGGTTCACATGTATATTTGATGTAAGTCACTATAATCCTAGAGTTTGTATGGATTTACTTTTGTGGTAAGGTGATTTTGCAGATAAAATAAACATTGAATATTTCATAAATATTGTCCTTAAAAAGGCCTTAAATTTATCTTTCTTGAAGGAAAGTTAACCTAAATTTACTGTGTTTAAAGTGTCAGTGTTGTAGATATATGGACTTTGAAAAAACAGGTGACATATTTTTGTGTTATTGTGAATTAACACATAAATGTGACAAGATCTTCATTCATGTAGGATGTGTTTAATGCTGGGTAATCTATGAAATCTTAAGTGATGGTGCAATTGTCAGATACATTGAAAATATATTACCCATAGAGATGGATGTACATTGTACACATAATCATATAAAGCATAATATTATATGACAAATAAGATACCTATTTACATGAAAATCTTATATTTAAACAAATTAGCAGTTACATCTATTGAAACACTCATGTACATGAGATATCTGCAATGAAACTTGTATACAAAGGCCATTCAGAACAGACAACAGACAAGAAATGAGGTCTTTATAGACAGGTGGTTGCTACAGCAGATTTCACTCTACTCAGAACACTATTCAGAACATATTGATGTACATATCTAGGTCCTTAGAATATACTTACATCATTCTAGATTGCCATGATTCTGGAATGTGAAATGTACAGTTATGTGATTAATGACTTGTGTGTAAATTTCCACACTGCAGTCAGCATACGTACATGTACTACATGCATTGCATAGGTTGGTAATAAAGTATGGTTGGAAGCTGGCTGCAAAATTGTTATAGAAAGCATATTTACGTAATGAACCATCAGGAATATAGGATTAACAATATCAACGACAGTATGGTTATTTAATATTGTTATGTCACGGGGCACTGGACAGGTTGATAGGTTGCCAATCATGAGACTTTTGGTATGTGTTACATAACAATGTCTGGCATGCCCTGCAAAATGCAATTAAATGTCCATGTATGTCTACTTGAAATGTCCATTATGACATTGCATGGGTGTAGATTTCACCAAGGGGACTTTCCCCTTGTAATGGGAGCTAGGCAGAGGGCATCCACTCAATGGAAGAGCATCTATAATGGAGTGTGTGGCTGTCTGTGGGAACGTTCTCACGGCCAGAGTTTACTGCTGCTGCTGCTGCTGCTCCTCCTTGCCATGGTGCCATTTACATGTACTAAAGGGAATGTACTGTACTGTGAAGACGAAAAAGCCTTCGGGCTGAACATTTTGAGGATTTGTGATTTAATCACTAATTACTCCCAATGTGGATCGGACACATTGCTGCTGACATAGTGTAATACTCAATGACAGCCCCTTACTCAGTCTGCCACATTACATTTTTATAAAATTGTTGATTTTTTTTAATGTTTCAGAATTTTTTAGTGCCTGATTTTCCAGAAAGATTTGCCACGCATGGATATGAACATGTGCTAGTCTTTCCTACATGTAGTATGTCTTCACTGCCAATTGTGGACATTGGCACAGACCTGTACATATTATACATACAATGCCAATGTACAGTGAAAGCCACTCTGCTGTAAGCATCTAATTGTCTATGGAGACCAAGTACATTGTTTCCCCTAAACAATGTTTCTCAATCCTGAAAGTACCTTGCACATAATGACCACCTTCCTATAAATGACATATTTCTTAACTTCCTTGAGTGGTCTCATATATCATTTCAGGTGTCACTGTACTTTTTTGCAAAGGAAATAGGTTAGAACTGTGTAAATTTCATCGCCAGATTATCTACTAGATCCTTTTGACTAGACATCATACAGTTGCTCTTGAAATATTGCTTGTATTCTCAGTATGTCGTATACAATTCATTCTGAACTTGTAAGGTAATAATCTGATTGAAAGTGTATTATCAAAGTGTTTGAATATAAAAATTATAGAATTGCTCTGAGAAATATCGAAGCGTGAAATTTAATGCACTGATATATAATCTGACACAGATATTTTGTTGGCAGGTTATGAAATTTGTAGGATTATGAACTTTGCAAGTCCTTGATTCTATTGCATAACTGTGTGCTGCATTTGTAGTTCAGATTGAATACTGCATTCTTCTTACATCACAAATTTACCCGAGGCAACATGAAGTAGTCTTAGGACACAGACTCAATTGTGAAATTGCTTGAAAATACGAGTCTGGTAGATTAGACTAAAGTTGACTTGCGGGTTGTGTCTCAAAATTCCAGGGGGCTGTTAAACTAACATTGAAGAAACAGGGGTCATGTTGTATGGGAAATAGGCTCCATGTTTCAAATATGTTGATTCAGATTCTTTGACAAACCTGACATCGCTTTATGCCCACAAATGACACATATCCAGGTCCATATTCATGAATCCTTTTTTGCCTTTATCCACAAGCAGTCGCTAAAAATGCATGTATTGTCGCTGGACGTACTTAAGCAACTTGCTTAGCCTTGTTTCTAGGCTATAGAGTGCAAGGACACAATGGAGTCTGTTAACAACTGTGTCTGGTAACAAAGACTAGAGTCTAGCATTATAAGACTATATTCACTGTATCATTCTCTTCTTATCTCAGTCGGTCTTACATAAGTCAGAGATGGAATTGAGAATGATTAGTCTACTGCAGCCAGACCTGTTTATTGAATATTGTAGTTTAGATTAAAAATGCCTAACAGCCTGGAAGCCAGGCTAGAGTATGTACAGCTTGAGGCTGTAGTCCCAGGCGAAACCCAATGAATGAATGTTTGTGTATCACATGGAATAGATCACCTACATAGCCCCCCTCTCACTGTATGTCACCTTAAACGACCTTTGACCCCTACATGTGTCTGGGATGCATTGTGAGGGAGGGGGGTCAAGGTCAGCTGCAATCTACAACTGTGGTGACAACTCCATACTGCCTAGTCTTGAACTCCAGCCACAAGAAGGGAGCATTCACTATATTGTCTAGAATTAGCAATTTCAATCCGCGTTTACAAACCCTGATTCCAGCTATTCCGAGAATCTGTTGTTTATATCCACAGAGATCGGAAATAGCGATTTAGCTATCAGCAATGCATACTGTACATCTTTGATTGTGCTCTTCGTTGAATATGAGCTGATAATGTCTTTTAAACACTGATTCCGGCTAATTATGTCAAGAAAACACACAAGTTTCGGGCATTCAATCTACACTGAGAATCAGCAAAAGTGTGTTTTTACAAAAACTATGATTCTACTTCAGGAAACGGAATATGAACACACCACACTTTAGAGATTGGAGTTACACGCAACACAATGCTTACTAGAATGTACGGTAGGCATGCATTTGTTCCTGAAACTGTGTGATGTAATGCCATTTCATAAGCTGCCCTTATATTTCATGTGCACTTTCCTCTTTTGCCGTGTGGAATCCTCATGGTGATGAGTTTGGTAAGACAACTATAGATGCACATTTGATTTTTCCACATATTCTTCAATATTGTAGTGAAATGGCTATCCTATTGATATTTTTTTAGGCATGCACCCAGTAGTAAAGCATAGCATGCTTCATTCTTCTGGGGGGCATTTCATCAAAGGACTTGTCGGACGTTTTATCTGACAAACTGTTATAAGCTTCTGAAATGCTTGCATCTTATTGGCCGAGAGCAAACTTGTCGGATAAAATATCCGACAAGTCCTTTGATGAAATGCCCTATTCATTTATTCACAGGATGGAGTATGCTATCCTTACTACTGGGTGTACATGTATGCCTCATTTTTTCCAACTATTACAGCTTATTGCTTGAATGCATTTTTGTTTTTTGAAAAACCAGTTATTATTAAGCTGTAATGTGTGCTGATATATACTATGTATGCATGTCGTTCATTCACACAAGGATAGATTTGGTGGTATGAGATGAGATGTTGTTGTCACATGAACTTATTAACAGTTTTATGACTTGTTTTTGCACAAAAATTTGATTTGAAATTAAAAACATATTTGACAAGGAACACTGATTCACATCAAAACATGAAAGTGCCACTATTGCTCTGATATTTCCTTACACATACACAATTTTAGTGTATTTTTAAAAGTTTTTTCCTCTGTAGAATAGACGTGAACAACAGGAGATGACTTGTAATTGCCCTATTTTCTGAAAATTTGATATTGACATTTGATATTCAAAATGTTTAGATCTGCCCTAAGTGTGAAGTTATGAACTACAAAGTCATATTCAGTGAATAAAGATTCACAATACAATTCCTGTGTCATTTGAAATATTGGATAAGGCAGAAGAAAAATGGTAAAAGTATTAATGTCCATATTTTTTATATTTGTGAGTTCTCAGGTCATCAAACAACTTATGTACAGTATACTAGTAGTATATAAGTTCCATTCATTTCATGTCACAACTCAAGTAATTAGTTAACCCTCTCAATACCTATGGGACTTAGGGGGTTAAAGCACCTCATCACAGATTTTCTGCATGATTTTTCTCCCAATTCTTGTATCTGATGGCCGAGGAGTACATGTATTAGCTGCCAAATGTCCCTAAATTGCGGACATGAGATGGTGATGGGTGTTAGGAGGAGAATGCCATTTTTCATCTCGCGGTATCATGATGTCGCCATGTATCTCACTTGGCGAGAGCGTGTCACGGAGTGTCATGTAGCCTGGTGAACTTTGGCTCCTCTCTTATCACTGCCAACTGCTGCATTTCCGCTTTCATGTCACGGCCTCACGCCAGCACGCTATTCCCGATCGGAGGAATTAGCACGATCTGAGAGCAAATTGCTCGATCTGCACTAAAGTTGGATGAAATGCGCTATGACTGATCAGTGGAATTAGCACGATATGAACGTGAATTGCTCACTCTGAACTGAAGTTGAAATAAATTTTGTTATTCCCGATTAGGGGAATTAGCACGATCTGAATGAAAATTACCTGCTCTATACTGAAGTAGAGCATAGTTCTGGCATGGGTGTTGGTGTTGAAGAGCTAATGCAATTTTTCACCTGCTGACCCTTTTCGTGAGGAAGTCTTATCGGGTTGATTTTGCAACCTCACATAATTTAAACCTACTGCTAGGGCTAGTGCTAGATGGGAGATGGAGATGGTGTGACGGGCCAATGCAGATGCAGTGAAGTCTGAATGAAATGCCCTATTCCTAATCAGGGGAATTAGCACAATCTGAATGTGCATTGCTGGCTCTGTACTGAAGTATAGTATAGTTCGCAATCGCTGGCTATTTTCTTGAGGATGTCTTATCGGATAATTCGTGCAACCTCGCACCGTTGAAACCCGCTGGTGCTGGGACCGGTAGATGGATGGCAGGGGCAGCGGAAGATTTATGGTCCCCCAACGCTGGCTGACAGGGTTCACTCTTAATGATTGGGGGGAAATATGATTAATTGTCGCTTTCTCTGCTACCACTAAAACTGGTTATCTCTACAGCTCTCTCAACCTCAATAAACTGTACACGTGTGATATTTTACTTTTCAATTCATATGCAGCTTCTGATTCTTCTCACTCTTTTTAGGTATTATATTTATTCACTTTTTTTGAGCAACCTGCAACATCCCTCTTTCATTCTTTCTGCCCTGGGGGTGGGGGGGGGGGGGGGTGCTTCTTATTACCCTGCCCCACTCCTCCTCGCTTCCAGTAAATCAGTTCAGTTTCTTTTTGAAATCTTGTTTGGTCTTCTGTACAACGTGAAGTTCATTTATTCACTTGCTTTGTCCTAACAGCCCTGCAAGTAGATGTTTCACTATCTTGTCGAAATCCTAATGGACACATGGCCTTTTTTTGCCCTTTTTTTGTTCATCCACACATGAAGTTAATTTATCTACGTGCTTTGTTTTAACCGTCTTGCTAAAAGACATTTTGTGTTCTAAATTGAACTCAAACTCACAATTTATGTCCCCATCCTACATGATGTACAGGTTCATAATTATACTACTTCGCCCTCAAATTTACTGTAATGTACATAACTTTATGCATGTATCCAGGTCAATATATACACTTTGGGAACAATTAGATGTACCATTGCCTAATATTACATGTAGTATCATATCTTAAATGTGAATTGTAGTCTGTGAGACATTAATGATTTTTGGATGCAGCTTGAAATTCTCTTCAGCCAAATAAAATAGTGAGTGTTGCACTTAGAGATGTCTTAATCATTTGTGTGAAGAAATACACTCTTTCTCTGTGAAAATTGTCTGAATTTATCAATCACAGAATAAACGTAACCATGTTGAATAGGCAGCTATTTTATATCCTTTTATGTTTTTTTTTTCATTTCATATTAGCTTTGTTTATTGTCATGTTAATTATATATATGTTTGCATAGAATGTTATTATGTGTATGGAATGTATTTAGAATATGTATTGAATATCACTAATGTGGAATATTATACATCAATTTTTAATATATTAGCATTTAACTAATTTGTTCTATTGATGTGTATCTAGGGTAGAACTACAGTGTATTGTGATTTCCTTGACCATGAGAATAATGCAGATATATGTCCCAATATCATTGCAATGGGGTTCCCTGCAGAAAGCCTGGAAAGGATGTACAGAAATGACATGGAGCATGTTGTCAAGTAAGTTGCCGTCATCATCACCCTTCCCCTTATTTCCTTTGTTCTCCCTGTCCTCCCTGTCCTTCTTCATTTCCTGCTTTTCTTCCCTCTCCAATCCTCTTCTATTTCCCTACCCCCTTCTTCCTCCTTTTCCTCTTCCCGTCTTCAATCCTCTCCCATCACTCCATCTCCCTTCTTTGCTATTTTCCCATCTTTCTTATCTTCCTCCTCTTTCTTCAACTTGTTCATTCCCCCCCCCCCACTTCTGCGACTTCCCTCTCCCACCTCTCTAGGTTTGCAATTAAAATTTCATCTCAATCTCCAATGGAGAGTTGTCTCCTAATCTTGTCATAAATGTCATAGACATGGTAACCATTTGGATGTCTTGCCTCCCTCCCCATGCCTCTTATCTCTATATATCACAAGAAGCCATGTAGGTCAAGGATTTCTGGTCTGATAAAAAAAATAATGTTTCATAGGGCTGTCTTCATGAGATCAAAGTTGCAAAATATCGTGCTTATTTCTGATCCGGTCAAGTTTGTGATCATTTGTCTTCTCATGAGACTAGATTTGCAAAATGATACATTATTAGATTTAAACACCATAATATCATGCTTATTTCTGTTCCTATAACTTGAACAGAAAGTTTTTGATAATGTTCCTCTTCATGAGACTTGAGTGGCAATATAAAACATGAGTTAGATCAAAGCTCCATATCTCCATTATATCTGATCCTGTAAATTACATACACAGTTTACAATCATTTACATCTTCTTTACATTTAAATTGCAAAATAACACATTAGAATGAAGTTCCAAAGAATCATACTTACAATATATTTGATCCTATAAATTTCTATAAGTTTCTGACAATTTGCATATCTTTTAGAGTGGAGTGGCGAAATAAAAAATACTTTCAAAATGTTGGGCTAGTTTGCAAAATAGCAGGCTTCTTTGGACTGACTTGAATTTGACCGAAATTGCTCAGGGTAAATGTCCATAGTTCTTGAGTTGGAGATTTTGCTGATTGCACAGACAGACATTATGTAACAGTAACAGCTTAAAATCAAGTACAAAATGGATGTGCAAAATCATTATCAGGCAATTTAGCCCTTTCAGTCCCAAGCCGTAAAAAGGCAATTCGTTTTTGTGCACTATTGTGTAGCAAATGTAGTGAGAGGAATGAACGTCTTTGGAAATGATGCATACAACAGTTCAACTGCAGTCAAGTTTGCTTGATCAGGGAATAGCGGATTCCTGTGCCAACTTTTGTGCCGTGGAAACGCGCCTTTTGTGCACAGCCCAATGGGCATGCAGCCTCATGATAATCATCAGTTCTAGTGGAGGCTTAGTGTGCTACAGGCATCAAGACATTATGGGTGTGTTCTCATGCATACAAAGCTATAGGCCCGTTCACACACAAGGGAAAAAGTGCGATTTAAAAATCGATTTTCTAATCGCGATCAAAATTTCGAAATTTTTTCCAGTGTGGACAGAAAAATCCCACTTATTACCGCGATCCTAATCGCGATCCAACTCGCACTATTAGTGCGATTTTTCAGAATAATCGCGATTATTTTGCCAAGCGTCTCTTTGAATCGCGCGCGCGCGAAACTCTATTGGGACAGCGGGGTCAGTCTTCGGTCATGCAAGTTTCGCGCATGCGCAATTTGGCCACTGATCGTTCTTTCCTTGCTGGGAAGTGCGATTTTTCCCTGTGTATGAATGGTCAAAAAAAAAAATTGAAATTTGGATCGCGATTGTAATTTCGATTTTCTGTGTGTGTGAACGGGCCTTATGTCTTATTCCTAACGTCTTATTCCTTACATCATGACAGAAATAGTCACCAATTTGCCTCTGTCTTGAAAGAGATCCTTCATCGGTCATCCTTTTTTGAGGATACCGCACAAAATATATGCGATACAAGTGGAGTTCTCACACATAGCAAGCTATAGAGTACCGAAGTGTGACGTCATTTGAGCATTATTGTCAAGACAACTGGCTCTAAACAATATGGATAGAGCAAGCAGCGGTGATCACAACTGGGACTATAATTGGGAATGCCGGACACTAGCCCGATAGACAATATCAGATAGCTAAACCTCTCACTGGAGTGAGTTTGTTTAGAGCCAATTGTCTTGACAACATGTTCATATGACGACACCACTTGGGTACTTTATAGTGTGTGTGATTTAGAATCATCAGCACTGCTTGAAAATGCCCCTTATTACTATTGGTGTGTTCTCATTAGGAGGTAATAGTATGGTATACAAATATTTAATGATCATGAGGGATCTTGCGGAATCTATTATTCCCCCAAGGTGAACTGGAGGGCTTGGGGTATTATTTTTGAGGGAAAATGGTATCAGTTCACCGAAAGGACAAAATGATGCCACAAAGCTCTCGAATAAGATCATGAAATACATGTTTTTTTTTTAATTCTTTATTGATTGGAGATCCCTTTTATTATGCCTTGAGCAAACCAAAGAAAATTGAAGTTGCGCCTTGGTAGCAACACATCAAGACTTGTTCAGGTGTGCAAACTAGTTGTCCGTTACAGTGCAAGAAGCAGTGGAAAAATTATCTTTCCATGAAGGTTGGAATTTTGTGTGTTGCACTTATAAACAGGATAACCAATGAAGACAGAGGCAAATTGTGGACTATTTCCCTCATTTACTTGCCAATAGTTTGAAAAAAAATTTGGGCATGTGGCACACTTTTAATTTGACTTGAACACAAGTCATGGTATTCCATATTACTTCTTTTTTTTTTAATTTCATGTCATTAGTGTACTTCATTTGTTATTGTTTTTATCTCTCTCTCTCTCTGGCAGATTTCTCAACTCGAACCATCAAGGTCACTATAAAGTCTATAATTTGTAAGTATTATCTTCATTTATTCCTTAGTGTATATCCTTTTGTCTTGATTATGATGATTTTGATAATAATGATGATAAATATTAATGCAGGTACCATATAAATACATGATTAGAGTAAATGTTTTAAACTCCTACAAGGTCATTTTAGATCAAAACTGATTGGCAATACTATTGCAATCCTAAATTAGATTGTTATTGAACATTCTATAGTCAGTTCAAATGATGTCAACAAAGATGCAACATTCAAGCAACAAGATTGCCAATTTGAAGAGCAAAAGTGTAATATAAACCTTTCCAGCCCATTAGAATTTTGAAGATTTCGTGATTATTATTCTTTTGCATAGCTTCATATCACTTTGAAAAATAATTTCAAAGCTGATACATGTTATAAAATGACTAACATGGACCAATCTTGTGAAGAAATCTTTTATAATTTGTCATACTTGATATTAAAATTTAACGTCCCAAACCATATTTTTATACTACCTGGTGCCAAAAGGGGACCATCGTGGCACAACCACATACTATAACTATCAGCTACAAAGAATAATCTCTTCAAGATTCTATTTCTAATGATACTGATTATCAGTATTTATGTAGTGGCTTATATGACAGAGTGTGGTCTCTAAGCGCGTTACAATATAATTACCCTGGTCATAGGATTCTAGTAAGTCTTTACGATACCTGTCTAGTCCCAAGGTATCCTTTAGCATTTTAGCAGCCAGTAAGGCACATTCATTCCATTCCTACTGGGTACCCAGTTATTGTACTGAAGGAAACTGGTGCCATGGGTGGGCTTGAACCTGGGACCTCAAGAATTCCAGTCAAAGGTCACAACCACTGCACCACAACACCTCTCCCCAATGCCCCCCCTATTTTTTTTGCAAAAAGGTATTTATCTGAAGTCGCCCAAAAGCCAATATTCCCTTACCTTTCTTTCCTGTAATTCTAAAGGTACAAATGATGGCACGACCAGAACGGAAGAACCACAAACAAAAACAAGTATTTTTGAAGACTAATTTTGTGGACCAGAAGTCACCCACAAAGCATTATTTATTCCCATAACCCTTTGTGTGCCAGATAAACTGCTGCTCTATGAGATTCATGTATATTACTTGTGAAAAAACGCACATGTGGTAATACAAAGGATTAATCTCTCTCCTCTTACGAAAACCTCCTAGATGCTCGGAGAGGCACTACGATGCGGCGCGGTTTGATCACAGGGTGGCGCACTACCCGTTCGACGACCACAATCCCCCCAGGATTGAGCTCATACGGCCGTTCTGCGAAGACGTGATGAAGTGGTTAGCGACGAACAAGGACAACGTCGCCGTCATTCACTGCAAAGCGGGCAAGGTGAGTCCGTAATCTCGCTCTCTTGAAGAGCTGCTCTTACGTACTGGTAGCCTAGCATCCAAGCTGTTGAACATTTTCTAAACCAAACTATTTGATAAAGGGAGTCTGGCTACAGTAGACTAATCATGCTCAATTTCTTATCCGGCTCGCCGGAGAGAAAGAGAGATGAAGTGACTAGTCTTAGAGTACTAGACTCTATTTTTCAGTTTGGATTAGAAATGTCCAACAGCCTGGAAACCAGGCTAACGCACATTTCCATTTGCTGTAACAGTGAAAATTTTCGCGGGGTGGAAATGTTTGCGCATTTCGCGCGGCGTGTATTTGGAGCGAAAATAAAAACACGTTAATATATTTGTGCCTAAACGAAGTTCATATTGGCGCGCTATGTATGTGTGCTCGCTTTGGTGCATCAGGCAGTGTTGAGCTGAGTGAATTGATTGTCCAAAGGGCTGGACAACTTGCGATTACTCCGCCGACCGCGAAAAATTAATCGCGCAGTACATGGCAGATGGAAAAAAATGGAAATTAAAAAATTAAAAAAAAAAATATCCCTGAAAATTAACCAGTTACATTTTGTTACATGTATGATGTACGATACATATTGCGAGCCATGACAACATTTTTTTTTTCAACAAAAATGTTCTTTTCAATTTGAGAAGATATACTATTTAGCAATTTGTAGAGCGTAAATATATTGTGTAATGATATAATTAATGGTGATTACAATATAACTTTTAGATATATGTTTTTATTGTTAAAATTTGTGTCTATCAGGTGGGTCTTTCTTTCAAAATACAAGTTTACTTTTTGGGGGGCAAATATTGGTATCTACATTTTTTTAAAGGTGACACAGTTTAGGAGCACCCATTTCTCAAAGTAGGAGGTGCATACGATAGTTGGATAGTGTTCTTGTATCCTTTACAAGTCAGTCCATCTTCAATTCTGATTCCAGGACAGTGTTAAAAATATTTCATTTTTTTATTTTACCTGTGACCTCAAAATATTCCTAGCTCAAAGCTCTGCTTCTCTGAGCAGCTACCCGTAAATGTCATTAAGAAATTAAAATGTATTAATATGTTCCTCGAAGGGAATGTTCTTGAGTTTCATAGAACAGCATGTGATAGTCATTAAAATAATGTTTTTTTTTTTTTGTATACCTTATCTCTTGTGTGGACACTGTGATGGTATTTTGGACTGAGTATGTGCTACATGTATGTGTGTGTATGTAAATGTGTATGTACATATGCATGTACATTTTGTATAGTATGTATGTATGTGTGTTGTCTGTTGTGTGGAGATTGTGTGTGTATATGTGAGCGTGTATTTGATTGTGTGTGTATGTGTATCTGTATTTATGTATATGTATGTATGTGTGTATTTGTTTATATGTGTGTGTGTGTATGTGTGTCTGTTGTATTATGGCTCCCACCTACCCACCTTCTTTGAATGCATCATGAGAGAAATCTCCTTTGCTGTGGGCAAAACGCAGCAGAAAGAGCCCAAGTGCTTGGAATTCTATTAATATCAGCACAAGTAGTTAATGAGCCCGGCTAATGAGGGGAGAACTCCCCATTATTTCTCTAATGAGTGAGCTGTGTCTGGCTGAAGCATCATGGGAAGGCTCGGCCTTGCCCGTTCTCATGGCTGTAAATGAAACATCGCTTTTAAATAACGGGTTTTGTCCACGATGCCGCGTCCACGTGTTGATACCGTGCTTGTTTGTCCTGCTTCTAACGAGTCTGCCGTGCCTGTATGGAGAGTGTAGGTATGCAGGGGTGTTGGACAGTTTGTTGCGGCTGCGACATAATGCACAGTTTCATTACAGGTTGATATGGCTGTTCCCATAGTATAGATGAAAGGGCAAGGTTAGAAAATATCTTGTTTTGTTTAAGAAATGTATATTTTGCTCATCTTTCAATGGCTCTGGTGACAAAATACTATCATTATATCATATGTAATTTGTGTTGTAATGGTTCAAGGTAATAAAGTGAAATTAAATAGATTAATGTGTAGAGGAGAAAGAGAACATGTGTATCTTGTTCCCTTTTATGAAAATTCTTATGCTCATATTTCAATGGCTTCAGTGACAAAAATGCCATAATTTTTGTGTTGAACTGCTTCAAATGATTAAGTGAAAGTAGTGAAATTAATGTTTAGAAGAAAGAGAGATATGGAAGTTGAAAACAATGAGAAAAAAAGATGCAAAGGAAGGATAAGAGATAGCAAAAAGAAATAACTTAAAAGGAAGAGGAAAGGGAGGTTAAAGAGATAGAAACAAGAAATTGAAGAGGAAAAAGAAAAGGAAGGTACAGATGAAAAAAAAAGAGATAGAAAGAGAGAAATAGGGAGGAGAAAATATCAGTAAGAAAACAGAAGCAAAGTGAGGGGAGGAGAAAGAGAAAAAGAAAAAGCATGGAGAAAAATAGGGAAAGATCCCAAACCGCCAGGAATAATTACTGGCCTTTGGACTTCAATTTGTACTTCTGTTGGAATATACCCTGGTTTGTAACACAATAGCATAACCTTGGCATGACAAGGGAACACTGCAATGTAATGTATTGATCGCACACTCACCTCCATGCCTATGTATCTTGACTTTGCCCACTTTTCAAAGTTGAAAAGTTTGTACATTTTTAGCGTTGTTTGCTGTATGACTCATATTTTACACATTGTACGTCTGAGTAATGATATTATCATGCATATTCGTTCTAGATATATTTATAGATGCTTCACAGAGAAGTCTGTTTGTCAACACATAGGGGTGATTGATTATAGGTTTATGGTTGGTTTTTGTAGTGGTCTCGCAAATTTACGGAGAGACGGGTTCACGGGTATAGAAAGGGAATAGGAGTAGAGGGAGAGAGAGAGAGAAATGGCCTGAAACATATGCAAAACAATTTCTAGTTGATTCGGAGCATTTTAACATTTTGCGTGCGCATATTTGCACCAAAGTATGTGTATGTGCGTTTTTTTTCTATGAAATAAATTGCCTTGTTATTAATTTTATGCATGCTTAATTTCATTACACAGAGATGACCTGTTCTAGAGCTATATGAGATAATAGATTTTCATTTAATTGCTTGTGCATGACGTCATGATTATGTAATGATCTTGAAAATGTTGCTGTAACATCTTCACATATATATCTATACATGATGAACATTTGATAAAACATGACACATGCATTGTTGAGATATCAATGCCACAAACAAAAAATTTGCTTTGGAATAAAAATAAATAAATAAAGAAAGAAAGAAAGAAAGAAAGAAAATTCGGACGAAATCAAGAGGTGATCTGCCATTCATGGCAGACCACCTAATAAAGAAAATTCAGACGAAATTAAGAGGTGATCTGTCATTTCATGACAGACCACCTAAAAAGAGAGATGAGGAAATGGGCAGAGGGGAAGAAAGAGAGAAAGGGGGAGATAGCATAAATTGTTTTATCATTTTAGCTAAAAACACTATACATCATATACATGTAGCCCATGTTGAATGCCAATAGTAGTAGCGCAACAAGAACTGTTTGTTCCTGTAATTATCGTAATAAATCTAAATTTGTGAAAAACGTGACAAGTACAAATACAGCCAATGTCAAGAGCTGATCTATTTGGGCCCCTTCTTCCAGCTTTTGAGTGGTTCCCTTGACCCCTGCACAATGAGTCAAAGGTCACATTAAGACCCATCAAATGACTCTATCACTTTGTTGTCACTCTAGCCTCAGTTAAAGGATGTACTTTTTATGCCGTTGTGGCATTATTTCATCTCTGTGAGACTGTGATATTCTATGTGGATATTTCATCCTGTATAGATTGTTAGTGAATTGGTATCACTTTTGAGTTCAAAGTGTATTATGAACTCAATTCAGTGACAAACAGGTCGAAAGAAAGGGGTAGACAGAGAGGGAGGGGGGGGGGGGGATTTTTGTGAGACTGTGATATTACACAGGTAAAGAGACATGTTCCCCTACATGTTATTTTAAGTTTCTCTTATGGTTCAAATGTTATGATAAAGAAAACAATCACAAACATTGGCCAGGTATCTTTGCATTCTGTGAAATTATGTGTATACATCCTTTTAAATGCTTGTTGCTTTTTCATCTTGCATGCCAAGTGCAAAAAGGAGTACAATGTTTGAAAAGATTTCATCTGAGTTCTTTGAACAACACTTTTAACTTAGATAATCACATAACACTGCCATGAATGAATATAATCTCTATTGTCATGAGAATATTGAAATCTTGATGTTATTATTGTATTTTAATTCTAAACATTGTATAAACCTCATGTGAATTATGGAAAATTTCTTAGGTTAGGCATGTTGAAGTTTATTGTAATCCTAACTATTTTTTTCAGTCTGTGAAACACTATTCATTCATGATATGGTTCAGTAATTTTAAGATAAAAGGTCGTTATTCGCAAAACATGTTGACAACTGGTGCATAGTCAACATAATCAACAATCTAAACATGTTTGTATGGTGCTTCAGATTTTTTTTTTGTCGTGATTATCAAATTCATTGTCATTGATTCAATCACTTATGGTAATCATAGCCGTGAATATATGATATATTGAGAAAAAATCACAGATAATGTATTCCTTACAGTCAATTGTTCCTACCAAAGCAAAAGCAACAACAACAATATTATGTTGAATTTGTAAAATCCGTTTGACTTTTCATCACAACAGGTTGTTTTGACAAAAGTGAACAACCACAAGAAATTGCTGGTTCATTCATGAGTGGTTTGAAAGCTCCAGCTGGTATTTTGTTATGATTTTCAAAAATATTTTGGTGTGTGTAGTAGTTGAGTGTAAATTCCTAGTTGGATGAAAACATCAACTTTTGATTTAACCCTTAGTGTGGTAGATTATTTGCTGCTCTATGGGTTTTGTTTTCATTACGTTTGCAAAAAAAATCATTGGTGCGTGAAGAGTTAATGAAGGGTGTTAGGTGGAGCATTTGTAGTTCATCCAGGATTCTGGATCAAAATAAGATCGCAAAATGATAGTAGCATACTCCACAGCAACAACAACTAGCAAGGAAAAAGCGTGGGAAAAAAATGGAAAAACCATGTTCATGGAAGTTACGAAGGTGAATTAATACCAGTGATAAAAACAAATATTTGTTGGAGGCTCCTTTTTAAGTTGGTTGTCATGGAACTATCGCCCTCAAATTTGTTTACCATTATAACGTCGTTTTTTTTTTTTGGACAGGGGGCTCTTTTCTGCATTATGGGGTTAAAATCACCCTGCACCCCCAGGTATTATTTTCACTAGTAAATACAATGTACATGTGAGGCTTTAAAGTACAATCCTCTCTCAATTTGTACACGTACCTCACAGGTGCGGTATTAAATGTAGATCTAGGTCAAGACCTATTGCCAACGTGCGTGTTGGCAGGAGCGGACATTGTCGCATTTCCTAATATAAGTTTTCTTCATATCTGCGTTTCACATCCAGGATATGGCTGGACTGATTGTCAAATGAACAGAGCTAGTTGAGAGTTAGCTTGGCAATCCATCCGTAGTTGAGGCGAAGGCCACAGACTGTTGGTAAAGCAGTGAAACACAAATCACGCGGGAGCTCAGGAGGATTTTGCCCCCACAATATCCTAAAGAGCCCCCACCCCCCCAAAAAAAAATGCCCCTGTGAAAAATGATATTTTAGAGTAGCGTTCACAACAGAAAATACATGAAGGGGGGGGGGCTCAGGGTTCAGCCCCTGCAATATTCTAAAGTGCCCCTGTAAATATAAAGAATGCCATCTGTGAAAAATGACATTTCTGAGTGACGTACACAGACTGTATATGAATATACATGGAGGGGAGGGTGGAGCTTAATGCTTTGCCCCTGCAATATATTAAAAAGCCCCCATAAATATAAAAAATGTCATGTGAAAAATGGAAGTGTCGTCAGTCAATAGGGTATCATGCATTACATGGCTGGGGGGATGTACATGTATGTTTCATCAGATTAGGCTCTAGTTCTAGATAGATGTTTTATATCTTTGCAAGTGATGTAAATATGTTTTCAACTGTCTTAATTGCTCACTGCAAAAACAAATAACTTTTTTAATTTTATAAACAAGATCCCCTCACATATTTATATACATACTTGGTTACAAGTCGAAAAGAAATGATACATGTGCTTTCCAGTATTACAAGTGTGTCTACTTGGAATACCTTTTCAACTGTTATTGTCCATCGATAAAATACAAATTCCAAAATGGTGTTTACTTCTCGTTGAACTATATGTGTTATTTGTTTGTATACAGTCAAACCTGTCTATAGCGGCCGCTCAAGGGAAACCACAAAAGTGACCACTATAGACAGGTGACCACTATAGACAGGTCGGCGGCCATTTTGATTTTGAGCATGGATATGTTTTCTACTATGTAACCTTCATGCTGCAACATAATTTATTGCTTATGTATGATATACACACATCTTATTTTTATGTGATATATAAATAGTATTTTATCATGTTTTCGTTCAATGAGAAATATGAATAAACCTGAAGGCACATTTTCGTTATCTGTGTATTATTTCTGTGTGTGCGATTTTGTGTGAGATCTGTGTATTATTTCTTTTGTGCCCTGAAAGGGGCCCAAACAGTTGGCACGGTAAAGGGTCATGAGCATCCAAGGGTATGTTTGTTTAGTCTAGATCTGCAATATCATATTTTTATCTGCTGTCTCAACTCTCGCGAGTCTCGGTGATAAATGCTATGTTAGATATCTTACTCCACGAAAGACAATTTCTATTCTAACTGATGAAATAAATGTGGTTTAGCAGAGAAAACACATGTTATCGGATTTCTTTAAAATCTCAAGTTAATGTGCGTTTAGTTTCTTACGTTTGGGATATTCATAATGTCTTGACCATGCAGCACTGCACGACCTAGCACTGCGAGGAACCACTCACATACATTAGTACGGGCGGGCGTAAATCGTTTAAAACTTTGAACAGAATTGTTAACTTTGTCAAATAAACAGAATCTTGAATTGAAATACCCTTCTGAAAAAACCCGGAAACATTCGTTAATTACAAGAATCTGCAACTTATTCATGTCCACATTTTGAAAAGAAGAGAATGGAGCTCCACCGGCAGCCTACCGGATATTAGGAAAGATAGCAACAAGGGCTGCGTATGATGAAAAGCCCGCTTGCTTGGGCATTGGCGTTGCTTTGAATAGTGAATAAACGGCATAACAATTTCAAAAGAACGACAACTTGCCGAAAACAGGATCTTGAATTAAAATACCCACGTTAATGATAATCAAGTGTTCTCTTTTTCGTTGTTAGTAAGAATCTCCTCATCTTCGTGTCTATTGTTTCTCTCTCCGATCGATTGACAGCTAGTGCAAATGCCGTGCATAGTGCACTTTTACTTCGTCTAAGGTAGCACGATAAATATTAATTTGATTAATCAAAAAAAAAATATATACGGCTACAAATGCACATTAAAATATATCTTCTATCTTGACATATTTTATTTAATCGAGAAATATTCTTTATTGTGTCTTTTAAAATATTTTTGCCTCAATAATTTCCGAACGGGAGTTGATTGAAGTAAGCAACTTATTCCATAGGCATATCGATGAGTTTCGAGCACTGTTAGTGGGGAGATCAGTGGTTTCGAGCTACAGCCTAGCTGTGTGCTTCTGAGATTGCGAACGCTGAAGAACCGCGCGCTGCTGCCAGCTTGCAGTAGCGCATATCGCGGATCCAGAGGGCGCGCGCGAACCCGGGCTGCGCTGGCCTCGGGGCCGAGCGAGGATCCGGGGTATTATTCATCACAACAATAAAAGCATGGGATGCAGAGACTCACTAAAAAAAGAAAAAAAATACACCGGGCATCGGGATTTCATTGATTAGGGTAATCAAGTTAAGATCCTGCTTTTTGTTTGGCAAGGTGTCTTACAAATTTCATACAATTCGAGAATGTGTTAATGAGCTGTATTACGTCATGCAGCTAGAAAGCAGGCTTTTCACGCCTCTAGCTTTTCATGGCCTTTTAAGTTACGTCGCATCGCAAAAAGCCAACTTTCCACGCCGATAGGGACGGGCGATTTCAGAATTGGTGGCCGCTATACACAGTGAAATTTTGGCCGAGGGAGACAAAATGGGTGGCCGCTGGCCGCGTTAGCCAGGTGGCTGCTATATCCAGGGTCTTTAACACTGAATTTCTCTGCGGAGGAGTCGAAGGTGGCTGCTATAGGCAGGTGGCTGCTGAATCCAGGTGGCCGCATAGCCAGGTTTGACTGTATATGTAAACCATGTTTGTGTTAAATGTCAAAGCAGGGCCCCCTGGTAGAACAGTGTTCAACCACTGAAGGGGCTACCCTGAGTAAATAATATCAATAAAAAAATATATATAGCCCCTTTCAGTGAAGTACAGGTTCATGAGCTTCATGTCTAAAGTATATACAGTGTGACTATTGACCTCCTTTTGTGCTGAACTCATGCAGGAATTCTTGTTTGAAGGGTTTCTTCTTCTTTTTCATCTTTTTCTTCTTCTCCTTCTCCTTCTTGTCCTTGTTCTTATTCTTGTTCTTCTTTGTCTACTCCTATTTTCTTTATCTTCTTTGTCTTCTTCTGCTCCTCCTTATTCTTTTATCTGTATCCATCCATCCATCCATCCATCCATCCATCCATCCATCCAACCATCCATCCATCCATCCACTATCCATCCACCCATCCATCCACCAATGCATTCATCCATCCATCCATCCATCCATCCATCCATCCATCCACCCATCCGCCCATCCACCCACTATCCATCCACCCATCCATCCACCAATGCATTCATCCATCCATCCATCCATCCATCCATCCATCCATCCATCCATCCATCCATCCACCCATCCATCCACTATCCATCCATCCATCCATCCATCCATCCATCCACCCATCCGCCCATCCACCCACTATCCATCCACCCATCCATCCACCAATGCATTCATCCATCCATCCATCCATCCATCCATCCATCCATCTACCTAGTTCTCAGATATTCAGATAAGTGCTTTTGTATGGTATCCTAGTACATAGAATATCTAATTCACAGATATTCAGAAGAAAAAATCTCAATTTTTGTATGGTATCCTGAAGGTTGCTGAAGTCATGAACCCCGTAGACGTGAGAAAGAAAGAGTGCAGTGGTTTCTTTATTACTATTTCTAAACAGCCATCTCTTGAATATATAGGATATTTTGGTTTTTGTAAGATATCTCAAGTATTCTGGGAAATGGTTGAGGTTGACATTTGTATGATATCAATCTATCCTTGACATTAAGACTCAGGTTGTCTATAAGACCAACAAAAGGAAACAAACGTGTAGACTAGAGCAAGAAAAAGAGTGAAAGCAAATATTTCTTTCTCGTTTAACCTAACAACCTGTTGAAAACATTTCATATAATTTAGTTTTGTAAAGTCTCTCAAATATGAAATAGAAGAGATGGTTAACCACTTTCCCCAAAGTTACTCAAACTTGGTAAAGTGAACTTGATGAAATTGGGAAAGGGAAAGGATGCATTATCATCTTGTTAGCTACCTGATTGTTAATCTTTTGAATGGTTTCCCACTTTCCCCAAAGTTACTCAAACTTGGAAAAGTGAACTTGGTAAAATTGGGAAATGGTAAGGATGCATT
>OZ022593.1:11101795-11171795 GCA_963669155.1 Arbacia lixula
GCATATATGCAGGCTCAGCGAAGAACAGATTAAAAACATCACCACACTCTGGAGCCGTGGAGTGCATTATTTCAACAAAATATTGAGGGCTGGGTGTGGGGGTAGTTGCGTCGCGACTCTCACCTGTCATTGGTGACGTTAGAAAATCAGAAATCTGAACATTTTCTGGTGTCAGTATAAATAGCTGTAATGGTGAGTTTGAAGCAGCCAGAAGCATTTATTGAATAGTTGGGGTTAGAAATACCCAGCAGCCTGGATGCCAATCTACGGTATTTATAGCATTTCACTCCTACTTGTATTTTGAGTATTGAATGTTTAAAGGGTTACTAAATTAGAAAAATAAGTTCCCACTAATCTATGAATAATTATCCACTAAAAACGAATTTCACATTCGTTTGCCGCAATAAAGTCTCATTTTGATGAAAATTTGAAAAAAACGCACGCCTCCAGTGACGTATAAGAAGTCAAAATTCCATAGATTTTACGGAAGTCAACAATAGACCATTTTCGTAATGTATTCACAACTTTCCCCCTAACTGCGTAGTAATGCGTTATTGCATTCACCTGTATCTTGTCATTCAGATTCAATGGATGGAATGCACTTTGAATCTATTAGTTGTTGCTACTCAGACAAACCTCGGACAAGCTTTGGGGTTCCCATTGGTAACATATTGTTTGAATGGCGTGAATAAAACATTTTATTTACGCCGTCGGCATTTATGGCATTTTGACTTCTCATACGTCACTGGAGGCGTGCGTTTTTTCAAATTTTCGTCAAAATGAGACTTTATTGTGGCAAACGAATGTGAAATTTGTTTTAAGTGGATAATTTTACATAGATTAGTGGGAACTTATTTTTCTGATTTAGTAACCCTGAAAAGTCTGTAAATGAATAATTCTGAAGTCGGTTGCCAAATTAGACATTTCTTGCATTTTAGGATCCATTCACTGGATATCATCTGATACACTTTAAACCTGGATATGGCGCTAGTGTTTGCAAAACTTGCCAGAACATGTTCAATCTATCGAGTATGTATTGACAGATGTAGAAATTCAAAATTCACAGGCACAGAACAAATCAAATGATGTACCGGTAGTGGGTATGGGTAATTCTCAATACCACACCTGAGCAAAAATTGTCTCACTTCCACCGCACAGTGCGGTCATACTCAATTCCGGTCTTGTGTATTAGTCGATGAGACAGGAAGTCTTTATGACTGCAAACATGTTCAGTGCATTGTGGGATGACTTTACCTTATATGAGGTTGCATATGCCATGTTTTTGGTTGAGGTCATAAGGTATAAATAACAGGCATTATGTCATATTTTTTAAAAGTTCCTTCTGTCCTAATGCTTTCATTGGGTGTCAGAAATAACTGGAGTTAGTACTTCTTGATTAAATGATAGAAAAAATTAATGCAAAGCTTTGACAAAATAAAAATGAAAGAACTTTCCTTGACTCCGGTTTCTTGACCTCAAGCAAAATGATGGAATTTCCCTAATAAAAAGCAATTTCAGACTTTCCCATAGCTATTTTTAATGGTGTGCTCGATTTCAGTTTATGCAAACCACTTCTGTTTAATTTTGAGGACTACTGCGAGCTGTGAGGTGAACTAGAGTGACATCTGATAGCAGTATGATCTTTTTCTTTTTGATGTGGCTCTTTAAGCACACTGTACATGCCAGGGTACCCAGAACAAGGCTAAGTATCAAAGATGAAGTGCTACACACACGAATGGATGACGTTGGCGTGTCCCGAAGGAAAAAATTAAAACTCGAGACGCGACGATACGGAAGTACGACTCGCCAAGAACAAGGGGGAGGAGAGAACTTGGTTAAAATACAGCGAAAAGGTTCTTAAGCAGACGAAATGTAGCCATGGGCCGCAATTATTCTACTGCCTCTCTCACACTAATTGAATCTCAATCATGTTTCCTGTAGCTAATTGTTCTAACGCAATTGTAAAAGGCATTGTTTCACCAGGTGGGCTGCATTTGTAAGAAGAAGGGGAGGAGAAAAGACAGCCATGGCATATGGTTACATATTTTGTTCACATTTGGCATCCGTTATCCGGGGGTGGACAATTGAACGACCGTTTGGGGGGGCGGTCATTCGCATATGCAATGGTAATCAAATTGGCAACGCACGCAGGCGGCGGGCTGTATAGCTGCGGGGGGATAGCATTGACGTGTGATGGTACCCTTCGTTCGATCAGTCACTGTCCTTTGTCGTGCATTAAACTCTCTTTGACGCTTAGTGTATCAAGGCTTTCTCCTTTGGATCAAAGAATCGCCAGAAAACCGTTGAAAAATGATATACTTGGACGTCTTTAAGTAGGGGGATCGAACAGTTGCTAGGAAACCTTTGAAAAAGGATATACTGTATGTCTTTTTCTTTTGGATCGAAGAAAAAGCTTTGAAAAAAAAGATATACTGGACATCTGAAAGCTTGTATGAAGGCATTGCCAGAAAACCATTGAAAAATGACATACACTGTATTATATGCCTTTCTCAATTGAATAAAAAAAACCCCTTTGAAACATGATATACTCTACGCCTTTTGGATTGGATCAAAGAAAAGCCTTTTCTATAGGGTATACTGTACTCCTTTTTTGTTTGGATGAGCCAAAACTTTGACAAATGATATACTGTATGCCATTTTGCTTGTATGAAAGAAAACCTTTAAAAAAAGTGAGCTTTTTTCATTTGGATCAAAGAATATATCTTTGAAAATGATAGACTGCATACATTCCATTTTGATTGGCTCAAAGATTTGCCATAGAACCTTTTATAAAAAAAAAAAGTATTCTATGTGCCCCCAAATGTCTGTATGAGCCTATGATTGATTTCTTACATTAATCATGCCCCATTTTTTGCCTTTTCAAAGGAGATTAAGACCCATCAAATCAGTGATTTCTATCAGAGGGGCAGATTGGAGAAAGTTTAGGCAATATTGGACAAAATAGAAGCAAATTGTGATGCTTTTCATGAACTGTAATCACTACCCTTACAAGCCTTCACGGGCGTCCTAATTTGGCCCGTAAAGCATAAGAAAAGAGTGCTGACTACTTTTGTGCATTATCTATCCTTAAATTGGCAATGCAAGATTTCAAGGCTTAGTTCATACCGAGGGATGACACACTTCTCATGATGTTCTTTAATACACAAATACTACACGGTTGTGAGTGTGTTGAAGCGAGCACTTCATGAAGGAGGTTATGAAATCATGTGACCCATACTAATATGCAGCTGAGTATGTTAGCTATCATATCTCACCCTCACTATGCGATGCTTCGCCTCAATGTCACAAACTTAGGATCTGTTTCATGAGACAGGTATGAAAGATTTTTCTTAAAATTGAGTAAGAATTTCCTGCATTCAGAGCATAAATACCAATTTCCATTGGCGTTGCAGTTGCACTCACTTTGCACACCTTATAATGCACTGTCAGCAGTGAAAGGAAAAGTGAATGCTTGAACATGTGACATGTGAAAAAGCATCAGCCATTGGCTAGATCCTTGAACCTCCATGCACCTTACGATATAATTGATGTGGTTTTCCTATTGAATACTTTCAACAAGTTGCTTATTTGACTGTTGTGGTTTGACAGGAGTCTGTTTTTTAACCCTCTCAGTCCCATAGGTAGAACTCTGTGTTGTAATCAGGAAGAAAAATACACGGGGGATTTGGGGCGATTTTGCCCCCGAAATGCTTACGAGAGCCCTGGGAAACGTTAAAAGAGCCCCCAAAATTCCCATAGACACAATGTAAAATTGTAGCCAAATCGACCACAGTGCTAAAAAAGAAGCCCCCGAAAATTTTGAATTATTTTTCCCCTGGTTTTAATTGACATGAAACTCTCATTTCTTGGTACTGAGAGGGTAACAGGTTTTGCCCTCTGTTAACATATGACTCAAAATGTGGGTGTGGTGTTCAGAACTTCAGAAGAGTAATGCTGATTTAATTGCATCACATGCTTTGGAACTTTTCAAACATTTATCATTATCCACATCTTCTGTGGTCATGCAAAGGTCCATTACAAATTGCAGGATATGCAATGGGCAAAGCACTCTTAAAATGTGTACCTGTTTTATTTAAATGTTTTAAAAACTCATTCAGTCTGATCAGATGTCATCATTATCAATACAAGGAGGTTTTTTTTTATTTACACTATTTTTCCTTTACTTATTTTCCTATGGAGATTTTCACACAGAATCCTTGTGAATAACTCGCAAAAATTTGAAGCATAGAAATGGTCAGGTATACATGGAAACCTCGTTAAGATACTGCACACATTAGATTAATCCACTCAAAATCAAGATGTATCTTTTATTGTTCAGAAGTCTGTAATTGGTGAGTGGATTGTTTTCTCTTTGGAAATGCACAATCAAAAGTAGTTTAAATGCACAATCAAAAGTAGTTTAAAAATCAATTAGGGTGCTCCAAGGGAAAACTTGTTCTGATCATGTCTTGATCACCCAGTGTAAAGAAAATATTAAAATGTAATCAGGATTTATGCTTTGAATATGAATAAATACAATTTGAATAAATGTAATTTGAGAGTGAAAAAGGATAATGTCATCAGCCTCAGATGATAACAAAATATTAAATATCATTATTTTTTCCCCAAATTGAGAAAAAAAAACCCAGAGTAATCATTCAAATTTCTTTAATACAATTGTTTACTAAATTAGACATAAGAATTGATATGAAGAGATGTCTGTCATTATTAAGATCAAATATTCTACTGTATATCAATAAATTAAAACAAAAATCAGTCATTACATGAACATGGTGCATAAGTGATCATATTCGATGAAATTCCACAAGATTTGGTTTCAGTACTAAGCGTTGTGGATTCCAGTAGCCTAAAGGGCCTGGTGATATAATTGTTTGATTGGGTTGACTCTGATTTCTCCATTTGTGTGGTTTTGAAATCAATCTTCATTGATATGTCCCATTTCCTTCCTGGAGGCTACCAAGATTTTGCCACATGTCACAAGCTCTTGCGGCTTCTCTCAACGTTGCTCACGATTTCCTTCTGCTATTCTGGAATTGTTTTTCCCTTTTTCTAATTTTATTCACTGGTACAAATCCCCCCCACCCCCCCCCCCTTCAACCTACATTACTGGTATAGTATCCTTTGCTTGCCGGATGTTGTTTTATTTGTTTTGTTGTCTCTTTCCGATATGTTACTCAAGGAATGATTGACAAAACTTTCCCAGACTATGGATTATGATGATGTATTGCAAGACGATTAAATTATTAGATTTTGAATTGATTTGTCAAAGTTCATGGTTAATATTTATTGAGCTGTATATCATTGACAACTGTCACCATTGGCGAAAAGTCAAGAAATGTTCTTAGGCATTGAACAAGGGAATTGTTCCGTGAGGATGATGGCAACACTGTTGGTATGGAAGGGCAAAGGCATACTAGGGAACAGATTGGACTGTGCACAGTCAACATTATTTGAAGTAGTATTTATTGTAGTGGCAGGGTAGGGGAAGGGAAATTATTGTTGCCATCATCACCAACAACATCATCAAAATGATCAACATCATCATCATTATCATCATCATCATCATCATTATTATCACCACCATCACCATCATCAAAATGATAAACATGATCATCATCATCATTATTATCACCATCATCACCATCATCACCATCATGACCGTCATGACCGTCATCACCGTCATCACCGTCATCACCGTCATCACCGTCATCACCGTCATCACCGTCATCACCGTCATCACCGTCATCACCGTCATCACCGTCATGACCGTCATCACCGTCATGACCGTCATCACCGTCATGACCGTCATGACCGTCATGACCGTCATGACCATCATGACCATCATGACCATCATCACATCATCACCATCATCACCATCATCACCATCATCACCATCATCACCATCATCACCATCATCACCATCATCACCATCATCACCATCATCACCATCATCACCATCACCACCATCACCACCATCACCACCACCACCACCACCACCACCACCACCACCACCACCACCACCACCACCACCACCACCACCACCACCACCACCATCACCATCATCATCATCATCATCATCATCATACATCATCATTATCATTACCAATCACCATAACCATCACCATCACCATTACAACCACCATTACCATCATCACCATTACTATCCTCCACACAATGTGTTTGGCATTTGAATAAGTAGTTCACAGTTGACTGTCCTTTATTCCCCAGTATCGTATCCTCCATGTGTCTCAAATTTCAAATCTTCTTTTCATATTATCCTGCCAAGAAGGAAGGGAAAATCCCCCAGTTGCTGATATTCATGAAAAGCGCTTTGTATTTTCATCATTTTTGTTCCGTTATTCCGTTCCGTTCAGTATTCTCGGTATTCACACTATATTGATTGACACACTTTGCTATTTTATTTTCATTTGGAAATCATGCAGAAAATATAAATAAATAAAATTAAATGAAACAAATGCACACATATGACCTGGAATACATACATTTTTATTCAATTTCCTCTCCACATTATTTTCTCAACTTCTTACAGGGGATCAAGAAAGGACTGAGCTACGTGGAATTTGAGCTGCCGCATTCGTTACCACTTCGGGATGATGTGAAAATCGAGTTCTACCATAAATCGGGTATCCTAAAAATGGTATGTGCCATGAAGCAATGCAATGTAAATATTCATGAAATGTCAATTTTCCTCAAGTATGTCTTTTCCTATTCCATGGCCATGTTTCATACATGTATACATTATTTGTTACAGTTTGTTTTTACACTTTTGAAAAATAATTCAAAAGAAAGTTGCAACTCGAATCAATCTGAAATTGACTCAACATAAAGTCAAAGAAATTTCAACTTTTTTACAAGCAGATTTTGTGATATTCTATAATATCTTGTTCTTATAATTATCCTTGGAATATCTAATGAGATTTTCACTTTTGGACCAATTTGGAAGTTAAAATATGTGTGTATCAGATAATTGTTTCAGAACACAGCAAAGGCCATCGTGCATCACACATGTCAACCCACAACATCTTTTTTGCCAAAAGCATCATGCATTGTGAATGACACTGTGATGGTGGTTGCTAGGGGATTTGCTCTTTCATTGATTATCTAAATTGTTTTATTTATAATGGAATGTATGTTCAGTTTTATAATAAAAACCTTATTTACACAAATTGTGTTAGCAATTTTGAAGGCATATTGTGATTAGTTTTGCTCTGGAAAAAAGGACTTCATCCCGATTTAGTTAATGCTTGAAGTAGATGTCAGGCTCCAACATCCTGATTGAAGGTTTAAAGTGCCATTCTTGGGAGTCGTGCCAAGGAAGGTTGAGCTATGATGAAGGAGAGGAAGTTATAGAACAGGTCCACCTTTCCTTCCTGACGAGAACAAGGTGGAGACTCCTGGCGCGATTAATATAACACGCAGCTGGGTTTGGGATGCCAGAATAGAGCCCAGAGCTAGTTATGCTTGGTACTGTTACCAAAAGACAGGATTCTCAGTGGAGAGTGATTGGTATAACACACAGCTAGATTAAAGCTCAGAACTAGCGATAGTTATGCTTGGTACTGTTACCAAAAGACAGGATTCTTTGCTCAGTGGAGAGTGATTGGTATAACACACAGCTAGATTAAAGCTCAGAACTAGCGATAGTTATGCTTGGTACTGTTACCAAAAGACAGAATTTCTTCCTGAGGAGAAAAAGTTGGAGACTCCTGGTGCGATTAGTATAACACGCAGCTAGGTTTTGGATGCCAGAATAGAGCCCAGAGCTAGTTATACTTGGTACTGTTACCAAAAGACAGGAGTGGGAGAATATTTCCCATCATTCCTTGCTAAGTAAATAAATACATACTTTGGAGGGTACATACAGTACCTTGGAGGGATTTGTTTAACACGCAGTTAGATTCATGAAGCCACAATCGAGCCCAGAACTAGTGATAGTTATGCTTGGTACTGTTACCAAAAGACAGGATTCCTTCCTGAGGAGAAAAAGGTGGAGACTCCTGGCGCGATTAGTACAACACGCAGCTAGGTTCATGATGCTAGAATCAAGTCCAGAACTAGTGATAGTTATGCTTGGTACTGTGACCAAAAGACAGAATTCTTTGCAGAGAAGAAAAGGTTGGAGACTCCTGGTGCGATGAGAGTGGAGAGTGATTGGTATAATACACAGCTAGATTAAATCCCAGAACTAGCGATAATTAAGACAGTGATAGTTTGCCTGAAAAGGTTTGTGAAGCTGTGACTGTGAGATTTCATAGACGTTTTTGTTAGGGTAAACTGCTGATTCCCCCCGAGTTTCATGACTTTTGCAAGATGGGCTACCCTGTCTTAAAAGGGAGAAATTGTCCCAGGAAGTTGAGTTGAGTTTTCCACATTTTCTAGAACTTAAAACATTGAAACTGTCAGTAGGAAAAGTAGCAGCAGTAGAAGTAGTAGTAGTAGTAGTAATAGCAGTATTTGTACATGTAGTAGTCGTAGTTGTAGTTGTATTAGATGTAGTAGAAGTAGTAGTACTGTAGTAGTAGTAGTGTGGTATTTTATTCAAGTCAAAACAAATCTGCAATGGCAGTCGGTGAACTGATTTGCTGACACACAAACGGATTTATCAGAGATGCTCTAACAAAAATACATTCGTAGGATCTACAGGTGTAGTAAAAAAAATGATTAAATGATTAAATCTAACAATGATCATAAAATGTGAACTAGGTCACAGCATTTGGGAGACAAAAGCCTGTAGGTTGAGTGAATAATTAGGAAATAACAAAAAAATTGTTAGGTTTTCCTTATGAATATATTTGCTATTGATCTGTCTGGTGATGTTAAATTCAATTTTAGAGTCAAACCTGTATTGAGATTTAGACCATAGTAAAAGCAAATTTTGTGGTTTGTATGCAAATATATGCGCTTAATTTTGAGCATATACTTCAAACAGGGCCAATAATGAATGTGTGCTTTCTGCATAATGTGCTAAATTCTCGCTAGTTGTTATGGTGTAGACCACAGTTTAGTGAGATTCATTTGATTAAACCATGCATGGTCTTAGCCATAGTAACTAACATGAATTTAGCACTCTACACAGAACATGCATGTTCATTATTGCACATGGTAAATTAAGCATACTGTACATATTTGCTTATACATGTAGGCCACAAAATTGGCTTGGATTGAATTGAATTGATTTGAAATGGTTCATTGAAAAATCAGACTCAAACAATAAAAACAAAACTACATGTAGCAGCTCAAAAGCTGATGCAGTTTTCATGTACGTTCACTTAAAATTAAGTAAAATAATGGAAGCACTCCTCAGACATATTTAATATATTACTACACTGTACAATATTATGGCTATACCACATTTCAGACAGTTCTGCTTTAAAAAAATGGTTAAATACTGATTGTTAGAAGGTATTGATATTATGGTCGAAAATTACAAAAATAAAAGTGTGATTGTAGGATTCTGACTATGAGAAGTTGCAACCAGTACTACTTTGAAATACATTTGAACCATGGACTAAATATAAAACGCCTTTGTGAATGCGGGCCTTTAAAGGGAATGAACTGTACTGGGAAGACAAAAAGCCTTCTAAAAGGTGATCGTGAGCAATCTTCTTGTCTATGGTCTTAAATCACAAATCCTCAAAATGTTTGGGCCAAACATGTTGAGGATTTGTGATTTAATTACTAATCACTCCAAATGTGGATCATTTCGGCGCAAATAAGTTCCAGCAAGTTTCTAAAATGGACAATACATGAATTGAAGACCATTGGCAAGAAGATTGCTCATGATTACCCTTTTGAAGGCTTTTTTATCTTCCCAGTACAGTATATTCCCTTTAAATTTGTCTGAGCTGTGAAGTCGTAGGAGAGGTCAGTGTGAGGGAAGCTCTTCGTTAGCGGCATGGAGGAATTGTCTATCTGGGGTTTCCCCCTCTGGAACATTGCTGCGCATAACTTAAGACCATGTGACACTGACTCTGATGAGTACCAGCATTGTCATAGTCAGCAGTGCAAAGTTCTTTGTTCAGTTCTGATTGAGTGTGATTCTTTCATTATGAAGCCACAGGTAATAAAGAGAGTAGCACATGTAGAATGTTGTAAAGGATTCTGATCTTACGAAGTATAAAGAATACCGGTAGTGGGTCTTATTTTTGTCTTCAGTCTTCATCTACATCTTCTGTATGTAGAGTCTTGTAAAGAATTCAGTTTTAACAAAGTATAAAGATAATGGGTCATGTTTTTGTCTTTCTTTTTTATTCAATCTTCATTTTATGTAACTCTCTCAGTCTCAAGCCAAAAGTTATATAGGAGTTAATTTGGCCCATGTAAAATCTTATAAAGGATTTAACTTTTACATTATAAGTGAACAAACTAGGAGTCTTATTGTTGTCTTACATTTTAAATCAATCTTTATCTTCATCTTCATTTGAATGTATTTCTCTCAGTATCAAGCCTATGGTAAAAACAGGGGTTACTTTAGCAGATGGCTTTCTCTGAAAGGATTCAGCTTTTCCAAAGTATTAAAAAAAATGAGTCTTATCTTCCTCTTACTGTCTGTAATTCAATCTTCAGGGGCTAGATTTTTCACTTCGAGTTCAACACCTAGTTCATCATGCACCCAAGGCAGGACCCTGTTTTATAAAGAATTGCGATTGATCGCTCCTGGACTTGCGATCAATATCAATCGTAATTCTGTATATTAAAGTTAGAGGATTGGACTTGCAATCCGTTCATATCCATCGCAACACCTTAACCCTATTCTCACTGGGGGTGGGGTCATTTTGACCCCCCCCCCCCTGTACAAAATCCATGACTGTCACGCAACCGCTGAACATCGTGACACACCTTTTCATGACTTTTTCCTTTGAAGTGTCTCGCAAGTTTTGAGTTTGAAAAAAATCGGCCACTCTGTTCAGAGGTTACGCAACATTATGTAATTGAATGTCAGACCAAAATCTGACCAAAAAGTGAATAGCGTTAAGACTTGGCCCAGCATTTAGAGAGGAAGATTTTATGTGTCTCATTTTGATTTTACTTCCAATTCAGTCTTAATGACACAAAACCCATGTTCCTTATCTGGTTTAATGTTTGATTCATTATGTACCCAATCCAAAGGATTTGAGTGTTTTTTATCCAATGTTTTCAATTGATTGCTTTAATTCCTTCTTGATTCAATCCTCAGGACAAGAAGCCCATGTTCCACTTCTGGTTCAACACCTACTTCATCGTGCACCCGATCCAACCAGACAAGGACTACTTCGGCCACCAGGCCCGCCACTCGCGCCTCAGCAGCACCAACAGCACCGTCTCTACCCAGTCGGAGCAAGCGAGGGCGTCCCAGCTGGTGGATGAGGAGATGCTGAACGGAGGTGAGGAGTTTGTCTTGGAGCTGCGGAAGGACGAGATCGACAAAGCCAACAAGGATAAGACCAACAAGATCTTCTCCCCCAATCTCAAGGTATGGTTGAGTGCCCCTGTCACAGTAGGTGCGTCTTCAGTAGCCCAATCAGACGAAATAGCGAGCTATTTTTCTGATCCGGGGAACTAGCCTGAAGTTGCAATCGCGTCTTCATTAGCTCGAAACTCGGGATACGTAAGCTCGAGCTCGGGTTGCATAAATTATCCAGAGTTTCGCACATACCAGCAGTGTGCGACAGGAATAGGCCATGACCGCATTGCTTCGGTTGTGAGCTCGCATTCACGCACATGTAAAAACCTATTACGTAAACAATGCCTCGTGGGCGCTGATGCATGCCGGGATCAAGAAATTTTCAGGCTAATGAAGACACTCCGAACTAGCTCGAGCTAGCTCCATCTAGCCCAAGATTTCTTGGGAAATTTTCTCGACGAAATAGCTAGCTATTTTGCCTGATCTGGCTAATGAAGACGTAAATAGCTAGCTATTTCGTGATCTGGCTAGCTAACCCGATCAGAACAAGCTCGCTATTTTGCCCAGCTCGAGCTAATGAAGACGCCCCTCCTGAAAATGCATTTTATGCACTTTTATTATGCTTCTGTTGTTTTACACAGTCAGAAATGATGAGTTTTGTATGAGGGCGACATTCATGTTTGTGGCTTTGCACATTTTGTTAATCATGTGTTACTCTGATTGGAATCATTATGTTTAACACGTTGTGGGGCAGATAAATTTATTCTCTCTGGGATTGTTGTGTATAAGTGGTAATTTTTTTTGGAAACATTTCCCCCCTGGGCCGCACATCAAAATCCTTGTCATCATAATTGTCCTCATTGTTTAGGTATGATCCAAAACATTCGAGGTAGTTCAATGTGCCCCATCAACATTTTCAGACAAAATCTGCAACATAATGAAAATGCTAGATTTTAGTGAAAGGGCTTTCTCGGGAAATTTCAATTTACAAAGAAATTTTAGGCATACACCCAGTAATAAGGATAGCATGCTTCATCCTGTAAATTTCTTTGTATAATGAAAATGGTCTATTGTACTTGTCCTCAAGAAGTATACTGGACATTATGATATGCATGAGATTTGCGCAAGGGCAATGAAAGATCTGCTGCACAATATTCGTGAAGCACATACAGCGTGGAAAATAGACCTTTTCCATGACATCTCTGAAAAGTAGCCCCCGCTTTAAACGTAACTTTGATCCCCCCCTCCCCTTTCACAGGTGAAACTCTTCTTTGCCAGAGGTCGACCTGACCAGGTGCCGCCCCTGCCTGATCCTAGCGAGGGCAACCTCAGCCCCTCGCCGAGCGAGAACGATCTCCTGGATGATCAGGACCTCGACGACGGCACAGACTCGGGTGACGACGACATCTACGAAACCAGCGTCTCGTCCCTAGTATGATAGCGGTTTTCACAGACTCTCTCGCAGAGATGATCACCGTTGTTTTTTTTTTTTAAAGTTGGCAAAAACTTGCAAGGACGAAGAAATATTCCACGGGAAGGATAACGCATTGTATGGATTGTATGCGTGCGCAATTCCGGGCGTCTTCGTTGTTTGGAGTGACGTAAGCTCTAGCCGAAGCATACATGAAAGGTGTAGCAACCAGTAGAAAGCCAGATGCTCGCAGGCGGTTTGTTCAAGCCACAAATGTAGGACTGGACTGAAATATCAAAGTGAAGTCAGTGTGGCAGTAGTTGGTAATGCCAGGGGTATGGCAGGAGAAGGCAGAACGTGATGTCATGGTTGGGAAGAGGGATTAATGAGAAAGGTAGTGGGAATTGAAGACTGGAGAGAGGATATTTTAGTGTAAAAAGTGAGCACACGCAAAGATCTTGAGTGACAGGAAAGAAAAGAGGTTTTTAAATGTATCTGGAGATGACAAGATAACAGACAGTGGAAGAAGAGCGGATGGATCAACAGATCTGTAAGAAATGATTGAGGGATGAAGAGATAAGCCGTGACAGTTAAATGTGATATGGGGGAAATCCCTCTTGTGTTGGGGGAAACCCCCTTTCCAAACCTGTCAAACCTGAAGGGAGAGTGCCAGCTGGAAGCCAATTGTGCATACCACAGGGTATGCGCCCTAGTATATGAGGGAATTTCCCCTTCAGATGTACAGGTTCGACCAAAGCCATGGTCTTTTCCAGTCAAGGTAATTAGGTCAGAAACGTCTTACTGTAAGGCATCCGGTGTGCTGGTATAGGGGAGTTTCCCCTGTCTCTCGTTATCCAAACACCCATCAAGTCAGATTCAAGAGGAACATAGTCAATCATGATTCCATGGTGGATATATGTATATGCAAGGGGTTGGTGGGTAGCGGGTGTACAAACTCACGGCAGCAGCTCATCAGGAGAAGAAGAAGGTGGAAGTGAAAATATAAAAGAGAAGGAGGAGGGAAGAGGGAGGTGGGAGGAAAAGTCAGTCAAAAGCACAGCACCCAACCAATCATGATTGAAGATTCAAACTTTTTGCCAAAGAAAATAACAATCATGATGCAGATGCCATGAGCTGTTTTTCTAATGAGTTTGTCATGTGACGCGATTGTCAGTATTTATTACAGAGATGTGATCAAGAAATGGATTAATAACAGGATTAAAGTTAATCCTGGTAGGTCTGCTGTTAAAGGGGATTAATCTGGAGTATCTAGTCTTGTATTTTCGGGATGCTTAATTTTATCTTACTTTCGTGGTGGTCCGAGGCATGAGTGATTGAGGGATATAAATCAAACAGAACCAGAATAAGGGTAATGGCTAAATTTGAATAAGTAAATTGGCAAATCTGAGAAGCAGATTGGTTAATGTTTAGTGTAAATTAGGCAGATAATGAAGATAAGCACTATCAGTATGATGATATTGGATTACTTCTCCTGGAGGCTTGCCTGGCGCTAATAGAGAGTTTGGAAGTGGTGTTGTCCTATCCAGTGCTATGCAGGTTTGGAGTTTTAAACAACATTACTTAAAGGCTTTCACTCGTCGTACGCAGGATATATCCCTAGCGCGCTGCCATATTGCGTACGCTGTGCATTCCCTGCAAAACGCTAGAATGCACGATCCTTACCGAAGCTAAACCTTCGGCCCTGATCGTGGCTAGCCATTTCGCTGCGTGCCGCATACGTGCATTAAGTTCGCAAGTAAGCGCAGCAGCTAAATAGTGACGACTCCCCACAGAATCGATGCGTGAAAGCCTTTAAGTAAGAGTTTAACTGGTTCGATATTGCCCAGTGGGCTAGTGTCGGGCACTTCCAACAAGAGTCCCTGCAATGATCACTGCTGTGTGCTCTACCCACAGGAATAAGAACCAGCTGTCTTCAGAAAACACTCATGTGTGATGTCACACCTGGATACGCCATATTAAAGCCATTTTCATAATCTATTAACAAGTCTCCCCCTAACTGCGTAGTAACGCGTTACTACACACACCTGTACATAGTGATTCAGTTTCAATTGGTGGAATGCACTGTAAATCTATTGTTATTGCTCCTTAGACAAATCTCAGACAAGCTTTGATGTTACGGTTGTTACCTTTAGTAACTTCCTGTTTGCAAGACGCCATTCAATTTGTATACATAGTGAAAATGTTGTACTTTGTGATGTGCATGTCATTTGCACAAGGAGAATGAGAAATCTGCATCATATTAAGTCAAGCCCAGACAGCCCAAAGAATGGACCATTTTCAATATGTATGCAAATTTGATGCATGTCTTGCAAACAAGCCATAACTTCTATTAACCCCAAAGCTTGTCTGTGGTTTGCCCGACTAGCAACAACTTATAGATTCAGACTGTATTCCATCCATTGAAACTGAATCACTAGATACAGGTGAATGTAATAACATATTGCTACTCAGGTAGTGGAGAACTTGGGAATACATTAAGAAAATGGCTTATTACTGTTCAAAAGTATGAAATATATAAAGCTTTGTCAATTTTTCTCAAACTATTTGCTGATATGCTTCTCTGATTTACCCACTTCTATGAAAGTCAACTGATTGGCAGGGACGATGCAAATTTGGGGAAATAATTTCAAGGTTTTGTGTTACTTTGATTCAAGATTAATTGAATTTTGGTCCTTGTTGAATTGGGAAGCTACTGACAGTGAATCAAATAGAGGTTGATGGAGTGGAAATGGCATTGTCAAGTCTGTATGTAGAAAGGATCATGCATTGTCGATCAGAGATTATTTAACACCAAGACTTCATTTTCAGCTTTTTTGTAATATATTTTTGGCACATGTGCTGTTTACAAAGTCTCAGGAAAAGGTTTTTTTCTGGTTCTCGCTCTCATGAAATGATGCGTTTGGTGTCTCTTGTTTTTGTAGTTATCGTGAAGATGAGTACATTTTCTCATAGTTAGAAAGCTACAAATTATAGAGTGAAGTTTCCCTCATTAACACAAGCAGAGTGTGATTTTCATCTTCACCTGAAACTACCATGAAATACCATGCTCTCAATGAAGCTGTTGTTAACTTTAAATTTTCAGATCATTAAAAAAATTTACCAGTAGGGATAGTGAATGATCAAGTCAGTCCTAAATTTCAAACAGTGAAATATATCTTGAAACAAATTTGCATAGGATTCTTGCTCCTGATTTCTAGGTGGAAGGGGGGGAGGGCCTCATCTGTTTTAAATTGGTTTCCCGTTCTTGCTTTCTTGATAGAAATAAACAAACAACTCGCACACATATGAATATTAATATGTTCTGTTGAATATTCAGGAGATGCTATATTGTGTGCTGGCTAGATGCTCACTTTTTCTATCACATTTCCTTGATTTGAGCATTTACATTGCTCATTGTTCTCATTGCTAGGATGGTGACATCCTCAAAGTTTTCCCCACAATGCAATTCTAAGACTTCTGCCCTTTTTCTCATATCTACTTTTGCTGGAAAAAAGTACAGGGTGTATCGTTAACACATAATTCTTTTGTTTAAAAATGGACGTTTTATATTTTTTCCCTGCATACGTGAGCTTGACTATCCGATTCCCTTGATAGAAACAGCATGCTACAGTATATGGATCTGGCTTTCCTTGTACTATACATGTAGGTGGGAGAGTGGTTTAGGAATGGGGCGGTGTCAATTGTCTGAACGTGTCTGAATGCGTGTGAAGGCTCTCTCCCCCCCCCCCCCCCCTTAGGCTGAACTCTACAGGCTCTGCGCCATGAGCATCTTCTTTTATTCTTCATTCTAAGTTGGTGTTTGTTTTGAAAGAAGGTCTTTAATTCCTCTGTATGAATGCACCTCATGTGCGTGTTGATGGCAAGATCGACTGAGAGACAGAATCGCAAATTTCATGATGTTTTAATTTATTTTTTGTCGGTAAACCGGCTGTATTGCATGCCTGCACATATTTTTTTTAAAGTCTTAAACATGAAGTTTTCCATGTACGGGATTGATGAAAAGTACTTGATTGGGGACATACTAGTGGAGTGGCAGGTAGATTTGTCATGTACATGCCCACGTACTGCTATTTATGTAGGGAGCTATTGAGAAACAGTTGGACCAAACTGTAAATTAACAAGAAAAAAAATGCATATCATCTTTACCAAATATATGTGTAAGATTTCACGATCATTTCTAAGCTGACTCATTTAATGTACTCTTTATATGTGTGTAGACCGTGTAAAACCGATATGAACATTCCAAGTTGTGGGTCGATTTCCAGGAACAAAACAGTTTGTACTCTGTACCCAACCAGTCTATAGTCCTACACAGTAACTAGGCTGTCCAAATGGTCCAATCTCCATGGTAACTGGATCTGGTTTGCTCTACCAATTTGCCTCTTTGCTGCTTCGTAACTGTTCAGTGTTTTTGTTCTTAGTGATACATGCATGGGACTCTTTTTTGTGCTTTTATGTCGTCTGTTTTATTACAAGTAAATATATCAATAGACACAAACCCTTTTCCTCTTGCGTTTTCCTCTTTAGGTGATGCAGTAACAACAGCAGAAACACAATTCAAAAATGCAAGTTAATTAGAATATACCATCTCTATGCAAGATTTACATTTTGGAGAAAAACATTCTTTATTTGTACTTTAAACTCCGATTTTGCTGTGGCTGCTTGCAAAAATGAAGATCCTATATAGACATTTTTCATTTTTTTCTCCCTTAGGAAGAAATCTTGTACCATCCAAGCATTTAAGAAGTGCTATATGTTGTGTGCTTCCTTGCTTTGTTGCCATGACAAATAATGACCCCCCTAATAAAAAAAAACAGAAAAGAAACAATGATGGTGAATCATCTTGGGGTGAATGCTTCTTAACAGGCCTTCTATGAAAACATTAGTGTCTGTTAGGACAGGGTTTGAGATGTAAATCGTATTGTCCCAAGTACTCTTATGGTTGGGTAATGTACAAGCAAAAGCTGTGTTCACATCAGCGTACAGTTATCATTGTGATATGTGCATTGCTCTATCCTCACAATCGCTGCTCAGCATCAGTGTAAACTGGGCGGGGGTTTTTAAAGGGCATGCACTGTACTGGGAAGACAAAAAAACTTCAAAAGGGTGATCGTGAGTAATCTTCTTACCAATGGTCTTAAATTCATGTATTGTCCATTTTAGAAACTTGCTGAAAGTTATTTGCCCTCAAATGATCCATATTTTCCACAATTGATGATTAAATCACAAATCCTCCAGATGTTCGGCCCGAACACTTGAGGATTTGTAATTTAATCACTCATTTCTCCAAATGTGGATCGTTTGAGGGCAAATAACTGTCAGCAAGTTTCTAAAATGGACATTACATGTACATGAATTTAAGACCATTGATAAGAAGATTACTCACTATCACCCTTTTGAAGGTTTTTGTCTTCCCAGTACAGTGCATGCCCTTTAAACATTGTCCGTCTATTGGGTGTTACAGAAACAATAATTCAGGTGAGCAAGCGCTACTAGGGTTGTGTACTGTAATTTCTGATCAGTACTCGGTACTCAATGCAGTCTGTAATAATGCATTGGGTAAAAGTACTTCTACAGGCATGGATGAGTTATCAGTATCAGTACATTCATCATGTCATGGTATGTAAACATGAATCATGACTACCGTATTGTACATGTCATTATATTTCTTTATCTTCCTGAGTAGTTGACAGGTAGGCAAGTTTCATGAATAGTGATACCAATACCAATATCAAAACCCAAACCAGTTCCAATACTAGCTATCAGTAATGGTTTTATCACTCACTGCTTATGCACTACATGCAAACATTTACATTTTGAGGAGCAGGGGTCATATTCATTTAACCTTATTAAGGTTAATAGTTGCTAAAGTGCATTCAGCTACTTGTATTTTTAGTAAATAGCCAGACTAGTAAAGTTTCATGAATATGGCCTTAGAACTTTATATTCTTTATGTAGGTAGTTGTAGTATCATATACAGAGTCAAATATACGAGCACAAATCACACATTCATTGGGTATTGTTTTTTTGGTACACCTTCAATTTAGTCTCTAAAATGTCTTTAGCGATGAGGTATATGCTGTTTTTATTTATTTGTATATTTATTTATTTGAGCTAATTTCCTTTTGTGAGACGTAGTGTTTGATACAGCTATCAGGGGTGACTTGGTATTGGTATTAGTTGGGGTTTGTTCCACTGGACCTGTTTATCTTTCATTACAACATCTAGTCCTCTCAGTACCAACTCATCATTGTCCCAAGTCAACTACAACACCGTTTATTGCGTATGGGACTAAGAGGGTTATTAACAGGCTTACATAGTTTTCATCCTGGGATGAAAGAGAAGGAAAAGTGGGTACCGAGCCACATCTAGTGCCGATGGTACAACGTTGCACTCATGTTGCTATTGTTTACTGTCCACTCAGTTGATTAAGAAATAAAATGCCATTTCTGTGTGTCCAAAATCAGCAGTACAAACACTTTAATTCAAGAGACATGTCCAAATGAATACTGGTATCTTCATTACTATTATTATTTTGAAGTATGCATGGAGGACTAGGTTTTATGCTTTGGAGAACATATTTTTGCTATTTTAGAATCATCTGCATGTCACCCGTCTTTTAAAAAAAGGGCTTTGTTTTTCGCATTTATGATTGATTTTTAGTCCGAAAAGGGTATCAGTTGGTGCTTTTCTGCACTCTGGCTTTGCTGCAGTACTATAAGTTAAAGCATGAAAATTCATCGCTATGGTAAATGATGTCTACACTGTCAAGGCTTGCTCTAAACACAAAAGAGTTTTCACACCTTTTGTCCAATATGTGAAGAGAATTAAAAATAAAAATTGAAGGTGTTTTTTGGACACTTCATGTATCTGTTAAAAAGGGAGGAATCATAGTGGTAAAGATTATGGGATCTGTTATCAAGGAGGAAGAATGTTACTTTGGCCGTGGATTCCATTTTTGATTTGCGATTTTTAATTCGCGATGAGGTCTTTGAAATCATACGAGACCGGAACCGACAAGAGGTGAATGGATCAGCTGTGATTATGGGTCTTGCAGTCTGGACTGATACAATCTGTTCCCTTTGCCACTTAGCTGCTGCAATCATTACAACATTATGACTTTATCCGGGCCAATGCCTGCTCTGCCAAGTCACTTCACTTTAAAGGGAGTATATTGTACTGGGAAGGCAAAAAGCCACCAAAAACGTGATCATGAGCAATCTTCTTACCAATGGTCTTACATTCATGTATCATCCATTTTAGAAACTTGCTGAAAGTTATTTGCCCTCAAATGATCCACATTTGGAGTAATTAGTGATTGAATTACAAATCCACAGACTGTTCGGGCCGAACATTTTGAGGATTTCACTAGTAATCATTAATTACTCCAAATGTGGATCATTTGAGGGCAAATAACTTTCAGCAAGTTTCTAAAATGGACAATACATAAATGTAAGACCATTGGTAAGAAGATTGCTCATGATCACGTTTTTGATGGCTTTTTGCCTTCCCAGTACAATATACTCCCTTTAATACTAATAATAGTTTGAAGAGGTGATGAGAAATTTGGAGGCCTTAAGTTACACACCAAGTTTCAGCAGGTGCTCCTTGTTTCTCACTATATAGCTATGAAAAAAGTATCGAAACTCTTTAGCAATTGAATTGTCTTAGGTCAAGGAAACATTTTATGTTTTTAATACTATGCATAGATGTGAATGAATACTATTGATTCTTATCAGGACCTCACTTTATGTGTGATCTCTATCATCTCTCGGCCGATTGCTTTTGGATTTACATGTCAGATGTTGTTGAAACAGGAGTCCCTTTTTACTATAAGTTCATGTCCTTCTCATTCAAGACAACCGCTCCGAAGACAAACAGAACAATGCAGAGTGCACGTTTAACTGCGTTCCTAACTTTGCGAGTCTCCTGTAAGTGGTATCAACTGCACTGTACTGTGAGTCTCAGTGGAGCGGTTTGAACTGTACTGGAGTTTGATAGTGTGAGTCTCTTATGCGGTTTTAACTGTATTGTACTCTATGGGAGTCCAACATATGCAGTATGAACTGTACCGTGCTGTGGTTGTCCGAGTCCTGACAATGTGGAATCAACCTTACACTAAGATTAAGTGATTTGCATAATATGGCTTCATTGAAATATGATGTGTTGAAATGAAAAAACGGGTGATTTCAGAAAATAGAGTAGTGATCCAAAACGCGATGCAAGTAAGATAATTTTGTTGTTGGAAATCTCTGTTTTGTGAAGAACCCTCTGTGATAAATGAATGAATGATATTCAGGAGGGAATGAACACTACATATTTTCTTGAGACAGAGAAAAGTAGACTAATCATTGATAAGTATTTTTATGCCATTACCCAGGTAACGATGTTTCTGTGTCTGTATTATATGTACTATCGTGTAATATAAGGTGCGGAAAGGGCGTCATCTTTCAATTGTAATTTATGTATAAAGATGGAGAGATGAAAAGAGGAAGGGCGGAGAGTGAGAGAGAGAGAGAGAGAGAGTGAGTGAGTGAGAGAGAGAGTGGTGGATAGTGGTGATAGATTTTTAAAAGACATCTCTTACAACTACTGTTCCCCTATATGTATATAACAGATTATCTATGGGGATATTCTGAAGTCTGTGTTTACTGTGTGGTCAGCGAGCATCATGTCAAATGAAAGATTTTTGGATGTACCGTTTCTTCTTGGGACGAAAAACGTCCCAATCTTTATGGTATGCTTATCGTATCAGCTGTCTTGTCGTCACGTTTTTCGTTACTTTTTAGAACTGTAGTGGAAGGCTACGTTTTATAAGTTACTAGAATATTGCATAAATAGTACCCATTTCTTTGCAATGTATCTCGGGGAATTTATTTATGTCATGCATGTCTTTTTTTTTTCGATCGAGGATGATGGATATTATGTGATTTACAATGATCGTCCTTTACCCTTTGATTTTTGCTCCTTTTTTGTGTATTTCTGCCCCTAGAACTAAACAAGAAACGAGGGCCCTGTCTCGTAACGAGCTGCGATTGATCTGAATGGTTTGCAAGTCAAATCCCTTATCTCTAATGTACGGAGTTACGATTTACAGAGCTCCTACTGATTTCAATCGCTGGTCAATTTGCGGTCAATCGTAATTCTTTATGAGACGGGGCCTTGTTGATATTACTGTGTAGTAATGTTATTGAGGAAGGGTGTAGTTCATGTTGCACAAATAATCAATAACAGTACAAATACTGCAAAATATAACATTGTTTCTCCCCTGCCCAGAAATATCTAACTATTAGATTTATCCCTTAATCAGTCCAAACAATAATGCAGTTGATATATATTTATGAAATAATTTCCTAATATTCTGCTGCAGTTCTAGACATTTTCTTTCCTGTATCGTTTCTTTAAGTGGGAGAAAAGCTGTCTTTAAATCGAGTTAAACCAGAACTTAACACGTCAACTGCACAATTCTGATTCTATAGTGTTGTTTCACAAATGTGGAGGGTTTTTTTTTTTGCATTTGTCACTTAATCTTTCATAATTTCAGTTATAGAAATCTCAATTTCCATTTTGTTTAAAACTCAATCTGAAATGCAAAGCAGTACATTTATCTTCTTTCTCCATAACTGTGTGTTTGTTTAGCCATGCGTCCTAGAATGAAAAGGTTGGATAATACACATTTCCGCATTGCAATGTGTGTACTATTCAGGTTAATCATATTAGAGTCAGAGATAGGGAATTTCCCTTCCTGTAAGACGGGGGTTCCCCCTGATATTTACTTGCCAAAGTTATGAAAGAAGGTAGAGTTTTTTTTTTACCATTTCAAAACATACCCTTATTACGTGGATATCACTTCTTTAGTATTTAAAAAAAAAAAGAAGCTCTTAAGGAGCTTACAGAAATGAATTGTTGTATATGTTGGTTTATTACTTTAACTCCTTCTGCCAGACAAAATGCTGCTCTATGGGATTTGTGTGTATTGCAAGTGCGAAAATGCAGCCATGGCGCATAAAGACTTAATTGCAGCAAGCAGAAATTCACCAGCTCAAGTAGGCTCACTTTTTCATGAAAGTTTTAATGAAGAAGAGTTTGGAATTTGGTGAAATAATCTCTGGGTGTAGATGTCTAAGTTTTGTGAAAATGAGGGGAAAGTACCAAACATGGCTACCTTAATGGGCTTTTTAAAAGATGAATGTTGTCCCTTTCCGACACTTTAGAGGCTGAGCTCAACATCGGACAGCAGACATTTCCATTTTACACCATGTCCCCAATAAAATGTCTTTACTTAAAAGTAAAAAAAGTAGCAGAATGGGCCCCGTCTCAGCTAGAGTTGCGAGTGCTCTGAATCGATCGCAAGTCTGATCACCTATCTCTAATGTACAGAGTTAGGATCCATATCAATTGCAAGTCTAGTTGCGATCAATTTAATTGCAATTCTTTTTGAGACAGGGCCCCAGGAGTTTGTTTTGGTGAAATGAAGGCAAATCAGAGAAACAGATTTTGTGAAAGTTTGAACAAGTTGGGCAGATAATAAAAGTTCTGTGTTTCATGAGCATTACTTATCCTGAAATCTTAAGTGTCAACTTTCCTCATGCACAGCAGTCTTATTGGGCACTGTGTTGTTTACGTACCATATCCATACTATTAGTACATGCCCCCCTATCAGAGAAATGGACTTGTCCATGAAGTTGTTCAGGGCTGGAAACAATTCTTTGGGGGGAAATGAAAACCTTCAACTTGATCCTGTGTTTCAAACTTTCACCAATTTTGCTTCTAAGATGCCTTCTAGTTTTGTCAAGATAAATTCATGTTCAAGGTTTATTCTCATTTAAAAGTACTTTAAATATGGAAAGGGATTGAAATACAAGAAGTACCAGTCTGTTACATTCTACAGATTTTGAGGCTCTGGATTTTGATCGTCATCTTGTTTGTTTGTGAAAAATCATGTTGCGATTGTCTAAGAAACATTGTTATTTATAGTGTTATAGCTTTTCCACACAGTATATTTACTTACTGTAGAAAACAACGTTGTTTGTTATACCATATAACTCAAGATGTTGGCAGAATATTCTTTATTCACAGCAAGCTTTCCTTTTTTTTTTTTGGTGCTTACTGATGAGTGTAGAATCGGTTATGGTGGAGACATTTTTATGAATGATTATTGAATAAATATGACAAAAATTTTCCAGAAATTGAAATGTCAGGACCTGTATTTCTTACGTCAATTCGTGTTGCTTAATTATCGAAAATTTGAGCACATTCGCACACTCCCACACATACACACACACACACACACACACGCACTCACACACACACACATGCACTCACACACACACACATACGCACAAACACACACACACACACACACACACACGCATGCACACACACACACACAAACACACTTATAAACTAGTACACACACACACAAATCACCTGTGGAATTATATTACCGGTACACATATTTTATGATCATGAGGAATCTTGTGGATTCTATTAACTCCCGAGTAAAGTGGAGAGCGTGTGGTACATGTATTATTTTCCCTGAGACCGAAGGTGGGGGGAAAGTGGTACCTTACGCCATCCAGTCATCAAAGGGACAAATAGATTCCACAAAGACCCCAATGGTTCATGAAATTTTTGTTTTCTATCCCTCATTAATATATTCTTTGTTCATCAATCGGATCATTTTCATAAATCTTGTGGCATAGAATACCGAAGTGTGACGTCATTTGAGCATTATTGTCAAGACAACTGGTAGTAAACAATGCAGATAGAGCAAGCAGCGGTGATCACAGCGGGAACTGTAATTAGGAATGCCCGACACTAGCCCGATAGACAATATTGAACAGCTTAACCTCTCGCTGAAGTGAGTTTGTTTTTGAGCCAATTGTCTTGACAACATGTTCGTATGACGACACCACGTCGGTTCTGTATTGTCCGTGTTCTAAGCTTCTGCAACACGAAATATGAAGATGTAAGAGCCATTTATCAGATTATTTATTCCAAACACAACAATGGCCAATGTGGATCACACATGTCAACGCACCTCTTTTCTGCTAGAAGTATCATGCATTATGCATTATTAATGAAACTGATGGCAATACACGTTTTCGTAATGTACAGTATTCAAAACACACCCCATAATTGCGTAGTATCATGTTACTGCATTCACCTGTATCTAGTTAACCAGATTCAATGGATGGAATGCACTTTGAATCTACATGTATTAGTTTTTGCTACTCAGACAAACCTCAGACAAGCTTTTTCTCAACACCTAGTATTATCTGAATCCTAGATTCACTGGTCAAGTTCAAATTTTACAACCTCACCTGGACCTACATGTTCTGTGGTTCTGTCACCTTAAAAACAAAATTTGTTTAAGTTAAGTATATTGTTAGTAATTGTTTCAGTATAAATTACTTAATTACATGGTCTTTTGTCACATTGACACGCTCTTGGAAATGGTGTCTGTGTAACAAAAGACCATGCTCGTTATGCTAGGATTGACAAGAACAGCATTAATAAGCCAGTTCGTAATTACAATTTGCGCATGAGCAGATGAAGGCCATAGTGACCAAACCAGCTTGTTGGTTTTTAAATCACTGAGATAAGCATCATCATTAATAAGTTATTTTAGAATATGCTTGTTATCCAATTTATAAAAGAACACCAAGGTGTTCAATCATGGGGTATTTGACAACAGGCCAAACGACAACAATTAGTTTACAATAAACAATGTAATAGAAGCTTTCCGAATTGTTCACATACCGTAGCCTACTATTCTTGTCACCTGTTTTGAGATGGTTCCTTTATTAGAGGTTGAATATCGCAAATTGCTATGTCGGGTAAGCACATTACGTAACATTTCCTTTTGAAATGATATATTAATCAACTGCTTATCCTAATGAAAAAGGGAAAGGTCATAGTGACCAAACTTGCTCCAGAGCTAACTACGAACTGGTGTATTGATGACACCTGGCTGATGTTTTGTTACATTTTTGCATCATTTTAATTATACAGTACTCTCCAAGAAGGGATGAAATATGCAAACAAAAAATACATCATTACTAATACTTGCTGAAAACAACAGGATAATACCCACTGTCAAAACGAAAGCAAAAAATTGACAAAAGTATGAAATGCTACAAAGTGATATGTGTAGTTTGCATTGTGACGATGTATTGCCAATTTAAAGAGGCATTTTAGAAACAGACAATGTAAAACGATAGGTCACTTCACAATAATGGAATAACTTCTCATGTTTAAAATATGCTTAATCACATGCAGATCAAAATTCAAAAGCCAATATCCACATTATATTACATAGATAACAGAAAATATAATTGACAATTTTACGGAAAATAATCTTTAAAAAAATATGAAGCCTGCAAGATAAATCAAACCAAATACCATACAATTTGGCCAAAAAAAAATCAAAAAAGGAAAATCATATACGGTACTCACTGTACACACTATAAAAAAAAAATGCAAGTATCATTTAGTAAAAAAAAAAAAGACACCTTGCAGTGCTTTGAAAGTTTCCCCAAATGCCACTCATAACATATGTCCAATATTTATAAAGAAAATTTAGAACAATGCATGTACAGACATTCAACAACTTCTTTCATTATAAATTGTGAGTCTTAAAAAAAATGATCAAGAAATGAATCATCTTCAATTTGTAATTGAATACATGTAAGGGCATGATTATCACAGTAAAGTGACATCTTGTTTTAGGAATTCCTTATTTGGAATAGTATCCAGTAAACTGTATACATATTACAAAGAGGATATGTAACCAAAAAGAAAGAACATTGTATAAAATTATGATTTTTTCCCCAGAGTAGCTGTGTGAGGGGCAGTTGAGGTAGACAAAAAAAGAAGAAGCAAAATTGCTTTTGCACCCCCCCCCCCTCCCCATGCATTTATTTGCTATCTCACATTTCCAAAAGTGAATGGTTAATACAAAGCTATTTTTATTTATTTATATCAATATGACATCTACATCTTAATAATATCTGCAACTTGCTAACCTAAATTTCAGTATTTATCTGTCTAAAAATCAATATTCTGATCAGAAAAAATGTAATTCCTCATTTGATGATTAATATAGAACTTCACATACACTTGGTTACAACACTTCTGCCTGCATTTTCATTTAACCTTCAGTATTTAGGATAATTTTCAGTACAAAATACTGACAGTTGGTGGTTCTGCTTATTCTTTGATAAATATAACACAAAGTAATGCTAAAAGTTAGGTGTCAGTTTGAGATATCTCGAGTATCCCATATGTAGTCTTCCCATATTTAAAGGCTAAGTTTCATGCTTGCATGCTTGCAAAGAAAGATCATTAAGTATTCTGAGAATCAGGGTTTTTAATACATGTAATGGGACAGGTCACACATGTAGAGTTCAAGTGCTCATTACGAGATGAACTTATCAAACACAATGGATTTTTAAAACTATTATCTTCACAGTTCATACACCAGTACCCAACATACATCCAAAAAACAATTCAGGAGGGTGTTTCACCAAGCTGTTCGTAAGTTACGAATGATCAACGACTGGTGATCCCTTTTTGTGCTAAATGTGATACCACACTTTGTTCATTGAAAATCTAAAATAGCACAAGAAGGGATCACTAGTCATTCGTAAAGTCGTTCGTAACTTATGAACAGCTCGGTGAAACACTCCCCCTGGTGTTCTTTAATTTGAGTGCAATGTCAGAAGGAGGTGGACCGACGAATATCAAACAGCACCGAACACTCGCTAGGAAAGCACAAGGCCAAGAAGCCTGGAGGACTATAATGGCAGCCAACCTTCACTCTGATGATGGCACCTGATGATGAATGACATGTTGAGTACCACTCGCAATGATGTGCCATGTGCATAAATACTGCTGAGGGCTATATGGGTATCAATATTGGGCAATTCCACAGGTTTGGTTAAAGTCGTGTAACATGAGTAATCAAAGTTTCTTGATTCTATATTCTGTTATAGTTTTGCAGAAGCTATGTAAATAATTATTTAGGAAGCAAACAGTCCACCTTTCCATGACACAAAATCATATCCTCAGCACAGAAACTTCTTTTTCAATCATATAAAGAAGCTTCTGTAACTCATGTTACCCGACTTTAACCAAGCCTGCGGAACTGCCCTGTTGCACAATTGCCACAGCGGCACAAATACATTGCAGATTGACACACAACCTTCACAAGTAAACTGGACTACTGGAGGATCACAGAGATGGAACTTATCAAACACACTGGATTTTAGTATCTTCACAATTCATAAAACCAGAACCCAACATACCATATGTCTAAAAACACTTCAGATGTTCTTTAATACAATCATAATAGCATGTTAAGTACCGGTACCTCTCGTATGAAGCGTCTCATAATTCTCTATGGGCCTGATGAATGCTGTCTGTGGGATGTATGTGAACTAATGTTGCATATGGAGATTTACATGAAACCTTTACCAGTAAGCTGGGGCCATGCTCATGAAACCTTGAATACTAAGCCTGGTTATTTTCTAAAATGCGACATGGATTTTTAGTGACGGACTAGGTTAGTAAGGTTTCATGAATATGGCCCCTGGAGTACGGGGAGGGGGGGGGCTCATCTTCATTCGCTATCAAACTTGATGGAGTTGACGGTAGTGGAGATCTGTCCTCCGCGGTAGCTCCCTCGCTTCTTCTTGGTCTTCTCATGCCTGAAGGCTTTCCCTTTGACGACCTTCAGGTCACGGTTGGCTCGCTCACCCCAGCAACCCCTCGCTCCAATCTGTAACCATGACAACAAACACAAAGAAGTGAATGTTTTGCAGAAAGAAGATAGATGATAACATCTTTATTCTGCTGTTAACTCTCTGACAGCAAATATAAGTAAATGGAAACTGATTGAGGAGGGCTTCATCCAACAATAGTTGAATAATGTCTGATGATGAGGATGATGATGATGATGATACTCTCTGTATTAATACAGTCTGTTGGAAGGAAAAATTGGCAGAAAAAAGATAAGACCTTGCAGTAACATGAACATGCATCTTCTACTTCTTTTATTTCATTAACCAATCAATCTTGTTACTTTGGGGTGGTATTCCAGAAAAATCTGAAGTGCTCTCTTAGGAGAAATCTTATTCTAAGTCCAAGATTCTCCTAAGTGGTATTCCAGAACGATCTTAAGTTTTCTGCTCTAAGTTTTCTAAGAAAAAACAAGCAGCATTTATTTGCGTAAGTAAGCGTACATGATTTATGTGCGCGCAAATAGTTGCGCGACCACAAAGATAGGATCAATCCTAGGGGAAGGTCCCGATGAGATGCTGTGATAGTGATTGGCTGCTCATAAATGACACACTTCCCTCCATTGGCTAATAAATGCGCACTGGGTGGGGTCTAACCCTCCCTAATTTGCATTAAGAGAGTCCTATGAGGACGTTCTGGAATACCTATTTCTTGCTCTCTTAGGCACCTCTTAATTAAGTTGGGGACTTAAGAGAAAACTAAAAAGAACTTCTGGAATACCACCCTTGGAGGGTAACAGCCAACTGAAGATTATATAAACATCTGAATACACAAGTAAACATACAAGGGAAAAGATTGTTGTGAGGGTCAAGTGGTGCATTTTCTATGATTTTTTTTTTATATTGTTGGGTGATGTTCAGCCCATCTGTGTTGGAAAATGAGAATGATCCTAAAAGCACTTGCAGCATCCAGCACTCTTATGCCCATTACTTGGTAATAAAAGTCAGTTCAACTTTGGGTGGAAGTAAATTTGCCAAAAAGATTAATCATTTCGTACATAGATCAAGGAACATCATCATTGGACCTTGGTTCTAATCTGTGGAGTCCGGTATGTCCCTTTCTCACAACTACCATAAGTCTGGACACATAGAATAAGGACTCTAATCAAGAGCGAATGACTACTCATCTGTGTGTAGATATTTAGTGGTGATTACTGTGAAGAAAAGAAGCAAAACAATACAAAACCCACATAAATAAATGTAGATAAATATCACATTCTACTACTGATACTCCTTCAGTGGTCCATCTATTAAAAGTAAAAGAACAAATTGGGGATTCAAACCTTTGCATCAAAAGAGTTATCTTGTAGCCGCGGGTCAATCTCAATTTCATCATCTTTTACTCTCCGGAATGGTACATTAGACTTCTTCTCTTTCTGAAAACAGAAAACAACAAAGTAGATCATGAGGATCAATTATAACCTCAAAATGTGAAATGATGACGGCATATCCAGGGAATGTGTACACTACAGCTCAAAGGAATTGGAATAGGGAAAGGGAAAGGGAAAAAAGGGAAGGAGCCCCAGTTTTAAACCGCGGTATATTTTATCTGTTCAGCATGGAACATGATGCTTTTTAGGCTAAGGCCTCGTGTTTCATGCTGAACTGGACAAAATATACCGCGGTTTAAAACTGCGGCTCCTTCTCTTTCTTCCCCAATTCCTTTGAGCTGGAGTGTACATCAATGCTATCATACTAAACCCTTTTCAAGTACCTTTTTTTACTGTCAGAGAGAATCATGAGGTAAAATATAGATTATCTTACATAAGAATGGTAAAAACCACTTCCTTTAGAGTACTGGTACAAGGAAAAAAAATTGTATAAAATAAATTTGATACTGCATGCAATGTACAATGTAATCAAAGAAGGATTTTTTTGTGCACCAATAATCAAATGTGACCAATTGGTAGATTCAGTGTGCACTATATTCCCCAGAGCTAACAAAAACATCATTTTGACCCCCAAAATGCTGAAAGCCACTTTCCTCAGATTAAATGCACAAGTTGCATGCAAGGGTTTCATCGCCATTCATGTACCAGAAATCGAGAACAAATTAAGTAATTGTTGTGGTAAACGTCAGAATTGTCCATACTTTTTATACAACTCCTGTAATGCCAGCAAAAAATTATTCATGTGTATTTAAATACGTGTGCAAACTTGGAGTGCAAACTTGGATCAATGGCACAAAAAAAATTAATGGACTGAACATATTCCCCGTTTTGCCATTGTAAAGGTAAATTAACATGGGAGTGGTTTCTTGTTGCCTACTGTCATAACTCTTTCCATTGGGCTGTTGGCAGGACTTGTCACATCTGATGGTGCAGTGGCCCAGCTAAGCATTTATACACTCATATTGACTGAGATTATACCTTGCTTTGCCTCAGAAAAAACCCGCTGGCGCAGAACGGCAAGAGGCCAGCAGTCAAACTGCTTGTGTGAACACACCCAGAGACTTCTATTTCATTGAATTTTCTCCGAGGGCAAAAGCACTCAAGAGACTGTCTGGAGTCTCCTCCTACCTTTGTTTGGGGGACAGTGTTGGGCGTGGTGGGTTTGCCATTGGCTGATGAGACAGGCGTCGTCGCTTCCTTTGTGCTCTGCCCTTCTTCTTCGTCGTCACTTTCACTTTCGCTGCTGGACGACTTTGGCTTCTTCTGAAAATCAAAATGAGATAATTGATATGTATCAAATTCATATCCTTTGAGAAATAGTACATGTAGTTATTCAACCCAAAACAAAGGAAAACCATGTAAGATAATTGCATTAAGACTGATATTTTCTTCTCCTTTTAGAAATATTAGTTATTCACACACACACATTGGTAAAGGAAAATAAAAAAAAGATGACTGCATGAAGACTGATTCATATTCATCCACTTTAAGAAGTAATAGTCATTGACAAACAAACATAGGAAAAGGTGTTCTTCTTTTGCTTTGCATCGCATCAAAATTTGTTTGGCATCATGGGAAGACTGCTACACCGATTATATGAACAGCTGGTTATTGTCTTCAAATGGTGTCAGGAACTTCACTGCTTATCATTTAAAACATTGGTGTAGGTATGATTGCTATCAAAATCTTGTCAACGAGTTTTCATTGAAAGCTTCCACTGAATATTATCAGAAATATCTGTACAACAAAGAATCCATGCATCTGAATATTATCAGAAATAATTGTACAACAAAGAATCCATGCACGTTTATTACATTGATAACTCTGATGAGAATTGTTTTATCCTTATGGAGAGAAAACAAAAATAGTATGCCCATGGAATTTCCACTCCCTATTCATTACCCCAGCTAATCAGACAGTAATCATAAGTGTTTGAACAGAGTAAAATATATCAACCACTATCAAAATAGAGGCACACCTTACTTTTGTTAGGACTTGCTTCTTGGTGACAGCTTTCTTCTCGTCTTCTGACTCGGAACTCTCAGAGCTGCTATCCGAATCCTCGCCATGCTTCACGCCGTTCACTTTTGGCGTCTTTTTCTCTGGAGTCTTGGCCACTACTGCGGACTTGGCGGCCTTTGCAGCCTCAGAGTCACTTTCCGATTCTGAACTACTACTGCTGCTCGCTGGCTTCTTGGCAGCGACCGGCTTGCTAGGTGTGGCCTTCTTGGGGACTGCTTTCTCCTCTTCCGATGATGATGAATCACTGTCAGAACTGCTCTCCGCCTTCTTCCTCTGAGCTGACGCTGGCGTCTTTTTCGCAGCTGAATTCAATGTTTGAGATTTTGGAGTGAGTACTGGATTTTTCTTTGCTTTGTCTTCCTCTTCTGATGATGAATCACTCTCAGAACTGCTCTCCGCTTTCTTCTTCTGCGCTGGTACTGGTGTCTTCTTTGCTGCTGGTTTTGCCTCTTCCTCGCTATCACTATCATCACTACTGTCACTACTTTCTGCTTTCTTTGCTACAGGTGTAGCTTTTGTGGATGTTTCTTTAGCCTTCGGTGTGCTTTTTGCCACTTGTTTTGGCACTGGTTTTGCCTCCTCCTCGCTATCACTATCATCGCTACTGTCACTACTCTCCGCTTTCTTTGCTATGATTGCCTTTGGGGTACTTTTTATCACTTCTTTTGGCGCTGGTTTTGCCTCCTCCTCGCTATCACTATCATCGCTACTGTCGCTACTCTCTGCCTTCTTTGTTACCGTCTTAGCTTGCGGTGTGGTTTTTGGAGCTGGTTTCGGTGCTGGTTTTGCCTCCTCCTCGCTTTCACTATCATCACTACTGTCACTACTCTCTGCTTTCTTTGCTACGGCTTTAGCTTTTGGTGTGCTTTTTGGCGCTGGTTTTGACGCTGGCTTTGCCTCTTCTTCACTATCACTATCATCGCTACTGTCGCTACTCTCTGCTTTCTTTGTTACCGTCTTAGCTTTCGGTGTGGTTTTTGGAGCTGGTTTTGGTGCTGGTTTTGCCTCTTCCTCGCTACTGCTATCATCGCTACTGTCGCTACTCTCTGCTTTCTTTGCTACATCCTTAGCATTTGGTGTGCTTTTTGGCGCTGGTTTTGGTCCTGGCTTTGCCCCCTCTTCACTATCACTATCATCACTACTGTCACTACTCTCTGCTTTCTTTGCTACGGCCTTAGCACTTGGTGTGCTTTTTGGCGCTGGTTTTGGCACTGGTTTTGTCTCCTCCTCGCTATCACTATCATCGCTACTCTCTGCTTTCTTTGCTACGGCCTTAGCTTTCGCGGGTGTTCCTTTAGCCTTCGGTGTGCTTTTTGGCACTGGCTTTGCCTCCTCTTCACTATCGCTATCATCGCTGCTGTCGCTACTCTCCGCTTTCTTCGCTACGGTCATAGCTTTTGGAGTGCTTTTGGCTGCTTGTTTTGGCGCTGGTTTTGCCTTGTCCTCACTATCATCGCTACTACTACTGTCACTGCTCTCAGCTTTCTTTGCTACGGCCTTAGCTTTACTAGGTGTTATTTTTGCTGCTGGTTTTGGTGTTGGCTTAGTCTTAGTCTCCTCTTCTGAGTCTGAATCGCTCTCGGAGCTGCTGGATTCTGCTGGCTTGGGTTTGGCCGTAGTGGACGCTTGTTCGGCCTTCTTTGCTGCTGCTGCAGCTGCATTCTTCTTGACAACCTCCTCATCCGTAGAAGAAGACTCCGAGTCAGAGCTAGACTCTTGCGCTTTCTTGGGCTGACTTTTCTTTGCTGCGGCCGCGCCCCTTGGTGTCATCTGCAAACGTGAAGCGGCAGCGTCTTCATCGCTGGAGCTTTCTTCACTACTCGTCTCCGCCTTTTGAACTGCCTGTTTCTTTGCAGCCTGTCCCTTCGCTGCTTGAGGTGTGGACTTTAGGTTAGCCTTTGCTTTTGTTGCGGTGTCTTCATCACTGCTCGATTCTTCTGAGCTTGACTCCTCTTTCTTCCTCTTTACACCATTTGCTTTTCCTGCTACTGAACTTGATGCCACCTTTGCTTTTTGGGTGCTACCTGTCACTGATTTCGGTTGTGGTTTGTCCTCATCAGAACTGTCTTCGGAATCACTGCTGCTCGCTGCTTTAGCTTTAGAAGGGGGAGTCTTTGCAACCACTTTCTTTGCTGTGGGTTTGTCATTTTCACTTGAACTCTCATCTTCAGATGAACTTTTTTCCTTCTTTGCCACTGGGGTTTTGCTCTTCGGTGCCGCTATTTTTGCAGGGGTTTTCCGAGCCTTTTCCTCTTCGTCTGTACTGGAGTCCTCACTGGAGCTGGATTCTGCACTCTTCCTAGCCTTTTTGGCTGGGACCTGGCTACCCTCGTTATTCTCACTCTTCCTCTTGCCTGGAGAAGTCTTCTCATTCTTCCACCAGGCTTTGTAGAAATCGAGGATGGATGGTTGCTCAGGATCAGGAAGATGCTGTGCAACATGGACGCAAAAGAGAAGCCAAAATAGAAATTAAAAACATGGTCATGGTCTCTATTAGTATTACAATAACACTGGGTGCACTTCTTTTAAGTACCAACAGAGTTAACAGTTTACTGAGCATCAGTCAACAGGCCACCACTCTAAATGTTAGATATTTATGTTGACTTTATAGTTGCCTTTGACTTCATTCTGTCACACACATACACCAATGATTTGGTCAGTGACAGCTAGATCTAGACTCCTAGTCCTCCTAGTCCCAGACTAGCTTGACTGCAAATTCCAAAATGCAACTGGATTCAATCCAACAGCAACTGCATCAAGCCTGGATAGGGACGCCCGTGTGTCACTAGATGGCACTTTGCACGTAAATGCAAAAACGGAATGACAAATTGGTGGGCGCAGTTTGCGAGATACGTGATCTGTTCGGTAAGCGGCCTTCCGATGTAGAATATTATCGAAGTAAATTTATGGGTTGAGATTTTGAGCACTGCGAACCCGTGAGTTCTTCTTTCATTTGCAACAAAAAGTTTTTGGACAGACGTGTGATGTATCTCATTCCAGCATTTCACTTGGACACGTGTTATGCCATTCAGCTAACAGAACTTTCAATATGTGGGGCGAGCATGTCGTCGCCGTCGGGAAAAACAGCTTTGAAGAAAAGTGAACTCTTACCGTTCCTGTTTCTTTTTTGAACCACTTGGCAGCTTTTTCAAGTTTATTCTGGATTAAATATCTAAAGACGTGCGGAAATAACTGGCTAGGAGTAGCTTCATCCATTGTGAGGCGAAAATTTGATGCAGAAGTACAAGTTTAAAGGTCCAGCCCCACGCGAGTTTACAGACGTCGTGGAATCACTCAAGCGAAGATGAAGATAAATAATCTGACTAGATCTTGAAAAGCTACAACTTTGATAGCGACATACATAGCATCCATTACATTTCTCATAAAAATCTTAGGTACTTGAATCAACCATGTTTACATTAATTTCCCCCAAATGATCTTGTTACATTTTTTCTTGTGTTTGTTATTATTTTATGAGGTGTAAACAACTTGTATAATTACAAATCTTGCTAAATTTTAAGGTACCATACACGTTAATTCAATGTTTGATCGCTATATTTAATTTTCTTGGACCCATGCGGAAACTTAGTCTTAGTCAAGTCTTTTTCCACAGCTGCAGACGCATTTAAAAGGATGTATTGTCCTGTTCATCATCATCGTCCACATATGAGCAACTACCATGGCAACAGGTGCACTAATAAGAGCTCATTGGCTGTTGCTATGGTAGTTAGGATGGTGATTACAATATCTGAAAACTAATGTGCTTCATCTGGCCCTGCATATCAATGACATATTCATCTTCATCATCTTCGATTATCATCATCATGCATCATCATCATCATCAATCATCACCATCATCATCATCATCATCATCTTCATCATCATCATCATCACCATCATCATCATCATCATCACCATCATCATCATCATCATCATCATCATTATCATCATCATCATCATTATCATCATCATCATCATCATCATCATCATCATCTTCATCATCATCATCATCACCATCATCATCATCATCATCACCATCATCATCATCATCATCATCATCATCATTATCATCATCATCATCATTATCATCATCATCACCATCATCATCATCATCATCGATCATCATCAACATTATCATCATCATCATCATCATCATCATCATCATCATCATCTTCATCATCATTATCATCATCATCATCATCATCATCATCATCATCATCATCATCACCATCATCATCATCATCATCATGTTGGGTAGACGGTTTTAATTCAAATTATTTTCGTTGATAGGCCTATACGAGGCCTTGGCCCTGTTGTATAAAACCGTAGAGCTATACACATGTATTTAGACATACATGTAGCTCTATGTATAAAACTGACAATTACTTTGCCTCCAATGGCAATTTGACTTTGAACAATGGAAACCTAGTTGGCTGCCGAGCGTTTAATACATGTAGTTAGCTTCTAGCTAAATATGTTTCATATATTACAGTAACATAAACTGTATAAGTATACCTCCCATAATCTCTCAACACCATCATCATCTTCATTAACTTTTTGGCATTCATATTCACCAAAATCAAATCATTAAACGGTATATTGTTTTATTTTTTTTGTAATCTTTTTTTAAAGAAGATAAGTCACATCAAAATTGGTTAGGCTCTTAATTTTTAATCTAACGTATGCCGTGTATCACATTTTCTTTCTGAAAGCTGGAACCAGTATACACATTCTTGTTGTTGGAAAGTGAGGATATAAACACGATTATGCATATCATTTTGAATTTAAAATACCACTGTATGATTGTCTGATTATGATACTGTGCGTAAATGACCAACAAACAAACGGCAGGGAGACGTACTGTACATTCCCGGGACATTCCTCTCTCACAACTGTTCAACACCCCGGCCCCCAGTATTTTAGGAGGCTAGTCTTGCATTCATCCGCGGTCGCACACGTACACAGCGAATATCATCTCCAACATTTCCAAGCTCATCAGTCGTCATCGATGATCGCTTCTTTCCTGAGAAAAGAAAATGGCTGACGTGGTAGATGATGAATCACATGACAAGGCTAATGTTAGTCGAATTGACCTGAAATCAGGCTTCATGAAACAGATTATACGGAACCAGCAGAACAGGTAAGCCTACCAATTTCCAGGGTTGATGGTCGCGGCTAGGTCCCCGGTACATGCAGATGGCGACTCCGTTGCGATGGATTGGAAGTGGACGGCAACATTGCAATTTGCAGTGACAGTGCCGTGGGATTGGCATTTCCATTGTATACTTGACAATGTCTGTGATCTGATTATGATTAAATCATGTTTCTGATGCTTTACTTAAACGTTTTGTGTAACAAAATACTAAGCATTGTTTTTTGTTTTTTTAGGTGTAAAATGACAAAGTGTAATTTGATGCACTAAAGACTAACAATACAAACATGCACTAAATTAAATATTTGTGAATGTTCCGACTAGGGTTTAGAGGCTTTGTTAAAAGACAGGGTGTCCCATTTGCAAAAGAATGAAACTCAGCAGGAATCAGCAGTATACCCTAAAAATAATGTGTGTGAAATTTCGCAGTCACAGCCTCACTAAACCTTTCCAGGAAAAGTGAAAAAACAATTGCTGTATTTACAATTGAAACCTAGCAGCTGTAGTCTACAGTACAGTCTGGTGTTGTCAAGGCCATGGGGTCATGGGAGGAAATAGGTGATAATTTGTCTTTGTTTTGTTCTATAATATCCAGAGATGACTACGACAAAGAGATGAAGCAGAAAGAGCCGATGAAATACAACGCCAAAGGTTCTAAGGCTAAAAACAACACCAAGAAACCTGAACAGGCAATATACCATCCACCAATGAATAAAGGAAATAAAGGTAAAGTATGCTATAGTATACAAGATGAAAATTGTTAAACTAGTATTCTGATGACGTAAAAAGTCATGTATGATGTTGAAGTACCTGTACAAGAATGGAGATTGTGATGATTTAGCAGTCATTATATTCTTTTCTCAAAAGAATTCAGCAAATTTTTTAACTTGCGGATTTGCTGCATATACTGACAGATCTTGTTTTTTTTATTGGCCAAAGAGCTTCAAATTTTGCCAGATAAAATGAGGTCACATTATCTCCACTGAAAAATAACTCAAATTTTCACTTTGTATTTTTTTTTGGTATCTGCTTCAGCTTAAATATCCTTTTTTGTTAATTATAATCGTTAATATGTATCTTATAATTACCAGTAAAACAGACGTAGCATAATATATTGTCTACCCACCAAACTTTTATTCAACTTAATAAATACTAAATATATTTTACCACCCTTTTCCTAGCACCGGCCAATACGAATGGACACCCTAAGGATATGTTTACGCTGCAGTATGAAGATCCGTATGGTGAAATCTCAGAGTGGCTCGTTCGGAAGGTAATTTAACAAACAAATGCCGTTGTTCAGACTTTGGGGAGGGAACTGCAGCACATATTGTATGCCACACTTGGTGATAACTTTCATGGTTATAACGCTCTAGCTGTTTCCATAGTTAATTTGATGATAGGCAGCTTACAACAGGTGTACCGGTATGCAAAGTTATAAAATGGTTATTCTGTCTTCCTGAAAAATACATGTTTTTATCTGGTAGAGTTATAGTTTACCGTTGCCATTCATTTTGAAAAGTTGCTCCTTATATTGATTACAATTAGTGTAAATTAATTTGATCTATAGTATTATTTAAGATATTACAAATATATTTCTTCTTCAATTATTGATCACCTTAATTATCTATATTAGAGTTTTGCTGAGCAAGTACTTGCACTAAATAAATTTTGCTGAATTTTTAGTACCGTTAACCTTTTCATTTTGAAAAGTTGTGCCTTGTATTCATTACAATAACTGCAAATTAATTTGATCTAGTATTTTTTAAGATATTACAAATATATTTCTTCTTCAATTCTTGATCAACCTTAATTATCTATATTAGAGTTTTGCTGAGCAAGTACTTGCACTTAATAAATTTTGCTGAATTTTTAGTACCGCTAACCTTTTCATTTTGAAAAGTTGTGCCTTGTAATGATTACAATAATTGCAAATCAATTTGATCCATAGTATTTTTAAAGATATTACAAATATATTTCTTCTTCAATTCTTGATCAACCTTAATTATCTATATTACAGTTTTGTTGAGCAAATACTTGCACTTTATATTTTTGGCTGATTTTTTAGTACCGATTCTAGTTGAGCACTAAGTTATCAACGTTCTAATCAACCCACTCAGTACCAAGCCAAGGAACTTGACTAAATGCACATTTCATGCACGGTACTGAGACTGTTTAATAATAAAATGCTAAGTATTGTTCTTATATCTTACAGGGAGACAATCCTCACAAGCTGGCCGAGCGTTTTGGCAGACAGTGCCGTCTCACGGCCCCACTCATCCAAGCCTTGGGCTCGCTCATTGAGGAAGAGATGGACAAGCGAGGGCTCCAGACGTGAGAAAGATTCCCTATTTCAAGTCAGGTGAAAGGTCAAAGGTCAAAGGTCACAAGTTCCTGGCCTTGTCAGTATCTGATGTGTTGATGTGCATAATGCGATGAAGGGAAGGATGTGGCCTACAAAATCATTAAAGTCTGTTGGAAGACATGTTTTCAAGAAAAAGTGAAAGTTAGAGACAAGATTCAAAGGCAATATATGCTTTTGGCATTCCAACATATTTGTAGATTCAAGCACTGGGGTGAAGAGAAAAGGTGTGATTTTCCAAATCACTGAAGCTTGCAGGAAGATGTGTTTTCCAGAAACAGTGAAATGTAAAGACAAGATTCAAAGGTTGTATGTTTCTGGCATTGCCAGAATATGTGTAGATTCAAACACTGGGGTGAAGAGGAAAGGTGTGATTTTCCAAATCACTGAACCTTGCAGGAAGAAATGTTTTGAGGAAATAGTGTAATATTAAGACAAGATTCAAAGGTTCTATGTTTCTGACATTGCTAGAATATGTGTAGATTCAAACACTGGGGTGAAGAGGAAAGGTGTGATTTTCCAAATCACTGAAGCTTGCAGGAAGAAATGTTTTTCCAGAAACAGTGAAATATAAAGACAAAATTCAATGGTTGCATATTTCTGGCATTACCAGCATATGATGTGTAGATTCAAGCACTTGGTTGAAGGGGAAAGGTGTGATTTGCCAAATCGCTGAACCTTGCAGGAAGAAATGATTTGAAGAAACAGTGTAATATTAAGACAAGCTTCAAATGTCATATGTTAAAGGCATTGTCAAGGTCTGATTCATTGATTCAAACATTTGGTTGAAAGAGAAGTGTGATTTGCCAAATCGCTGGGGCTTGTAGGAAGACACGTTTTCAAGAAAAATTGAAACATGGATACACAATGCAACACTGGCAAGTATTATATTGTTTATGGGGTTGCCAACATATGATGCATTGATTCAAGCACTGAGTTGAAGGGAAAGGTGTGATTTGCTATGAAAATCACTGACGTTTGCAGGAAGACGTGTTTTCAAGAACAGTGTAAAATGGAGACCAGAAACAAGTAACAAGATACACAGGGGCTCGAGGCTGTTACTGGTAAGACCAAACTAAAAAGAGCACCCCAAGGGAGCATTTCATAAAAATTGTCAGCACTGACAAAATGTTTTTCTCCGACAGTTACCATAGTAACAGTCAGAGACTAGTGCCTCTCAGCCAATCAAAATCGAGGATTTCACTGAAATTGTCAGCACGAACTATTTGATCAGTGCTGACAACTTTCATAACATGCCCTACTGGATAACTAAAGAGTCTGTCTAATAAACTCTACCTCTTGATCACATGATAATTCTACCAAAGTGGTGTTGTGACATCTATTGTCTATGCAGGGTTGTGGTTCTAAACAACATCCCTGAATAGAAAGATTTACTGGTGTGACATTGTGTAGCCGGCTAGTGTCGGACAATTCAAATGATAGTCCCCTATCACTGCTGTTTGCTCTACCCACATAGTTTAGAACTAGTTGACTTGGCAATATTTTCATATGATGTCACACTTTGGTACTCTAAGATAGAATATTAAAGGCACAACATGGTTTTAGTGTGTTGATATCATGACATCAGGATTGAAAAGATGACCTTGCAAATATGTTTTCCTTGTAGAAGTAAGATACATGTGTACATGTGTGACCCATTGCTCATGTCTGCTCATAGATTTTTGGGCTTTGAGAACCCTGGTCCAGTAACAATGTCAAACTTGCCATGGAACTGTAATAATTAAAGGGATGTGGCTTAATTGTGCCCTATAAGGAATTTAAAGTACATGTTTATTTTCCTGTTGACTATTGTCCATACAGCAGATTATGCCGGAGTCACGCTGCTCAGTATCTGAGTAGAGAAAAGCCAGCCTGCATACTCTATGCGCAGGCTCAGGAAAGAACGCGTTCACAATCAGATTGGATGCACAAAGCGTTGATAACGTTTGTTGCCTTCTGAGAATCTTAACTCTGTATGCGCTATTGCTGTGTTATGGTGATACAAGTGATACATGCAAAGAGTTAACCAAAGCTTGGGTGGAATTGTTCAGAGGTAACAGGATGTCTTTTCTTTCAACCAGTGCCCTGTCTTATTAAGAGGTACGATCTTAATCGATCACATGTCCAAACTCCTATCTCTAATGTACAGAGTTATGATTGATATCAATTGTAAGTCAAGATGTGATCATCAGACAGGGTCCAGGTGGCCTGGTGGTTCAGTCACTACCTGATAAGCAGTAAATGAGAAATGTGAATCCCTCTGGCTCCAAGATGCTTTCTTCTGACTTGATATTCATCAATTTATATGGAGCATAATTTTCTTACTACATGTACTGGGTGAAAGCCAAAAATTTCTTTTCAAAGTAAAATCACCTGAGTGATATATGTGCAGTAGAGTATCCAGAATAAACACTGCATATTTACCTCCTTATTCATGTTACATGCAGGGTAGTTTCGTCATTGGGGCATTTTTTGATGAACAGTGAATGCATGTTCAAGTCTAGGTTGCCATCATGTATCAGATTTCATAATGAATATGTGAATTGTTTTTGTGCAAGGAGCGTGCCTGCAGCAATATAGTTCATGTAAACTCATGTGAAACCTAAGCAACTTCAACGTACGCAGATGGGTAGAACAGTAGATGTTGCTGAGACTTAGTATTTGTGCATAGTGTGCTTGATCGCGTATTTGTGTTTCCTTATTTTTTGTACAAAATTAAAGCACATAAAATGTTGAAACATCTCTTTGTCTTGTGGAAAAATTTGTTTCCATTAAAAAAAAAAAAGATAAGAAGATTGGATATGCTCCCTTCTAATAGTATTTGATAAGAATGTTTCAAAGTATGTGATTTTCCAGAAGCCTAGCAATGGGAGACATGTATACATGTATACTGGTAATATAAGATTCTATGATTGATATGTAACGTTTCCTATCCAACAGGCATAGCCTGGACTGGCTTACATATTTATTTAAGTTGTATCCATTTAATGTTTACATTGTTAAGTAATGCAGTTTATTTGCAAGGATGCAATGATCCAAAAAGAAAACTAATGTGTGTTTGTTAAACACAGGATTCCGACATATATTGGAACAATTGTGAACGACAAGTTCTAGTGCAATTTCTATTTATTGATAAAATCTTGTAATATATCTAGATATTTCTCAGTGTTGATTTGATGATGTGTTACCCATGCAAAAAAGTGTGCATGATAGAAAAGAAAAAAGGACATGTATACTAGTATGCAGTAAATGTGAAAAACGAAGTCCTTCACATTGAACATGTTCCTAAAACCCCTAAAGTGATTATTGAGTACAACTTAAACAATTGCTTTTACAGAGTTCTCATTGGGCTCCATTGTTTTTTTTTAATCTACATGTATATGTATTAAACCAGAGATGCAAGTTTTCGTGTAAAGCCCTGATTCAGGCACCGACATGTTTAATTTCTTGGTTGTAACTTGGGGCCTTGTGTGTTTTATAAATGGCTGAATTTAAAGGGATAGTGCACCCTGAAATTAAGTTGGTTTCAATAAAAGGAGACACATGAAAGAACATATTAGTGAAGGTTTGATGAAAATCATTCAAAGGATAGGCCTAAAGAAGTTATGATCTTTCAAAATTTTGACAGTGTGATGTCACATGTGAGGTGCTATCCCATATGCTGTGTACAATTTTTTCAAAAATGTGTATAAACTGGCTGAATTTAAAGGGATAGTGCACCCTGGAATTAAGTTGGTTTCAATAAAAAGAGAAACATGAAAGAACACATGAAAGAAATCATTTAAATGATAGGTGTAAGGAAGTTATGATCTTGCAATATTTTAGCTGAACAGGTGAAATTAGTCTGTATTTTTGAAATATAGAGTGTTCTTGGCTAGATTGTAAGTTGCTTGACCATAGTTTGTGGTGTTCTTAATACATGTAGGGCAGATGATTCAACTGTGAATTACTTTATAGTTCCAGAGTGAGATGTTTACATGTTGCTAATTCTGGAACTATAATTTTTGCAACACACGTGTTCCAATTGGTTTGATGTGAATTGTATTGATTCCTTTTGTGTAGTTCTAGCATATAAAGCATATTATGCTGAATGGCTCGAGGTGAATTTTATTGATCTCTTTATGCGATGCTTGGTAGCATAAAAAAGTACTGGTATATCCTGAATGATTTAACATTGATTATAGTGACTCTGTCATGTAATTCAATCATGAAAAGCATATTTTTGTTGCAATGCATGTGTTAAAAATGATTTAATGTGTTTTGTATTTATTCCGTTATGTGCCATGGGACAAATTTTGCTCTTAAAATTTGCCACAGAGAGAGAGCATGCATAATAATGAATGGAATGATGCGACCGTTATCCCATTTAATCCACTGCAGATTAAAAATCTCGGTGTTTTAGAGGATAATCTACTGACTCTCACTATCGTAAGTTCACTTGATATTTGTTTTGATTGCTTTGATAACATGTGAATTGTACATGTATTTTTAATGCGGTTCAAGATATGTTTTACTTAATATTGGATGGTCAAAAAGTCACAATTCGTCTTGAAACTGCAAATGCACACAAGTTGGAGTTTACAGTGTTGTTGCCTCAAATACATGTTCATGGGGTAGCATTGGTGAAAGGCTAAGCAGTCCTTAAATATTTACTTGAATGTGGAAAGTCATGAGTAGAAAAGCTCCATAAATTTGACTGCTATCAAATAGCAAAAATAGATAGCAATGTGGCACCCCCGTCCAATCTATGCATGCATTGAACCGTCCAGTGAAAGTATTAGTGCCCAATGTAAACATTTATTGCATTGTACAGTCGTGGACATGTATACAGTAAGTTGAACATCGCTACTCTATTTCGCTATTTATGTTCATCTCTTTCATACCAGTAGCGTTCACCTCATGATTTTCTATTGTGTAACTTTGTGGGTTAAAGATTGACTACCTGAGAGAACTGGCTTATGTCATGAACAAAATTATGAATGTGAAAAAAAAAAGTATGGAGCTGAATAAAATGGTTCATGATAAAAAGGAGAAAACTGTACATTTTGATGTCATGTGTGTTTATGTATGTAATTATTATTGAGTACCGAAGTGTGACAACTGGTTCTGAACTATGCGGGTAGAGCAAGCAGTGGTGAAGCTGGGACTTAATTGGGAATGCTAGACAATATCGGACCGCTAAACCTCTCGCTGGAGTGAGTTTGTTTAGAACCAGTTGTCTTGACAACATGCTCATGTAATGACACCACTGCACTTTGGTACTCTTTTACATGTCTTGTTATGTGTGTCTTTATCATTTTATTAGTGGTGGTATGGTGCTATAACATTTGATACCAAGTCTTAAATATCATTTTACACAATACACAGCCTCATAAACGAGTTGCGAATTTGCCTCTCCCAAAGCATCAATTTTTAAAACATTCATACATACAACTCTTGTAAGACTTGTCCAATTTTCTTCAGACTTATTTTGCTCTGTTCTCAGAGTTTTCGACTTTTAGTGAGAGCACGTTAATTTTAGACTAGAGGTCCCCATTAATTTACGTCTTTCTGGCGCCCATTATTTTAAACAACCAAATGTTGATACTTCATATTCCTTCCATTACACTACCACATGACGAACACAACAGGCATGTATGCATGTGCTAGCACACACATACACACAAACGCCATAGTACAAATACATATGCGCGCACACATCCACACATACTGTCATACACAAACACACCATTGTACAAATTCATATATGCACATAAACACACCATTGCACAAATAAACACATACACTCACAAACATACAAACCCACACATTTACACAATCAATAAATAAAGGACACCAACAATGGACTATTAATGGTACCAAATGCAATTCCTTTATTACAATCTACAGAACGGGTCGAGGGTGGCGATATATATACTGTTCACAGATTAGTAGTGCACAGACAGAAAATGCATACAAAGTGGAGAAGATTTGACATGTATGTTTCAAACATGAACTGATGGGGATCCAACAAAATGATGAACATCAAGAAATACCATGAAAATATTCATAAAATCAACAAGAGGTTCAGGGTAGTTTAAGTGAATATTGCCATTAGATTTTAATATCGATAACCCTTACATCATGGACTTGTTTGTCTATCGGGGGGTGTGACATAACCGGACCGTTACTTTAGCGCGCAGCTCTGCTGGTAGGCAAAGCCTTTGTAACACGTAAAAGGAGCTAAATCCACATTTCTTCAAAGTTGACTTATCAGCATCAGCACAGTGAGTAGCATTGAAGCTTTCAGGTGGTGTATTTAAGACTAATGAACCCAATGAGTGTCAGAGAAAATGCTCCTGTATTTGCTTGTATATACTGATGGTGAAATAATCTATTAGCATGTTATGGGTTAAAAACCACCTGTTGTCATGTTCGAAGTTCAGTTTCCCATACGAGGCATGTATAAAGTCGATTAAGAAACCTGTTTTTAGATTTCAAAGGGGGTTAACTCCTTTTAGAAAAAAAGACACTTTTTATTAGCAATGAAAGATGATTATATGGAATTATGAATGTACATAATTACAATCATTTTCTCTCTCAATAAGCGTGTTATGACATGCACAAATGGCTGGATGGAAACCGCAACTAGCAAATTGCTTTTACACTTCCACTCAAAATAAGTGATTCTCTAAACCCTCTCAGCATCATAGGAGCATGAAATATATGCCACGTCCATGTGGTTCTCCTAGCCTGATGATGGGAGAGTTAACCAGAGCAAGTTGTAAATCGGAATTGCAGGGAATAGAACTACTACGCGTGCATTTATTAAAAACAGGGTGCTGTTATTTTAAGCAAATACAAAAGCTATGCTATAAGTTAACTCATAAGTATCTGTCAAAACAACATGTCGATTCAAACCCGTCATCCATCACAATTTTCTCAAAACTCTGTATCAAACATATATATTTACTGATCACTACTTTTTGGGTATCAGATGGAATTGTAGTTCTCGCTTTATAAACGTCTAGGAATCCATAAGGTGGTACCATCGTTCATTTTATAATTTGTCAATAGCACGGGGAACTAACTATCCATCCAGGTACATGTATTATAATCGGTCTTGTGGATAAATACGTAACAATTCTCTCAAGAAAATGACAAAAAGGATAGACAGAGAAATGTATCATACAATACTTACAACTCATTATTCTCCTATTTTAGCTTATTACATACGGCACTATCAATATACAATAATATTTATGTTCGTAGAGAGGAATTCTTTTCTCACTTTCCCTGTGTGAATTATACACTGCAGCACATACGCATAGCCAGCTTTTCTATATTGAAGGGGGGGGGGGCGGAGCCTAAGCAAAAAACCTAACACATGAAAAGAAAGATACATACACATACAGACATGCGCACGCATACGCACGTACACATCACACACAAACATATCAATACTTAATTTGAGCCCAAGTTCAATCCTGATTTTGTATCCAGCCCTTACATCATTAGTCTGTTTATGACGGAGAAAGGCAAACAACGAGCTTGAAAAAAATACACTGTTTAGGGGCGCGGGAATCTTAAGCGATGGCACCTAACTACATTCCTAGACTTATTCATACCGGCTTTTTTGCGCTTCCTGTTCTAAAATTGATAATCTTTTTTGCGAGCGAGCGAGCTGCTCTGGAGAAAACTTGGTTAACGAAGTGTGACATTTTATAAATGTGTTTGAGAATACATATAAAGGAAGGAAATGTACATATATTAGACTATATATCTCATTTATATTAGATCAAAGCAGCCACGTTAGCTATGGGGCACTTGTCCGTTCAAGACGTCGCAGATTCATCATTCCAAGTAGGAGCATGTCTAGCCTTCAAAAGAAGGGGATTACAATCTACCACAACTAAAATATCTAAAAGAAAAATTTCTTATTGGGTGAAGCAAAGCAAAGCAAAGCTGCCAAAAAAAAACAGTTAACAGATACAAAATAATGTGTTTTTTTTCACATTTTGTTGGTACAAGAGATATTTGTCTGCACAAGGCCCACTTTTTCGGCAGAAGAGACACATTGTCGGAAAATCAGATTTTAATATGTAAAAAAAAGAAAGAAAAAATCCCACATGAAAACATCTTACTCAACTGAAGAGGTAACATTTTCACATGAGCAAATCGACACCAGATTGAACGCCAGATGCCAACGATACTTAGGTTTACCACCCACGCATTGGATATATCACTGTAAATAGCTAGTATTACCTTGCATTTAATTCTGGGATACATGAGAACTTGCTCCAAACTTTATAGAAAGGAGTCTCTTGAAAAAATCTTGGTTGAGGCACTGCAAGTAACCTGGCGCTGGCGTCTGTATTTAGTGCAGCCATGTGAAAAGTGGTCCTAGGTTTATGTGCTGTTTTCCCTACTCTTCATCAACATCAATTTCCCGCGACCTCTGGAATGCATAGAAACAGCGATTGCCAAGACAACTACCTGTACTCTGATTTGTTTTCCCTCTTTTTTTTTCTTTTTTTCTGTGGCGAGGTCACAGGGATGTTTAGAACATGGATAAAGTGTTTGACATATAAGGAGACTAATCTCTACATTGACAAAACCCTTCAATTTTCATTTAAGACCTGCAACGCATACTGCAACAGCCATTGGTGAAAATCCCAAACCATATCAAACGTTATTATGAAGCAAACTAATATGTGTTAAACAGCAAAGCTGAACAGAAAAACAACAACTATTTTCCATTTATACATAGCAAGTTCATTTGATACTTCAGGTGCGAGGATTTGGTTTACATGATAATGTAGTCAAGCTGTTTTGTCAACGAAAATCACGCTCCATAAGTCTTTCTATCATTGAAAATGTAGGGCATCATTTATTGAAATATGCATCTTTCTCGCCACTATATCCCTCAATTAATAAAGTCTTCTTAACTCAGCAAGGAGCTTTACCTCACATTCAATCCTTGACTATACAAACAATTTTACCATCAGACTCCTACATGTATCTAGGCCTTTGTTCACCAATTTCCTATAGACATTTCTTGTTGCAACATACTAACAAGAAAAGAATAACAACAGCCATGTCCACTGTTATTCCTCCACTTTAAAACGTTACAGGAAAATAAAGAGAGAAAAGGGGAGACAACATCTTTTATTTTTTACAATCAGTATGACTCGTCAAACCTTCCCACAATATCAAATGTAATTTTAAACTCCTCACTGCTAATAAACCCTTCAGTGCAATGACCGATTCACACTCATAATCAACGCTACACTTTTTACATATTTCACTTTATACAATTCAGTGTGGTAAGTCTTTCCATTATGCTAAATACAAACATACAATTTTTAGGTAATTTCTCCTTCCGGGTCTGCATCTGTAAATGTTCCATGGCTGCACCTATTCCCCCAAAAAACTACGGAATTGAAGTCTGACTTGGGGGACAACTTAATTTGACACAAACTTGTAGGGGTACACAAAAAAGACAGACAAACACGCACACACACACGGATAACCGGTTACACAAATAATATCAAATCTTTATATATCTACATGTCTGTAATACCGGGACTGATTTGATTTTGGTGACAAGAGCCTTAGTTTTTGCGAGTGTAGTTTAATATATAAACAGACTCTAGGTTGATTAATTCAAGATCTATCGAGGCTTGATATATGTGTAGTACATAGAGTATGTTTATGTAGGTTCTCACGAGTCTAATGGAAGAGGAGCACGTACATATATGAACAGCAATCCGCCTACATGTACACTCACATCCTCTCACTTCCATAAAAACACCATCACTCGCATCAATCTCTGTGAAAGCTCTACAAGTTTACGACTACCACCTTTCTGATCCCATTGAGAAACAATGTTAATTCGATTTGGTTTCCGTGGCAACACTTTCAGTATACTTTAGAGTAATAATGAAATGTGCCAGTCTATCTGTCTGTGTGGATGTACAGTTGTATGTGTGTACGTGTTTGTCTCGCACGACATCTGTCTGTCTGTGCGTGTGTGTGTTTGCGGGACACGGTTTGGAGGTCACATGGCATACTTCTTCGTCCACTCCTTGGCGGAGGTCTCGTACTTGTGGAAGTCTTTCTTGTACGTGTTTGCAATCTCCGGCACAAGCGGGTCGTCAGGGTTGGGGTCTGTCAGCAGCGAACATATCGACAGGAGTACTGTAAAACAAAGAAACAAATATTGTTATTGCATAAAGTAATCAGAACGCCTGTGTGATACTATTTGCAGGATGATTAGTCTTGTGCGTTGAACCACATAAGGTTGGCATCACTTGCGCGTTTTCCAGGACAGACTTTCTGTCCACTCTGCCAGGGTTTCATCCGTACGAGCAGAATTAGTACAAAATGGAATATACCGCCTACTGTAATAAACTAAAGCATGAGCGGTAAAGAGACATGATGCTTGAGCATGTAATAAAAGGTGAATTTGTTTAAGATTTGCCTCCTGGAAAAATACATGAAGGAGCTCAAGACAATTTAGCAACTGCAAAGCAAAAAAAGACCCTGCAAATACCAAAAGGGCCGCTCTGATTGTCTTGTTTCCCTCATAGGATACAATGGAATACATTGTTCATCAGGGTAGAAAAGGAGCCCACTCAAATTTTGTTTTCCTCCCATTAGTGTCAATTGATGACTCGATTATTCAGACCGATGTATAGATTTTATTGGCTGCTCTGATATTCCTGCTTTCATCCAAATTAGCTTGCTTTGGAGGTTTGTACCACCTCTATATTCCGTGAAAAAAAAGGCTGATGGCTTCTTATTGATACCATGACACATACACTACAGCTCAAAGAGGAAGTGGCATAGGGAAAGGAAAAGGGAACAAAGGGAAGGAGCCGCAGTTTTAAACTGCGGTATATTTTGTCCAGTTCAGCATGAAACATGATGCTTTAGCCTAAAAAGGATCATGTTTCATGTTGAACTAGACAAAATATACCGCGCTTTAAAACTGCGGCTCTTTCCCTTTGCCAATTCCTTTGAGCTGTAGTATACCTAATTCTCTACACCGCATACATGGAAAAGTCGTCCCATGATGTACCTCGCAGCGTTCGTCTCCGCCTCCGAGACTGGAAGCGGACATGACTACAAAACATATCTGGACGTCGCTGTGCGGCGCATCACGAGATGACTTTCCCCTACATGTAGAAGGGAGAATTTTCAGACATAGTTTATAAGTAATTAATCAACAAACCCCCTTTGATTTACCTTTTGCAATTGTGAGTGCGGGTGACCACTGAGTTCTTAGAATATCTAGACAAATGCTGCCATTGCTGTTGATGTTTGGATGGTAAATTTTTGTTGTGAAAGAAACCTGTAAGAGAAAAGAAAATGCAAACAAAAAGTGAGGTGTAGTCAAGGAAGATGAGCATACAAAATTGGTTTGTTTAACTGGAGGGACAGTACAATGTTACAGCAATATCCCTGTGTCAGGTAAATTCTTTTCTAGACTTGTTTGTTTCTGAAAAAAAAAGATAAATTGCACGATTGGATTAGAAAAACACTACATCACTTTCTTTGTGCATGGTTAAGTTCAATATCTGAGAATACTCCAAAGTTTCTAAACTATGTGTTGAATTTGACTTGACTTTTCTTGCAAAATCATCTGATCATTGTAAGGAAGTTATTTGTGTGAACAATTTTGAAATCACAAGCTATGTAGTATTGCCCTATTAACTCTGAGGTGAAAAGTGATGCTCTGTACATTGCCTAATTTGCATGGCATTCAAGTTTTATTAAAAAGTCTATTCAGTCCGTCACTGCGAACATTGTTATCAAAGGCATTGATCAGGATTTGGTATCATGATGTTCAAACACAAATAACTCCCTGACAAGTCAGATTTTTAAAATACTTTGCTGTTGCTCTGATATTTCTTTTAATTGAATTCAGCTGCATTGTCCTTTCATGCATGTTCTAGACTCTGTCATGTCTATCTCTTCCACCTCTGTGGAACAAGAGGAAAGTATTGAAAACTTGAGTGTTTTGGAAAGATATAACAGATCATATAATCTTTGTTTTTTGGTTGATCAATCTGTTAAAGAAAAGAGCAGAGAGAGAAAAAAAAAGAAAGGACTTAAACCCGAATCTACTGATTGCCAGATAGGGACACACTCCATAAACTAAAATGCTGAACTTCACATTATGCATTAGGCACATAAATTGAGAGAGTTGGGACCATTCCAAAGCAGGAAGTAGTTGCATACGATCAGGATTACAGCACTCACACACTCTGTTCATTGGAGCGTTTCCAAGCCTTTCATATAGGACCTACCTTAGCACAAATAATGAACTTGCGTGGGGTGTGGAGTTTTTGTTTCAGATCGGGTAAGAGAAATAACATTTACAGGAAGGGCATGTACAGATCAGGCTTAAAAAGTAGCCCCGCAAATACATCTCAGGGAAAAAAATACACGGGGGCTCGGGTGATTTTGCCCCTGAAGTGATTAAAAGAGCCCTGGAAAACGTTAAAGAGCCCCTAAATTCCCATAGACTCAATGTAAATTTGTAGCCAAATGGCCAATGTGCTCAAAAAGAAGCCCCCGAAAATTTTGAATGAACAACAAGCGATATGTCTTCAAACAGATATTATGCACTGATGTTGTCAAGTTAAAAAAGCAACCATCAGGAAAAGGAAGATATTACCCCACGACAACGCAACAAAAAGAGTTAGTTTTATGATATCAGGCTTGACAAGGGGTCCTCACTGGAAGGGAAACAGGCTTTAACCCCCTCAGTACCAAACAATGATAGTCCCATGACAATTACAACACAGCTTTTTGCCTATGGGACTGACAGGGTTAACGCGTAAATATCACATGTGTAACACCTTACTGAATATGCCGTATATTTCGCTGGGTTTTCATTTTCGCTAATTTCGCTAGTCTAGACTATTCATGATTTTAACAACACGCAAAATTATAAATACGACATGCTCGAGCAAATGTACTACTAGTACTAGTACTCCACCGTCGTGAATTTAACCACTCGCGATATTGTCGAGAAGTCCTGAATCACGAAAAATTAGACTCGCGAAACATATGGCGTATACAGTACTTTACATGCAATGATGGCATTTATCACATTTCTCGGGCATGTGTTACTCACCTTGGGGGGTTTGAAGGGGTAATCTGTTGGAAAGTGGATTGAGAGGAAAAAGACGCCATTCTGGTACGGACTATCACGCTGTAGAAATGAGAAGAAAATTGGGAGTGTAAGAGATTGGTCATATTGTTTTAATAATATTTACACTTTGTCCCATACTCAAAACAGTTTTGTCAACATTACCAACGACATAAACATATATTTGTCACTTATATTGACATGTGACAAGATTTTTCTTGCATTTATGAATGCATTTCTGATTTTAAATGCAATTCCCCCTTATTAAATTTTTCAAAATCCCACCCAGAGTGTGCTGGGTATCATCAAGTAGGATTACATCATAAATTGTCTTGAAAATAAGAAATGGTAAAAAAAAATTACTGGAGAGTACCGGAGAAGGGTCATCATATCTATTACTATGCAAGTTTCTGGTTCTTATCAATGTCACTCAAGTGAGAGTTTCACTGGTCCGTTATTGCCTAGCAGGCTAGTGTTGGGCACTCCCAATGAGAGGCCTCGTTGTTTATTCTACCCACATAGTTCAGAACCAATTGTCTTGGCAACGTGCTCAAATTAAGTCTCACTTCAGTACTCTATACATGTTCATACAAAGAAAGTAAATAAGACTGATGTCATAAAGATGTGCTGGGAGATGATCTCATATCGTTCGATAAATTAGCAACATCAACAAATATCACACAACAAAGCACCTTTTAATAAAGAGTTGAAATTGATCTGAAGCGATCACAAGTCTAATCCTATATCTCTACAAGCCACTGCAGACCACATGCTTTGACCACAAGTCATAAGGACCTACGATTGAAAATGTGTCGTCATCTGCTTTTTAAGTACAAACCCCATGAATGCGTTATGCGATTCGGACTGATCGCATCGTTTGCAGTGGTCATTATGTACAGAATTGATTTGATATCAATTGCAAGTCCAGATGTGATGAATCACAACACAGGACCCAGCATATGTGAACATCATTAGAGCCGTCTTTTGACCAGGGTCTTTGGAATTTGGTCTGACCAATATTCTGTTTTTGCGTTGTGTTAATCATGGTTAGTGAAACAAGACAAACAAATTCATACTTACAGGACCAATTATTGTGGCTTGCCAATGGTATGCTGTTTTTTCGGGCGAGAAGGGAGGGGGTGAAAAGGCAAAAATGAGTACATTACTTCAAGAATATGAACATAAAGATTATCTCTGCAATCAGAAAAGGAGAGATGTATGAACATTTTTTGCAATTTGCTAAAATAAAAGGGTGAATTTTCTATTTACAGTTGAGTTTTGATAATATATTTTTTAAGAGACATCAATTCTTCCATTTCTGTTTTTGCTGCCTTTTTATTGTTTATTTTTTTTCATTACTTGCTGTGTTCTTTGCTTTATTGACGTATAATCTCGATTTTACATTTTGTCATGTTGTTTCGATTTAATAAAACAAAAGAAAAACAAATTTCTAACTCAGAGTCATTCACACATTGTATTAGGCAATACACAAGGGTAAATTTGTATACAAACCCAGCACATCACCTCAAAAACTTGCTGAGCACACTGTGAGGCCTTACAGGGTATTAAACATGTTTACAAAACAGTATAAGTCTGTTCAGTGTGCTGTTTCCTGACCTTAGTTCCACATTCAAAATTAAAACTTATTTTGAAAATATGCCTTACAGACAACTGCATTGTGTAATGTTGTTACTGCAGTTGCACGACATTGAAGTCTTAAAGAACAATTATTTGACTGGATGTCGTCAGTACATCATATTTTCGAGAAAACTCAGGTGAATAAATACTAGCACATCATCAATCTAAAAGTTATGGGTGTAACTACTGGTAAAAAAAAGGAGCTGTGGATTAATTGATTTGGTACTTACGATCATCACCAACTGGACCTGCAGAACAGTTCTGTGGGGGATCCAACTTCAAATCTTTGAATTCCTGTTTGAAAATAATATAATTTTTACTCAATAATCGTTGGGTCAGGTTAGAATCCTGAATAGAAAAGGGTTAGAGTATGGTATGGTTTATTGAGTAACATATGGTCACCTGAACGCCTTTATTTTTCACCCCATGCAAAATATTATATCATTGCACTTTGTAACCATTCACTCTTTGTATTACAAAGAAGGGGGGGTTCACCAAGTTCTTCTTAAGCTAAGAACCACTTAAAACATGACTGGTGACTCTTTCTTGTGCTATAAAAATGAGATTTTGATTTCTATCAGCTTAAGTTCAAATCTTATGTTTGTTAATTAAAATTCTTGTTGTAAATAAGTGTCTGAATAAATAGTTTATGATTTGTCAAATTTGATGTGGATTGTTGGAAATTAACTCCCACTCTGTTAAAACAGGAACAAAGTGTCTTAAAACAGGAACAAAGTGTCGTATCTCATATAGCACAAGAAAGGGTCACCAGTCGTACAAAAAGTTCTTAGCTTAAGTTAAGAACAGATTAAGGTGACACACCCTGTGGTTCTGTATTCTGCCATCTAGTCTTGATTTTCAAAAGGAAGATTTCTCTGAGCAAATTTTCTTGACACAGAAGTGCAATTTTTATAACTTAACAGATCATGATGCAAAAATCTTCAAAATAGAATAAGGGGGCCGGTTTTATGCTCCCGCACTCAAAATTGTTCAATGAATATCGACCAAAACAAACACACACAAATTGGGAATTGCCGAAACATTGCTGCAGTGCAAATGTAATTTCCTGGTTTACTTGTAAACGTAACCCTTCTACAAACAGACAATAACCAAAGCATATTGGGGGAAAGATGGCCTATTCAATACAGGAATTTGGCATGAGTCATGCAATCTGAACGACCGATCTTATTTTTTACCAGTTCACTCCCTACTGTCTGAAGAACGTTGAACTCGACCATTCATTCATTCACACCCAATATTCAACATGCGGTCCATCATACATTTACAACGGTGCATATTCAATATACATTGTCGTTACCAATAATTCTTACGACTCTACCATTATAAAAACCTTCACAATACACCCCACCTCTAATATTTCAGGATCGTAAAATATCTACTGACTCTTCTACTCACTTTTTGAATTCTTTTTAACGCCATTGTGGAATATATTTGATTGTAACTGCGCAACGTCGGACAGGAACCTCCTTCACTGTTTCTTTCTGACTGTCTTTCTCAAGAAGAGCGCAGATGGCGCTAGACTAATTGCTACGCGGTGGATGACGTCATTTCATGTCTGTGTCATGGCAATGCATTCTTTTCATTTTAATAGAGTGCTTAAAATGCCTCATGATCACATGATAATTTGGAAGCCAAACCGAGCACCTCTTTGTGGTTAGGTTCTCACTTGGTCTCGCCCCCCCCCCCTCTCTCTAGATTTTTGCTTATCATTCATTTTAACAATATATTTTATAGGCAGGCAATAAACCGTTTTCGTAATAATATATGAATCTATACATTTCTCCGTCGATGTATAGTACCTTAACGCGTTATGATATCCAACCGTATCTAGCAATTCATTGCCAATAATTGGTGGAATGCGTTCTGAATAGTTTAGTTGTTGCTACTCAGAAAAAGTGCGGACAAGTTTTTGGGGTTCCCACCAGCAACATATTGTGCACAAAATAATTTGCATATTATAACGAGAATGGTCTGTTGGGCGAGACAGATAGTGGGAGCTAGTGCACACACGACCTATAACACCAAAGCGGATGTTGCGACATTACCAAAGAGCTTGCTCGTGAAGGAATGTATTATCATGTTGGTATAGATATGATTACTGTCGTCAAAATAAATAGTGTATGTATTATTTTCATGATTATATATACATGTAAAAAATAAAAACAAATGGAAGAAATATTAGTAAGAACATCCTTTTATTGTTAGGTGATCCATACAAAATTAAAAAAAAAACGGGTCACCTGTTATATTTTGGATATATTTTATAACGTTTGTATTACAGAAAGCATATAAGGCGTGATTATCATGATCGTGATATTAACGACTGGTGTGGGAGACTATCTTCTGAATGAGAATGCACTTCTGAAAGACCTAAATATTTTTGTTTGTTTATTGTTAAAGAGAAATTATGAAGGATCAGGTGTTATTTTCATGGAATCAAATAGAAACTACAATTACTTCATGGATTGCAAATCATAAATCATTTCTTCTTTTTTTCTTCTTCTTCTTCTTCTTCTTCTTCTTCTTCTTCTTCTTCTTCTTCTTCTTCATCTCCTTCTTCTTCTTTTTCTTCTTCTCTTTCTCCCTTCTTCTATTTCTATTTTTTTGTCGCACTTTCGCTTTTGAATATCTCTGTCCTCCCTCTTCTTTTAATTATTTTCCTTTCCTTCCTCTTCTTCCTCTTCTTCATCATCTTCAATTCATTTCTCTTTTTAGTCTCGTTGAAAGAGCAGTCACAAGTCTAAAACGTTGAAACAGATGTCAGCTTAGTAACCAAAACAATGCTCTCCATATCAGCTGGCTTGATACGATTGCGTCATCATTATCAATCACGCATTATTGTACAGTGTGTGAACCGAACGCGGAAACGATTTTTTTTTTTCGAACAGCGCCATCTCCGGCGTAATGAGGAACAATACTTACGCCGTAGGCCTGATGTAATTTATCATATCTGTGTTTATACACACACCCCTTTCTCTCTATCTTTCTATTATAATGAGTTTTTTTGATGACCACTTAAAATGATGATTAAATTTTTGTCTTATATAGATAATACTTGCTCACACAAAAATAGATGCTTTATTTTTTTTCTTTTCTTTGTTACAAAGGCGACAACATGGTATTGCAACAATAACGGACGCAGGAATTGTAAATGAATTGTTCGTCAGTAACATGGGCAAATAATTTAATCGTTGCCATGATAACCACAGCGGTGTTTGCAATGCTAGAATATTGTGTTCGGGTTACCCCTGCGAGGCCATTTATTTTTTTTTTTTGCGTCAAAGCAGGATGGAAAATTAGCTAGAAATCATGTTTTTGTTTTTGGAAGCATTAAATTGCAGAAAAATAGGTCCAGCGTTTCAGTGAATGCTAGGATTGAGGCTAGGATTAGGTTTGGGGTAGGATTAAGTTTGGGAATAGAATTGTTCATATTTGAGAAAACGCGTCAATAGGCTTCATGCATCATCGTATATTTTGCACTGACCACATTTGTGGTGTCTAAAAAGAACCACAAATTTTGATCTACAATGCATTGCATGTACAAAACTATTTATGTAAAACGCTGTTTCGAAGAAAAAGAAAACACCTTACGCCCACTGGAAACTCTTCGTATTATCTACTTTAGTATGTAGTATGTCTTTCTTTGTACATTCCGGTCCATGTCTGTAATGACTAAATCATCTTTAACGTTATTCGTTACTTATTTGTGTATACTTAATGTTTTAGAAATAGTCCTGTATACTGTTTTTTTTTTTATAATTGATAAGAACGCACATACCCAGCATTACAAACTATAGTGCATCGCTCATGCAACAGGAATGACATGTGGTATACATATGTATATAACAGTATTGCCATTATCAGAACTATTATTTATGTTGTTTAGGCCTAACTCAACGAGGACGACTTGTTACTTTCATAAGAAGACGAGAAAGAGGAGGAGAAATAAAGAAGAAGATGGAGAAGAAAAAGAAGAAGAAGAAGAAGGAGAAGAAGAAGAAGAAGAAGAAGTAGAAGAAGAAGAAGAAGAAGAAGAAGAAGAAGAAGAAGAAGAAGAAGAAGAAGAAGAAGAAGAAGAAGAAGAAGAAGAGGAGGAGGAAGAAGAACAAGAAAAAGAAGAAGAAGGAGGAGGAGGAGAACAAGAAGATGATAATAAAAAAAAAATATGTAAGATTTGAAAAGCAATTAGCTTGTCTACCTCTTCGTACAATATTACAGCCCCCCCTAAGAGTAATTTGGCGGACAAAGGTGACTTTCGACTCATAACCATATAAATCGTTGATCTTCGTGACGTTACCTCTTACGACGGATGTTACCAACACTTACCGTCGCAGTCCCATTGTTTAACCAAGGGTGAATGAAGCTGGCTTCATACATCCTCCTTCTAACTATGACCCCTTTGTGCACACGGCACTAATCGTTTCTTTTAGAGCACATTGTGCGGCCAGTGTGTCGCCGCATGCAATCAAACGGTAAATTAACGTGGCAATGTGGCGGTGACGTAACAATAGGCGCTTTAATCATCAGCACTCTCTCCTTTGTGAACATCGCAACATCAAAGACAACGCGACGGCAGGTACTTGGTGTTTTCGGGGCGAAAATGAGCATGATTTTGGTTTCTGGTTTCAGGCGTTGGCTTCGAATGGCTGCTTTCCCAGAGGCTTCATCTGTCTATTTACATGCCACATATCTATCTATCTATCTATCTATCTATCTATCTATCTATCTATTTATCTATCTATCTATCTATCTATATATATCTATCTATCTTTATACCTATCAATACTCACACATAAATATAAATGTAAACACAAACACATTAATGAAGACACCGGAGAATAAAGTTATATCAATATTATATCGGTCTTAGACCTTTATCCTTTAAAAAAAAATCGTATCCGGCGTCTTCATTAATTTGTGTTTAGATTTATATACATTTTCAGCGCCATTGCCACCTTATATATTATTTCCGTCTTTATCTATCTATCTATCTATCTATCTATCTATCCATCTATCTGATGCAAAAGGCTGTATGTGCGATTATATATTTTGATAGATATATACATACATGTACAAGGTAATGAACATGCTAGATTTTTTTTAATCTCCGCGCGCGTTCATTACTTGGTATTTTCTATCTATGTAACTATATATACATAACCTATGTATATTATGTATGCATCTACCTATCAACCTATCTAAATGTATGTAGGCCTATTGTTGCATGTAATGTATGTATTTATCTACCTTTATCCATATATTGATATAGCATCTGATTCTCCATCTATCTACCAAACAGTAAATATATTTACCTATATACATGTATTATACAGATATATTTTAACCTATATATAGGTACATCCACATGATATATCGATAAACCATCAAAATGTCCGAATTGTAGTTACATGTAGAGAAGTTAAAGAGGTTGCGATGGTGACGAAAATGTAAATGCAAAATTCAAAGTGATAAATACGTTGGAGAAGAATAACGTATTAATTTAATATTAATGATTCATTAGTATATCTGTCTAGAGTCATATGTAAATCTATCTATCAATAAATGTATATATATATACATATACAAAAATGTAAATGCAAAGTGCAAAATAAAATAGTTATGTATGGATATCTTGTTATAAAGATATGCGGTTATAAAGATATGCGGTTATAAAGTTATATTTATATTGTATCTATTCGTCTAAGTTTTATTTCTATATATACTAAATATCTATCTATCTTCCCGTCTATCTTCGTTCCAATGAAAGCTTAGCTATCTTTAAATATGTATATCACGCAGTGTCAATCATCATCACTCTATTCTTTCTAAAATCACACTATCCTTAAACATCACTGTTTGTCACAACGTGCCTATTTTTCTATCCGCGCTCTTGACTTGTAGAATTTAGAAACAAAGGAAATATATGACCAAAAATTGACATAGTCGTACTAATCTATATGTATTTCCTAGAGCAACCGTTTGAATGAAAAAACACAAAAATGAAACTAAACTACACCGAATATATAGTGTTGTATAGAATCTTTCTGACCGAAGACGACCGTACGATACACAACTTTTCGTTGAAGTATTCCTCCGAATTAAAAAAAACAGCATGGTGAGTTTTGTAAACGCTTTGTGAATTCATTTAAGTCTGTGATCATGCTGTGTATGATGACAACATAACATTAATTTATGGCTTCATTTTATATCAATTATTGTATGAAGCACATCATGCGACTACCTTTAAAATGCATCGACGAAACTGCAGCGTTTGACGTCATCTCCGTTCAAGTTCACGTCCGGACACGAAGCTCGGACTACAAGAGCATGCTATTGTGTATGTTTCAATGGAAGAGTCAGTTTATTGAAAGCGGACTGTTGCGCGTATCCCTACATCGGCACACGCCCTTTCGCTCTTTTCTTTGAGTGTTAAAATTTAAACGATACGGATGCATCCTTCTGTGTACAGGAAACCGCCATCGTTTATTTCCAAGTTTCTGATTGGCTGATAACACTTTCTATTCAAATTGAAGTTTTTGTTCACCGGATGTGACATTAATGTACTATTGAGGTTTGTTTCTTTACGAAGGCTCCTAGTTAATCGAACGCGCGAGTCAAAGTTGCTAAAAAATATGAGGGGACGGTATGGTATAGAGAAGGTGGAAAAGATGGGGCAAATAACGAATAAGGACAAAAAAAGAAGAATGAAAAAAAAATGATTAAGGTCTAGAGATGGACTTTCATGGAAAGAAAATTAAAGAACATGAGACAAGAAATTAGTGAATAAGCTGAAATAGAGAGAGAGTTAAACCTTTGTGAGCCCTGACCAAGATGATATTGATTGAAAACATCAAAACTACATACTTTTTACACTCCATCCTTTCCTCATGACTTTCCCATTCATAACATTCATTCCTGTTCGTAACATATCATGCGCAGTAGCATATAAATCATGCTGCGGTTAACAACAATACGTAACATAGTTTTATGTACCACAGTAAGAAATCAACAGATTATAACAGTGTATGCATTTTTGTTGAGACCCAATATATCTTGTATCTTGTAGCTTGTACGGTATGTCATTCTCTACAGCGTATAGAGACATGTTCAATCAATATGTGTTATAAGAATATCACAATCGACTATTATTATTATCATTACACATATTGGCTCTCCGCCAAAACTTTGAATTAATTCGATGCAGACACACCCTACTGAGGAAGCATGAATATCGTCAATCACGAGAAAGAGAAGTCATTGGTATGGGTCCCTAAAGTACTTTACCATTGCCAGAAGACACTTGTGAAAAGTTCAAGTCCCCGTCAGGCCACCCGTTTCTCTTGTTAACCCGACAGCTTGATTAACCAATCTTATTATATCCCTTTGTCTTTGCCTTGTTGATGTTGAAAAATGATATCTTGCCAAATATGTTTACTATGAGGGCCAGATTTGACTAGCGCTTGTGCTATTTTTGCTCCTTATTAGCACCCCTTATGCATGATTGTATAAGTACATCTGTACTCAAATATCTATGATCATTTGTGTTTGATATTTTTAAGTATCCATATTGGTGTACAAGGTTGCTGCAGTTAATGAAACCATCATACATATAAAATGATATATCGTATTATTACTGGGAGAAGATGATAACATCCACTGCCTCTTATACAATGTGGACTGTACAGAGCTCCCTCGTGCATTTCAATGTAATACACGATTGATATTTTATCCACTCCTTTTTGTATTACGCTTCTAGGTAATAAAAGTCACTGGCTTGAATTAATTAATGAACATTGGAAATCGAATCATTAAATGCGTTCATCTCAGGTATATACGGTGTCTCATATTGTATTAATAATGTGGTAAGTTCAAGAATATTTGTTACGAAACAACTCTCAGTATCTCAAAAAGAAAAACACCGAAACAAAAAACAAGAGCATCGAAAAATGAAGCTAAAGTTCTGTGTAAGTTTTATAAAAACAAACGAATCATCTTTCCCCCTTTCCTTTCTTCATCCCATAAGTGGGTTAATTATCTTGAAAGAATACAACCACACTGGGTTACCGAAATTTTAATTAATTTCTAAAGAATATTTATTAGTGCACTCTCACCCTGGAAACAGTCAGAGAACATTATTCAGATTTGACTCTTTCTGAAATACACGATTACACCATTTTTGTAATTCAAATGTGAATATGGTACTTTACTTTAAATGTATCCCCTTATCCGTGATGTCGTTCAGTCGAACGCTAATTTGTATTTTTTCCTACATACATACACGAAGCATCGGTATGTTTTTTTTATTTGCATCCACAATCGTTTGTAAAAGCTGACATGATGTATTACGGCATTGGACTGATTGTGTCATAAGATTGTAATGTTAAAATTAAAATCTTCAAGGGTATTCACTAGATTATATTATAGTACGACCTGACAATAAGTTAATTTAACATGATCTGTCACATTATACTATTATACGATTTCAGTAATAACCAGTTGGTAACTTCTGAGAAAAGTCATCGCGTTATTTCTTCTATTCATTGTTGTATTTACACTTAATTAAGTTTTAGGATTGTATACGTGACGCACAGCAGATTGCAAAATGAAATAAAACGTAAATAACCAACATGTTTATACATAATACATATTCTATTCCGTACTAAAACTCAGATTTAATCCAGGTTTTGTTTCCTTTTGAGAACTCGGGCATATACGTCATAACTATCATAATCATAACATTCGTATTCTGTACATATTTAAGTTAAACATTGGGAATTAGCCGAATACTGGGGTTGCAAGTAAAACACACACACACAGACAATTATATTTGGTGCAAAAGTGACGTTGTGATTGCACACGATAATTTCCATAATCATGTGGATGTTACTTTTGTAGTCGGCCTCATATGAGCCTGTGTTATTAACTTAATTTTATCAATCATCAAACATGAAATAAACACAGAAACACAAAAATAAAGACACGAAAACGCACTGGCATACATTGCATACTATCAAACACACATGCATACCTACTGAGCAGAAATCTTAAGGTCTTCTTGTCAAGTGATTTGTAAGATTTTGTTATCTCTACATTTAGTCATGCGTCTTATGTATTGTGAAATGTAGTGCTAAGTACAACCAAGAAAGTTTAGTGCTCGTAAAAAAAACTAGACAGCTCTGCAACCTTTCCCCTTTTTACCCCTTTTTGAAGGAGGGCAATCTTCTCTAAAAAGTACTACGCTTAGTCCTTAATCCGTCACCATTTAACTGACGCATCTGTCTAAAAGGATACTTTTAGTCCCATCAATTTTTTTGTTCCCCTCCCTCAAACGTTGCACCGCCTCGAGGTCACTTTCGGTCCCTTAATCCTAAAGGAAGTTTATAGATGACACGACTAAAACTTTCCTTTCAGCAAAGTGCCCACGAAAGCCCCCTTTTGTTCCCTTAAATTGAATGCGCAGTGGGTGAGCTTTCTTCTGCAGCGGACGCGTTATAGCTACTCCTTTGGAAAAGCAGACAACCAGAACAAAAACGCCCCCAATCAACCCGCCAAAACAAAGCCGCATCCTCGCCCCTCGCTCTATTGACCGGTACTTAGCTGCGCGCTGATTGGCCGAACCCTCCCCGATTGTGCTCGCCGCTCCAATGGGGAGCGGGCATCTAGGTCGTCCAGTGGAGGTATCATTCATGTATCTTTTGATAAGGTAGACAAGAAATTGGCGCATTGAGTAATATATACTCTCACATCAACGAAAAACTTCATTACTTCGTCCAGATCTAGATCCACCAGCACACGTGTCTTATTTGCTCTTCAAATGATTACGATCATAGTTTGATATTACCATCGTCAATTCCATTATTATTCAACGCATGTGAAACACTGATATTGCTGGAGTTTAAAAGTCACAAACTTTACAAGCCACTGTTGTTTTTGCGTGATCGTTGAGACTTTTTGTGGATTTACTATGGATTCGAGTACACCGACAGTTTGCCATCTTCTTCTGTTAGTTGTGCTGATGGGAAACATACCCGCTTATGGAGGCATGCTCTTATGGTAAGCAAAATCTGTCTTTTCATATAAATATATCTCTAAACCTATGATTTTCCTATCTTTCTTTATATCTATCTTACTAAGTACATATCTTTCTATCTACCTACTTATCTAATATACTTTATCTAATCTCTCTCTCACTCTATATATATATCCATCAAACTACCTATCCATCTATCTATCTTCAGATTTACTACGGATTCGGACACATCGACTATCTAGCTACTCTCCTTTTCTCGCTCACTCTCTCTCTCTCTCTCTCTCTCTCTCTCTCTCTCTCTCTCTCTCTCTCTCTATATATATATATATATATGTATTACATCAATAAATTTATTTGCTTAACTTTCTCTATGGCAATAAAATTCATATTTCGTGTTCAGATGGCCATTCTGTATAATCAAAATATTTACTGACTATCGGCAACATTTACGAAATTACTTACTAAGAAAACAGTATTACTGACTTAAATTGTTCATCGTCCTTAATTAACTGGCAATTATAAATACATTTATTTTGGGTATATGTTCGGTAAATACGCCAGGTGTATATTTCTTCGTCATAAAATTGATGTTTAGTTAAAGTCATGTTGCAGTAACATCGGCACGCTCCTCTCAATGACGATAGCATGTATAACTAATTTTACTGTTTGTTTTCTGTTTAGGTCCTCGACGAACAACGTGTTGCTGTCTGGATCCAAGGTGAGAATACGATCCTATATAAACCCATTGATGTTGGAATGTCATAATTTAACGCCAGTGCAGTATCGTGTCTCCCATTTCCCACTCGTTCGCACGACATTTTCCCATTATCTCACCACCCTTGTTGCTTTCTTCTTTCCATATTGTCCCTTTCCTTCAACTCTTCTCCCCCTCTGTCCCCTCATTCTCACGACCCGACCTTCTTCTTTCTTTCTCGTCAGCCTTTCAGCTCACCGCCCCCTCTGATCCCACCCGTCCCCATTCTCCTTATTTCTTCAGGCCCACCTTTCTCACCCCTCTTTCTCAATATCCTCCTTCCGTCCCATTTACGACCATACATCCGTGTGTGTGCCCGGTACAATATTTACAACCTTCCTCCCATTGATAACCCACCTCGCTTTTCACCGCACCATCTCAAAAGAAAGCTCTTTACAAATTAGTTACGCTTCCATCCTCTTTATTCTCACTCTCTTAATCAAAAACCGTAATGGGCTCCCGGTAAAGTGTACAATAACACTGCCTTTACAATGTCAAAACCCCTCCACTTTAATTAGCAAGTGAATCTAAGGGACCGACCCCCCTTTCACTCCCCTTTCTTGCAAGTTTACCTAGATAATTAAGTGGCTTGTGATAAGACGGTTATCCTCTTTAAGGCCTTTTAGGGGAGGCCCGGAAACTCCCTTGTATCTTACGACCCCATGCGTGGAACTTTTAGCTGACAATAACTGAGGAATTCTGAAATCAATGGTTCTTAAATGGTAAACTGACCACAGCGTGCTATCACTAAACGGGGTTTATTTTAGGTAGTTTTTCATGAATAAAACACCTTCTTTAGTCATACTAGGAAATGAAGTACTTATTCATGTGATCACCCCATATCCCCCAACCTCTCTCCCCCCTCCCCCCACAAACACACATGCACGCGGGTACCGTCGTAATGACGTAATTGCCAGTGCTTGTTGATTTCTTGACTTACTGATTACAGCTTGTCCTGCAATCCTGACTTTTAAATTAGTCCGCTTGATTTCATGCTTTATACACTCCTTGTCACTCAGTAGCTTCAACAAATAATCAGCTTTTGGGGATTCATATAAAAAGAACTCCATAGGATATTGCTCCTGATTTGTTGAGGTGCTGCGATTAACGCAATTTTGAGTTTAGTTCAATAAATATGGAACGTTTTATTTGTATAACAAGGCATGTTCCCCGAAATCCCGCATGCATTTAAAGCATATGCTTGGGCTGCAGTCTACATCATGCATTATTTCATGTCATACAACTCAAATATATGTGCATACATGCACTTATGTATGGCAATGCTGAATATTATTGTAAATATATGAAATGTGTGAAATACAATTGACTAAATAAACTTATTTTATTTCTCCAGGGTCACCTGAGGTACGTGGACAGTGTTTCAGCCGGCATCCAGTCGGCCGTCAGGGAGTGCGGTCATCAGTTCTATTGGGACAAGTGGAACTGCCCCGAGGCCGCCATCTTCTCGAGTACCCAGGGTAAGTATACCTCGTCAATCCTTAAAAAAATATTGGATTCAAAAGTCCAAAAGCTAATCTCTACATGGAGAGGTATTACAAAATGTTATACTTCCCGACATTCGTTCAGAATTACAAGAAATTGAAAATGTGATCTCCAATCTTAAGATCATACACCGCATGATAACTACACATATTCTTTATCCACTCCCCTTTTTTTCAAAGAAAAGTGAGATCCCCAAATCACTATTTTTAAGCAATCTCTCCATGAAGGAATGATCTCCAAAATGTTAGAATTAGCGTCCAAAGTTGGTAGATGCAAATTTCTTGTTTAAGTCATGATATCAACCTTTCCACTCCATTGTCATTTTAAACTTTCTTTAATAAACTGATGCTTCACCATCAGGCTGTTCTGCATCTGTTTTTTTTAATGCATTGCATCAATCCTATTGTGCTTAACGGTTTAGCCTTTAACCTTCTTTGTTTATTAACTAAGTACTACTAAACAATTGAGGATTGTAAGTGCGCTTATTTCTATTTCTTGCTTTTTTTTCTCTTCCTCTAGCTACCCGTGAGATGTCGTTCGTACAGGCTATCGCTTCGGCCGGAGTGATGTACACCCTGACCAAGAACTGCAGCGAAGGCGTCTTCGAGAATTGTGGCTGCGACAACAAGAAAAACGGAGATACCGGTACATTTATGTTCCTTTTGTTTTTGTCTTTTCGTCCTCATTGTCATCCCTTTCTTCTTCAAAATTGATTTTGCTTCTTTGCATCTATTTTCTTTACGTCTTTATTCTACCTGTTCTTGTCATGCTTCTCTTGGCAATTCTATACTAGCCATCGTTTTCATTAATGTCCTTCTACCTTTTATTTATCTTTCCATCCTATTTTCTCTTTTTCCTTTGTCCGTCATTATTTCTCACACCCTCCCAATTCCTACTACCTCAAATGTCTTCTGCCTAATTTTCCTCCTTTTCGCATTCACACCGATAGTGTATTAATTCTACAAGCGATTTATTTATCACGATCATGATGTTGCATACCAATACAAATTCTTGTGTAAATTTATCGGTCAAATTTCCTTTGTATATTTTCATCGTTTGTTGTTGATGGGGTTTGATGAAAACAAATGTATCCACACAGAGAATATGATGTATTTACTTATTACAGTATATTTCTGTCGACTATGAACACTTATATTTTTTATGTTTCAATTTTTATTTTCTCTCATATGCAGGCGGTGAAGGGTGGACGTGGGGTGGTTGTAGCGACAACCTTCGATTCGGTGAACGAACGTCGAGCGACATCATGGATAGCAGCGAAAGGTCACAGGGCGCCATCACCGTGATGAACCTCCACAACAACGAGGCTGGCAGAAAGGTCAGTAAAATGATAAATTTTGTTTTCTTTCTCCCAGCTGGAATCAATAAAACATAGCCAGAAATTACAAGAGCAAGAAAGGTTGGAGGTGGGGTATTATCAAGCGAAAAAGCAAGCTTCAATGAAATGTTTCTTTTTTACGTCACTCATTCACTCTAAATTTTGTTTCTCTAAATCAAAGGTGCTCATAATCTCATTATCCTTATTTCGTAATGCATAATTTGATTTAATTCAGATGTAATATCGTTAAATTTGGTTTAATTTCTAATCTCATTATGCTAATCATACAATCTTTAATTAATCGATATCCGTTTTTCTGTTGTTCTTTCCTCTCGACTTCCAGGCCGTGAAGAAGAGTCTCGAGCGAACCTGCAAGTGTCATGGCGTCTCTGGTTCCTGCACCCTTCAAACCTGCTGGAACGAGCTCGCCAGCTTCCGCTCCATCGGCGACAAGATCAAGCTCAAGTACCTCAAGGCCGTGCGCGTCGACTTCATCAGCGGACGACTCATCGACGGCAACCGCGCGGAAGACCGCTTCTCTCGCGACGTCATCGACGCATCGCTCAGCCGTCGCGACCTCGTCTTCCTTGAGCAGTCACCGGACTACTGTCGTGCGAACGTCACTCTCGGAGTCGTGGGTACCGCGGGGAGGGAGTGTATGGTGAAGACAGGCACGGTGGACGAGCGCGGGTTGTCAGCGACCACGGACTCGCGATGGGTGCGGGAGAGCTGTAGCAGGCTGTGCCGGAGCTGCGGCATGGAAGTGCGCAAGGTGCAGGTGGTGGTGACGTCGAGCTGCAACTGCAACTTTGTCTGGTGTTGTTCGGTGAAGTGCGACACCTGTCGGCGGACTGTGACCAGGCGGACTTGCCAGCCAATCGGACGCTCGCGGTAGTGCTGCATATCTCGTCAAAAGAAACAATGACTTTTGTCTTCGCCATGGATAATTTAGTGTGCGTTGGACTCTGGCAGATACTTTAAGATCATCCTCCTTCAAGGATGTTCGCTACTCACTATCTTCATGATCTCAAGACAGTTTCAAGGAACTTTTTACCCAACATTGCGTGCATCCAGCCTCTGAAATGTTTGCATTTAAAGCTGTGTAATGACATGCTTACTCCTGTGGAGATTTTCTTTTCATGAAAAGGGCCAAGAGCTCCCTAATAATATTCTCGATCATGCAGTTAATTTCTTGATTTCCAATTCATGTTATTGGTTAATGGTTTCATATTTTCTTCAACACTTCCAAATATTTTTTTTTCTGTATAGCCAATGGCTCCTATGGTTATATATGCCTTATTACATTCTTTTTAAGTTTTGAAGTAAACGTGAGAAATGTCGGAAGTGAGTATGGTACATCTGAAATGTAAATATTGATATTGATATTATGTAAATATTGAAATATAACTATTTTTGAGTAATATGTACGAAGTGATAACTAATGCGGCGATATCTCAGTTATGACTTGTTATCAATTTGATGAATGGTTAGACTTGCCAACTATGTTCTTATGAATTTTACGGAAAATACATTAGAGCGAATCTTAAAGGAAACACTTGTATGTGTATGTGTCATTCTGTTGTGTTGTCGTCGTGAAATATTTTTCTTTCTCTCTCATTCTCTTTGACTGCCTTCTCTTATATTTCAGATCTATTCATCTCTGAATACATACATACATACGTACATAAATACACACATATAGACATACACTGCAAATACATACATACATATGAAACACATTATCACGCATACGCAAACGCGTTTACCGACAATTTCTGTAACTCTTTCTATTAATCTCACCTTTTTTAAGTGTACGTGCCACCATTATACAATGCCACTCTCTATCACAAATGATACACGTCTATACATAAAATCTGATTATACAAATCGATAACCATGATTCCCCTCCGTTCATGACTAGAATACATAAAGTATGCAGGGTTGAAGAGGGAGAGAGAGAGAGGGAGAATAGATATAGGCATATATAGAG
>OZ022593.1:11174295-11211795 GCA_963669155.1 Arbacia lixula
CGCACCCAACCGATCGTACCTTGGGAGAAGTTTTATCCGCAATGTTTTCGCGTCGACAATTTAGAGTGCTAATCAACTTGAAATCTACTCAGACAACGCGCTTAGATAAATCTACATGATATACTTACTGGAGAGAGAATGGAATATGAATTTATCTAGTTGTGACGAGCATTCCATTTGTGAGCAATATGCCCCGGGCAATATGCAAATAACTTGAAATCTACCCAGACAACGCGCTTGGATGAATCTACATGTTACTTACTGGAGAGACAATGGAATATGAATTTGTCTAGCTGTAACGTGCATTCCATCTGTGATCAATATGCAAATAAACGCGGGGTCCGGAAACTCCTAATATAAGTAATTGTATATGGACTCATTTATGAGTGACATCGCTTATATTGCTCGCGAAGTGGAAAGCTGTTATATTGAATGTATTTGCAGATTGGACAATGGAGGATCGATATGAGCATATTGAAACACTTTTGAGTTGATTGTGTTTATCATTCATACGATAGTGTTATGCAAGTTTGCGTTACACGCATGAAGGCTACCAACTATGGTCACTTTGATGAAAGGATGCTATTTGACTGGGACCATTGATTGATGATGTCAAATAGACACTGTTTAGTTACAACAATTCGAAGACCCGTGTATTGATTCACTTAAAACGACGACGAAGAAATATCACAGTGACTTTCGAGTTGGATATTGTTACCAGAGGCCTATTTATCATTCTTAAAGTGTTGAGCGACGAAGGAGGTGTTATTACGACAGGAAATGTTGAGTTTGAGGTGATCTGTTTTTCATGTGACTGGAAGCTTATTTTGTTGGAAACATTCCTATACAACAATATATCAATATATTTATTCAATCCCGTTTCAAACACTATTGAGCCTGGGCGGGTTGGTAATATCATATCGAAATCAAACCGCATCATACCGCGTGTAATATAACCTGAAAAAAGGGGGAAAACTCACACAAACCGGGATAGAGCCTGACAGATTTTGGACCCCAAAATACGAACAGTGGAATGAGTTTCAAAGAAGGAAAGAGAAAAAAAAATCCTTTAATGATCTGCGGCAAGAAACCTTTGCAAGCCACTTTCATTGTTAGATTGGAGGAAGAAAATGAATGACTTCGTCTCCAGGGTATCTATGCAGCCTAAGCTAAGCAAACGTGCGGACACGAGGATTATTACCGTCTAAGTAGGTACAAGGTTTACAAAAACGACCAAGGATTAGCAAAACAAGGACAGGATTTTCAGCATTTTGCATCCTTTAGTTATCGGGGAAAAAACGGATACTAAGCGCTTTCTGTGTAGGCAAGGGATTGTACACTTTCTTGCAACGCGCAGTAACAACACGAGTCACTATAATACATGGGACTAAACTGAAAGAGAAACATCGATTCCAGCATAATTTATGGATCAAATATTACTTTCTGACGGCTGGAACAATGGCATTTACATCAAAAGAGGTAAGATATTACTGGATTGCTATTTCATTTTTATGCTGATTTTCTGTGATTGTATGTAAAATGCATTTCATGTAAGAAATGAATAGATATTGGAGAAAGGAGACTGACAGTATGTTGCAGATGGGAAGATGCGGAAAAGCAGAGATATAGAAGAGGAAACTATTTCGAGTACATCATATCATGTACGCGCACCACAGTATTCATGGTATTATAGTGCGATTGCTACTCTTTCTACCTCTGCTACTCTTACTGCTATAACTTCTGCTACGTCTTATATTGCTATTACTGCTACTACTACTACTACTACTACTACTACTACTACTACTACTACTATTACTACTACTACTACTACTACTACTACTACTACTACTACTACTACTACTACAACTACTACTATTACTACTACTACTACTACTACTACTACTACTACTACTACTACTACGACTACTACTACTACTACTACTACTACTACTTCTACTTCTACTACTACTCCTACCGGCTTCTCATACAAATTGACTACGTTTATCGTTTTTACTGTATGTTACTACAATATCCTATTAATATGTATCGCAATAACATGATTGACGATAGTAATCAATAACGATATTTATGCTACATACTAATGATAACACCACGTAAAACGACGATGATAATGATGCTAATCATCATCACTGCTATCAATATCATATTTCTATATTTTTCTAGGCACGATGGAAGTTCATGCGCGCAGTCCGAATGATTATGATGCAGAACGCTATGAACAGGTTAGAAGGCCTATAGATGTTCAAATACAATTTACACTTCTAAATAATGATAACAGAAAGAGTTCCAACTAGAATCAAGCTGAAAACTAAACAACACAAATCCAAATGATATCATATGGTTGGAGTAGGTTGCGTGACATTTCATTACTTAATATTCTTGTAATAATTCCTTAAATACTTAATTATATTTTCAGGATTTTATTCTGTATGAATCAATGCTTGATTCGAGCTGTGACTTCTTTATGTAATTTTTCAAAAGTTTCAAGTGTTGTTTTTGTCTGTATGGGTGTATATATTTATTACAACAAACTTGCATGGTCGTCACGCATTGCTTAACAGATTACCTTCTAATGGCGTCTACATTAGCCCTTATTCAGACGAATGGTATTGTTGGTAGAATAATTGTATGGATTCCTTTTGTTTGACATGATTATGTGGGAATGCTACAGAAATTTTCTTTCTCTCTTTCTCTCTCTGTCTGATACTCTTTTGTTGAATTTAATTATGGAAAATATTGTACGTTATCTCAGCCCCTAAACTTTCGGGTGTCATAGTATTTAATTTTAAAAAAAAATCCAAATTACGTGAAATTATTTATTTCCTTCCTCCAACAGTTCTTACTTCTGCTGGTTTTTGTTTAATCTTACCTTCATTCCTCTGTCACTAGTTCATTTCATTTCATTAAAGAGTGCCAGAGAGAGAGAGAGAGAGAGAGAGAGAGATAGAGAGAGAAAATTACTGCAACATTCCCACATAATCATGGTAAACAAAAGGAATCCATACAATTAATCTACGAACAATGCCATTTGTCTGAATTAGGGCTAATGAAGACGTCATTAGAAGATAATCTATCAACCAATGCATGACGACCATGCAGGTGGATAAATCGATTAATATCACGTGACCCGTATTCATGGCGGAACCGTTCTGCGTCATCATAAGACCAAGTCTACTTTGAAATCAACAGGGTTCCGTTGCATAACAATGACCACCAATGGTAACTATGTCATCAATGGGACCTACCATGGTAACACCGCTCAACAGCCAATCAAATTCAAGGTTTCCATAGAAGTTGCCAATGGTAGCAAAATTGCCATCAATGGGAAATTTTAAGCAACAGGGACCAGAAAGATTACTTTGAGATGATTTCCTCAAGTGATCCTGGGCCATAGAGCTACATTAAGACAGCTCTATGTCTTGGGCCCTATCTTATAACGAGCTGCGATCAGTCGTAAGTATGTGCATTAGATATTGGGATTTGACTTGTGATCGATTCGGATCAGTCGCAACTTCCTATTAAACGGGACCATGGTCAGAACGATTAGAACGATTTTACCGTGATTTAAGGTCACGTAGGACAGAGAAATAGATGGCTAGAAGGGATTACTAAAGAAAATGGAAAATCTTTGAAGGAACTGAGCAAGCTTGCATACAGGATAGAAAAGCATGGAGAAAGTCAGTCCATGGGGTCACCAGGAGTCTCGATGGCAGATCCCAGATTGCTTACTAGTTCAGAAGTTGGACGATTTCTCTCATTAATAACACATGAAGGGATTCTGGAATTGATCAGGAATTCCAATGACTATTGACACAACTGTCCACCTTCAACCAAGCATAATGTGGCATCGTTAATTGGGTGTACATTTCACGAGCTCCTTTCACTACTGTTTTGATTGCTTTCATTCAAGGGTAGCAGTGTACTTTTCATAACTTATTGCTTCAATGATTTGGTTAACACCGATCCTTGTTAATGAACGGACTGTTGATGTCTCCAATGATATATTTTTGATACATTGGGCACCACTGCGGTGTCCCCAACAGAGCTATCTGTACACAGAGTTTGGTCAACTTAGTTTCAACATGGATAGTAGGGTCCATGGTTGCAATAGGTAACAACATGGCGCATATTAATATGTTATCTGTTTCCCTAAGAAAGCAACACGCGCCATGTTGTTACCTTTTGAAAGTAAGTTGGCCAAACTGTCTGTATTGACGGCTCGTGGTTGCCAAGGGGATATGTTGTTGTTGTTGCTGGTTAATTTTAGGCGCGTGTTCAATCACACCCGATTATGTACACGCCGGCATTGTAGTGGGTCGAATGCAGCTACACGTCACTGAGGAGGTGACTGGCTCTCCAGAAAGGAGTCTACGACCCTGTTCTGTGCACATTTAGTTTGTTTAGTTTGCTGTTCAGAATCTATATTGTTAATAATTTTTGTTAGAGGTGCATCCAAGTTCATTAGAAGTTTATTGTTACGTTGGGGACACCGCAGCGATGTCGATATACACTACCAAATATAATGAAAAACTAGATTAAAGGGTGGGAAAACCGTCTACGCTGAAATGTACCATCTGATTAATAATGTTCTGTGCAAGGCAAAATGCTGCCATATGGGATATGTGTGTAGAAGGTGCTAAATGCGATATGTGCGTGGCATACCGAAAGTTAATGAATAGGGACGATCACGTGGGTTGAGAAGTATTTTTGATTTGTGGGTGATAAACTAATAATTCAGAAAGGTATTTCAGTATGTGTAACTACAATAGATTGTGACAGGTATATCAGTTAAAATTCTTAAAGGGCATATACTGTACTGGGAAGGCAAAAAAGCCTTCAAAATGTAATTGTTCGCAATCTTCTTGCAAATGGTCTTAAATTCATGTATTGTGTATTTTAGAAGCTTGCTGAAAGTTATTTGCCCAAAAATGATCTACATTTGGAGTAATGAGTGATTAAATCACAAATCCTCCAAATGTTCGGGCCGAACATTTTGAGGATTTAATCATTAATAATTAATTACTCCATATGTGGAACATTTGAGGGCAAATAACTTTCAGCTAGATTCTAAAATAGACAATACATGAATTTAAGACCATTGGCAAGAAGATTGCTAACAATTACAGTTTGAAGGCTTTTTTGCCTTCCCAGTAGAGTATATGCCCTTTAAGGCCATTGCAGACCACATGATCCAATCAGTCGCAGGAACCAATAATTGGATTTAAAGGTAATGTCACTGCAGAATCGTGAACCTGTGCGATTGCTACACAGACTCCATTTTGTGTCTCGAGGAATGAAGACGAGTATGAGGTCTTTATTGCAGCTAGGTTATTGGACTAGAGAAAGTATCTCTTTATATACACAGCCAATTGATTCAATCGTATATTTGCGTTTGGTCTACAACCCAATAGACCCAAGAATTGAAATGTTTGCAGTTGCCTTTGCACTGGGATGATATCCTTCCTTAAGTCTGTATTACTGTCACACTTGTCACGATGGTGTGACCCCTTTCTTTCACTTTTTTTTTTCTAAAGCTGCATCTCGATTTTCCCTTTCTCATCATTGTATGTATGATTTCTTAGTTGTCTGCGCTCCAGACTTTTTATACTGTTGGAGACTATTCTTTGTGTTTTCGTTTTTGAGATTTACTGTTACGTGTATGTTCTTCCCCACGGACACTCTATCTTTATTTTATCCCTCATACCTTTTTTTCTTTTCTCCTTCCTTTTCTTTTTCTTCTTTTGTTTCTCTCGCCTTTTTTTCATTCTCCTCTTTTCTTTGTTCTTCTTCATCTTCTTCTACCCATAATCACCCTCACCTATACTTGAGTGATGTAAATAAAATTAATGATGTGACAATGGTTTCTCATGCATATTCATGATATGATGATAACTCGTATTCGTAGGACGACAGCGGAGTTGGAAGAAGAAGACCAAGTCCTCTCTTTCCTCTCACACGATGACCGGTCGGGTCAAACGGAAGAACTCACGTTTGACAAGAAGTACTTCCGGGCTAAAAAGGAGGTAGGTACAGTTTTAAACATTGCGCTGATGTAAAGGCCACCGCACACGACACGATCCGATCAGTTGTACGACTCTGCGACTGGCCGAATCACAGGACACAGTCATTGGATTTGTGCAAGAAGATGACGTCACGTTTCAAGTCGAAGGCCCGTATGATTGCAGAATCGTGTCGTCTGCAGTGGTCTTCGACCCATTTAGGTGTTATTTAGACAGCGCATGCGCTAATCATTCACAATGAATTTATCACCACATATCCTCCGTCAGAGAGAACAAAGTTTACTTATAACAAAATCAATCGTTATTTCAAAAAGAGTTGGATCAGTTTGAGACATGATTCAGAAATGAAGAGTTTTACGATAGAGTTATTTATGAAAAATATTACAGTTTGATATTCATGCGTTAAGAAAATGTAGTATAGTGAGTAGCGATGCTGTCTTGCCATATTTATCAAGCTCTGAATAAAGTGCCGTATAATGGAGCCATTTGATTCACTTAGAACGGCTGCATGCATGTTTAATCCTTGGTTATTACTTTGCGTCAATGATCCGTTAAAGTAATAATTTGTTCCTCTCGCAGACTAGAATTACTCAAGAAGTGAAGAATGTTCTTGGCTTGGAGGCAGAGGACAGGAGACTATCTCAACTCAGGATTGTAAGTCAAAAAAACATCTCGGACATCTGACCTTGCAAAATCATTAAGTACTTTTCATCAAAACCAGACCTGACCTTTGGTTAAATCTAAAACGATGTTAGAAGCTGTGGTATACATCATGTAATCATTGATGTTACACATCAGCAATAATAATAATAATATATATGTTACAACGGCGAAGGTTACCAGACGCAGCGGTGGTTTAAATATAGTGCATCTATTTTGCACACATTACCAAATCCTGTAACACATTACGTCAACCACGATGACAATAGTGACAAAATATAGGTAAAGTCGAATTATGTATGATGTAAATCATACCGTCATATATATCATGTATATCATGACAACAACGTTCAAATCATACACATTGGGGCCCTCATTGTAATTCACATGGTATAAGTATACCTTTTAAGTATACCTATACTGTGTGGAAATATGGGGCAGCTGATTTTTTAAACTTATTTTTGTTTCAACGCCAGGCCTTGAAGGGACTCCAATCCATATCCTCCTTTGCTGAGTATCCATCACACATCCAGGAGAAACTAGTCAAGGTCGCCTACTACTACAGGTCAGTGTACAAACAGAGTGCTGTAATGTGACATCACATCAGCCTGTTGTCAAGACAACTTGTTTATTCTTCATAATTTTATGTAAATGCTCCCAAATTCCCCACTTCACCACCACCATCACCTTCCCTTTTCATTTTCATTTTTGGTTTAAAAAATATTTTAAAAAGTACCATTACAAACTAATATTTGTTTTCAGTTACGGGGATTACACCATTAATAAGTCTCTTTGTTGTTGTTTTTTGTGTGGTCCCCAACATCTAAATACTATATCTTATGTGTACATGTATGTAGGCTCTTTCCCTCTTTTTGATATCGTACGTTCGATTTGTTTTTCATTGTTTGTACTTTGTTATGATTGTTTCAGTATTCATGTTTTACATTAGTTTTGTTTTACTCTGAATGCAGGAATAAATTAAATGAAATGAATGAAATTTAAACTTATAAATCTATACTCATAATTTACATTTATTACCTATCATATTTATACTTATAATTTATATGAATACTAATTTATATTAATAATTTTTACTTATAAATCTATCTCGATTATACTAAAAGAGCCATGATTATACGATCTCACCTGATATTCGTGATTGTTGTTTTATTATATTACAAAGGTTTGTATATCAATTATTCCAATTCATCTTCGTGCTCCCAAACACATCACAACGTAAAATATAAATTTAGAAATGAAGTAATTACTTTTGTGCTTCTGTTTCATTTTGATCACAGCATTCCAGAAAAGAAGGTCATAATCCGTCAGGGTCATATTGCGGAGAACTTCTATTTCCTCGTTTCTGGAGAAGGTAAGACCCGGCTTTAGCCCTTACAGTAGTGGCTTAGTACACATCTTCATGCCAATTGGAATCACTTAACCCATATATGCCCAGGCCTTGAAATCTCCATTGGCTTACTTCATATCCTCAATGAGAGATTTAATGCACACCAGTTTGTTTTGAACCCTCTCACCTTTTAAAAAGGGAAGTTCTGGTTCATTCTAGAAACACACTAATGTATAATTTGCATTACCCTTGTTGTATATTGTATTATGAAGTCTTCTTTTTTGTTATCATTCCTCAATTTGTGTGGCGATTGGAATGAATACAACAGAATGGATGATATAATATGAAAGGTGAACAAAGAAGAACATGTAAATCTAATAACAAATGTGTGATTAATTGTGTGTTTCCATACATTATGCAATAGGCTCTTACGAGATGTAGTCAATATCATTGGGGTGACCAATAACCTTTCGCTCTCCCACTCTCTTCTTCTCACACGCATACTCTCTTTCGCTTTCCCCCTGCTCCCCCTCTCTCTTTCACTATACTATATCTCTCTCCCTTTTCTATCTATCTATCTATCTATTAATCTCCTTCCTCCCCTATCTATCTTACTTTCTCATGGACCCCCAATCCTACTTCCCTTTCACACATCCTAGTATCAGTGGTAAAGACCGAAGCTGACCCGATCACTCACGATGCTGTTTCGACGCAGATCGGCACCTTTCGGCGAGGCGACTGTTTCGGTGAACTAGAACTCTTGCACGGTGACAAACGCCCTTACACCATCACTGCAGAAATGCCATGCCAAATCGTTGCCATTGAAAAGGAGGTAAACATATATTAACTAATTATGAGCGATTTGAAACAAAATTACACAGGGGAAAGCCATCACACAATGCATCGCAGTGATGTCTCAATTTAAGCGGACATGACCATTGAACTAACATTTTTTTTAGTTCAGTGCACATGACTGCAAACATAATCCTGAATGTGGCTGCGCGGTGAACCATGGGAAGACTATGGGACAGCAGCTCGTCCGACGCGAGAAGGATTTGTACTTGGAAAAAAATGTTGCAGTTTGGGATTTGTCTTTATTTACCCGTGCTTATGAAGTTTAGACTGAGCGCGACCATTACAAACCGTCAATGCATGCACTGTTCTTTGCCGTTTTATGACTTAATGTCAATATCACTCTTTAACATTGTATGATTATGACTATTATATTCTTTAGTGAAACCAAGCTGTGTTGTTGACTACCTTCTTGTGAAAATAAATTGCAATTTAATGGGATATTGTTTGTGTTAAGGCCACTGCCTTATGTGAGAGTCTAGCCAGTTGAGACAGAGAAAAACTCGACGAGTAGATGCGACTTGTTTTATTTCCTTGAGCGCGACTTCTGTCGCTTCTGTGCTCCACGCACTCACCAGTAGATTCACAAAGCCGATTCTCTACAAAAGAGAATAAAAATAAACACTACTAAATGCCTGACACAAAATATGAAGTTTAAACATTTCATCATAAAAAACACATGTAAAATATGAAAACACCTGCTTAACATATGGCCTGATCTTGGGGTTTTGGTTGCGTGGCCCAGCCACGTCTTGGCGAGCTCCCATCAGTGCCATAGACTAATCTTAAACGTCTATAAAACGTATGACTTAAAACTGTAAACTACTAAGTTACACCGAGCTAATTCTATAGAAAATAAAGGTTAAACCAATTCTGAGTCCTCTAAACTCGACCGTGGTTACATACACTTTCAATCCTAGAAAGCCAGCTAAACTTAACATAAATTACAGCAGCATAACTTTAACATAACTTTAACTCACAAGACTCTAAGTCTCAAAAACACGCTGCTAGAAAATCTCTAAGTTTACACACAAAAGCTAAGTTAAGTTACAGACTAAAAATACTAACATACCGATTATTGCGGGTTTTTCTTTCCTATTTAACTCCCAGCTAAGCTGACTGGTTACACTTTCACGACTTCAATACACCTGGGCTCCCGAGCCGAACATACAGCTAAACTTCCAGAAGTATGCTAAGTGCAAGTTCCGTCTCTCTCTCTGACCCCGACTGGCGTGGATCCTTTCCCTGAGAAATCTGGCTAAACTCTGAAGCTTACCGCCAAAATCAGTCACTACTTATAGTGAGTCACGGTAACCTGACCGCGCGCAATACCGGCGCGCGCGCCCGCGAGCGCGAAGTCAGAGAGAGAGAGGCGCGAAATGTAACGTCACAAAACTGTCACCTAATTAGCATTGATCGCGTGATCACGAGCACTGGCTAACAATAACAGCTAACTGTACTAAGCAGGCTAATTACACACACATAAACAGGAATCGCTGCTTTTAACACAAATACCAAAAAACACGTTAAATACACTCTATGCTACGAAACTGTCTCTAAAATGTCTATGCGCGTTAGGGGAAGGTTCATGTTCCTAACAGTTTGGATACTCCAAAACCACGCCCACGAGAACACGAATTAACACAGTTGATATAAGACAGGTGACCTGGTAGAAGTACGAGAATTTACTGTCATTTCGCAAATCTGCCCGATAATCATTCCTTCAAAGCAACACAATAATTGAATCAATCAATATATCCATAATGTTGCTAATGAATATCATGGATATGTGATTACAGATTTGCCTAATTCAATCATATATTTTCTGCTTGTTAGGATTTTCTCGATATGTTCATGGGAGAAGGAGAAGACGGACGAGAATTTGAACACTTCAATTTTTTGAGGTAAGTTCTTCACTTTTAATCACGACACCTTGACAAAAAAAAATCGAAGGAGAAATACTGAGAAGGAAAACAGCACAACCACAAATGGACGAAATTATTATGAATTAGTGCTCTTTCGACATTTTTATATTACATACTGTTTACTCTGTTGATGATTGTCTTAGCTGTTAATCAATCATTTGATTTTGTTTTTGTTTTGTTTTGCTTTTTTGTTTCCTGTGTGTTGACTTGTATTAGTCTTTCTTTGATGTATTTTTTTAAAGTACGTATTTGTATGTAATTTGTGTACTCGGGTTCATCTTACTGTATGTCATTTAAATAATGGACTTTATACTTATGTATTTTGAACCACATGTGAAAGGTTATCATACCTCACAAGCCATCGGCTTTCTGGTGATGCTTTATATTCATTGTTCATGAAAGATTTTTTTATTTTTGTTCGTTAAATGAATAAAGCATTTAATTGATTTTTTTTCATCTCGTCTTATTCAATTTCAGGATTTTACCATTTCTCAAAGGATGGCCGGTTCAGAAGATCAACGAAAATCCGGATATGTGTTTGATTCACTTCTTTAAGTAAGTTTGAAAGGTTTTCTCAATGTTTATGCCTCGGCCACAGAGTGCCTGGAGGCAATTCGTTTTCGGGTTGTCCGTCCATGTACCCATGTATGCAGTACCTTTAGAACAAACTTAGCACCTCTATGTAACTCATGAAATGTGTGCATTTGGGGTCAAATTTGACTTTGAAAAAAGTGATTGATCTTTATGTCTATAATTGCAAATACATTGATCCAATTTTACCCAAACACGGTACACACACGGATCACCACATGCAGGTAAAATGACTACATTTTGAAAATGTATTTATTTCTCATTCTTCTTTGCATCTTTTGTAATTCTAAATCAATACATTCATATATTCGATATAAATTCAATTCTTGCATTAGCTTAAACTAACATGAATATGGATTGAAATTGAATTATGATGAAGCAATGCGTGAATAAAACGCTTTGCCCGAAATCTTAATTTTTCTTCTACAGACGCGATTCGGTCATAGTCAAGGACAGCAGCGCTTCCGACTGGCTCTACATTGTAAAATCGGTACATTAACATTCTTATTTCGTTATTTAAGCAGAAAATGTCAAGCCAAACGACTGTTTCGATCTTAATAACAAAGGAAATCGTAGCCTGGCTTTCAGGCTGTCGGGCATTTTTCTAAACCAAACTATTAAATAAAACGGTTGGTTGTAGTAGACGAATCATTCTGGATTTCTTCTCCAGCTCAGTACTGAGTAAGAGAGGAAAATGATACAGTGACTAGTCTTAGAATACTAGACTCTATTTGCCAGTAAGGATAAAAAAAAATGTCCCCCCAGCCTGGAAGCCATGCTAAGTAATAACCTATAATTCCATCTCCAAACTCTTTAAGGTTTCGTAATATGTTTCGTCACCGATTACGTACCACTTATTGGAATTACTTATGTGATTGTTTCATGAGGTAGAGCTGATACAAACAGCTCGGGACAGAGAGTCGTGGCACACCATGATCGCCTACCTCACAGGACATGACACGTAAAAAGATAGAACTGTGTCATATTTGCCTAATCATCCCCGAGACTCGTCGATTGTGCTATAGGGGTGCGACCGTCCATGATGTGGAAGGGGCATATGACTGTTATAATTGTTTCCTATGTGTGTTGCAGGGTTCATGTCAAGTAATCAAGCAGCTACGAGACACCAGTGAGACCACTTCTCCGGCTAGGAGGAAGAGCACGGGTTATCCTTCGCCGACGGAGAAGCGCGCCTTCACACCAAGTGACGGCCTACACATACATGATATAGGTAATGGGGAACCGTATGCAATACATTTAACAGAACGGATTGCATGTCATATTGAGTATATTGTGCGTACGATATAAGCCAGTTCGTAGTTGCAATGTGCGCATGAGCAGATTATTGCTTTCACCCGACACATTCAAAGGAATGTAGAGAAATTTGTCTTCCGTAAAACAAGAAATGAATGCGACCCATGGTAATGTTTGGTCAGCAGTATTTCACCAAACGACAACCAACCAATTGGCACATACGGCTTCGTCAACAAAATTCAGTCTGCTAGTGGGTCATCAAATTGGCAACCTCGTCATTCAAACAAAATCTATGTCACCTCATTGGTAACGCCGACATTGATTAGGTCACTCTGTCGTCACTCGGTACGATACTTCCTGCTATTTCGTTGTCAATTGGTGACTTTGTCACTCGACCGGTATCTCCGTCACCAGTCACATGACTCTGCGCTTCATCGTCGCTAAATTGGCAACTTCGTCTCCAATCAGATTTGTTTGCGTTACATCGTCACTCAATTCGTAACGTCGTCATCCAGTACGTTATGTTTCGCTGTCTTATCTTTTAGTTGGCATCTTCGTCACTACAACTGTCTCTTAGCCGGTATCTTCGTCACCCAGTCGGAAGCATAGTCAACAAGTGCGATTTTCAGAACAATAGTGTAATTTCAACATTTACAGTGTGTTACTAATTGGATTTTATTAATGATACCCTTATTTTGCATTGATAAATCATTACGCACGTAATACACTAACTGTAAAAAAATGACCCGTCTTGTGTATTAATGTATGCTCTTTGATGTGATGCATTAACAGTTATTATTTTGCCCCAAATCATATATTTATGGTACTTGGTCCAAAGAGGATAAAAAAAAAATGCTTACTTATTTCAAACTTTCTTCCCGCTGCAGGGCCAAAGGTCAACAGTGGAAGGCGGTCGTCACAAACGTCGCAAGCGTCGTCGATCTCTCTCGACGACTCTTATTCTCAGCCCAGACAGAGGAAGAAGTCTTCCCCTCGTGGAGAGGTAACATTGAGACGTTGAACCAGTTACAGTCCTAGCCCTAGTCCCAAACCCAGTTCCCCCAGTCCCAGCCTCGGTCCGATCCCGAGTCCCAGTCCCGGTCCCAGTCCCGGTCCCGGTCCCAGTCCCAGTCCCAGTCCCAGTCCCAGTCTCAGTCTCAGTCTCAGTCTCAGTCCCAGTCCCAGTCCCAGTCCCAGTCCCAGTCTCAGTCTCAGTCCCAGTCCCAGTCCCAGTCCCAGTCCCAGTCCCGGTCTCAGTCCCGGTCCCGGTCGCAGTCGCAGTCGCAGTCCCGGTCCCGGTCCCGGTCGCAGTCGCAGTCGCAGTCCCGGTCCCGGTCCCAGTCGCAGTCCCAGTCCCAGTCCCAGTCTCAGTCTCAGTCTCAGTCCCAGTCCCAGTCCCAGTCCCAGTCGCAGTCCCAGTCCCAGTCCCAGTCCCAGTCCCAGTCTCAGTCCCAGTCCCGGTCCCGGTCCCGGTCCCGGTCCCGGTCGCAGTCGCAGTCGCAGTCCCGGTCGCAGTCCCAGTCGCAGTCCCAGTCCCGGTCTCAGTCCCAGTCCCAGTCCCAGTCCCGGTCCCGGTCCCGGTCCCGGTCCCGGTCCCGGTCCCAGTCCCAGTCCCAGTCCCAGTCCCAGTCCCAGTCTCAGTCCCAGTCTCAGTATTGGCCCGAGTCCCAGTCCCATTCCCAGTTTCATTCCCAGTCCCAGTCACAGTCCCATTCCCATTTCCATTCCCATTCCCAGTCCCAGTCTTAGTTCCAGTTCCAGTCCCAGTACCAATCCCAGTCACAGTATCGGTCCGAGTCCCAGTCCCAGTTAACATCCACTTTACAAAACTTAAAGTCTGACCGTCTTGAGCTGGTAGATGTGGCTTTACGATGTGCATGTATTGCATAATTAAAGGCTTTGCATAAACCAACCTAGGAAGAATGCACAGACCGATCACGTAGACGCACGAAGTAAAGAAGGGCATCATCGGAAAATCTACAATTTTTTTTAAAGGGCATATACTGTACTGGGAAGGCAAAAAAGCATTCAAAATGTAATTGTTAGCAATTATCTTGCCAATGGTCTAAAATTCATGTATTGTCCATTTTAGAAGCTTGTTGAAAGTTATTTTCCCTCAAATGATCTACATTTGCAGTAATGAGTGATTAAACATGTTAAATCACAAATCATTAATCATTAATAACTCCATATGTGGATCATTTGAGGGCAAATAACTTTCAGCAAGCTTCTAAAATGGACAATACATGAATTTTAGACCATTGGCAAGATAATTGCTAACGATTACATTTTGAAGGCTTTTTTGCCTTCCCAGTACAGTATATGCCCTTTAAATACGACACGTATGACATTTATATTCATTAGTGTTGAAAGTGTACAATGTGTAAATCCGTCTGTTAATAAGCTTAATATTTTTGTGTATGTCAACATTTTTTATCAATCACGAAAACCGATATCTTCTACCGAATGTCCCCAAAATCCGCGAGAGTTAGCTTCAAGATGTAATGGCGCGAACATAATGTTTCGTGTAGCGCCCTCTACAAGTTCACGACGGTCAGTCTTTACACGTGACATGTTTATTGATTTCTGTATGGTTATTTGTGTGGTAGTTCGTTTGTAGATAACATGAAATATTTGTTAACAGTGCATTTATCCGGATTAAGAGAAAATAATATTGCGCTCACTTCCGATCTTTGATCTCTTTGTTTCTTTGTTTTGCTTTGTTTATAGATCAAGGAATCGGATAAGACAGTCTTCGTGCAAGTCGACATGTTGCATTCTAAAGATGTCTTTGTAAGTTCATTTAAATTTACGCCATGGTACTTTATACTAATACACGTAACCATTATTTTCGTACCATGTTTTTTGTTCTACAAGAGAATGTTGCCATGTGAACATAAACTACACTTATGTGCCTATTCACACTTTTTTTGACATGGTATACTATGCTCTATTTGAATGATCTCATCGTACCGTCCTTAATACTAAACCCATGCATGAATAGTGAACTTGTACTCGATTTTGTTTTGAACTGATTAGGGTTTGCCAATGGTGTGTCGAGAAGGCGGCATCATAGACGTGAATCAGCCGAGTTTGAGTCTGGTAAGTGTCTCCAGATATAAGACAAATTCTGATAAATGTTCTTTGAATGTTTCCATTGTGGGGCTGTACTAATAAATATATCATTTAGAAAAAAGTAACACTGTCGGTTCTTCTCCCGACATGCCCGAATATGGTACCATACACTAATATATTTAAACCAGAGGGGGACAAATACATTTCCAAATAAAAATCTGCATGTAGCTGCGCGGTTAATTATAGGACAACTTTCCTCTATAATGCGATGCGGAAAGTTGAGCGTTCAACATTGTATGGATATATTAACAAGATTTCTTTTCCCATCCCATTTCCATGGCAATCCTTTATCAGGTGAGCCGGGGCGCGGAGTGCATCATGCTCAACAAGCGGTTCTTCCTGGACGAGGCCACGGAGTTCGTCCACCGCCACCTCAAGGAGATCGTCCGGCCCTACCCCCTGGGCGAAACCTTGCAAGAGCACCTCCAGCTCCATGCCGACTGGACCCGCTTCAAGAGGCAAGCCGTGTCGGACGTCGTGTCGAAATCGTCATTGTTGTTGTCGACATCGGCTTCGCCATCGGAATCACCACCGTCTTCACCATCGCACAATGCCAAGCGGAATTTGAGAAAGACGTCGGTTGATTCGATGCCGAGAAGAACGTATACCAGGTCAAATTCCAAGAAAGAGGGTCCGAATTGGACGTAATGTTTAATAACTCGTCGATGATTTAAACCATCATCGGCGTTATCAAATACGCCGTCGAGGAATGATGAAAGACACTCTATCACCCCATATCACCCTATATCCGTCCATTACATTAGATGCCATCATAATTTATTTCAACGTGATTGTTAATGTTTTCAAAACATGTCATGTGTTTCACAAGCAAGTAAATGTAGTCGACCCCAGGCGTGCTTGCCACAATGAAGAAAAAGTATGGACTAACATATCGCTTATTCATGTTGATGACTTGCAGCTCATGTTACACTATCGCTTCCAAAGAAGGAATTTCGTGTCAAACTATCGCTTCCAAGAAAGGGAATTTACTTGAACACACCGTCTTCAAGTTCATAGTGCGACCCGTGGAGTACCGTTGTCGTTGGATCAGTGTAGTCCATTTTATCGGCACCAATGCGGTGTCCCCTACAGAACTGTACTAATATGTACGTGCATTGTTCGCAAGACAAGACCACATGCATGACAGGTCCGACTGAACGGTCTTTTTTATTAGCTGGTGCTCCCAACGCAAACCTGACATTGGGGACACAGCTGAGGTGTCCATATACACTTTCTTTTATGTTGTCTTTGAGTCAGAACGCTGATGGGACAGGGGTTTCAATGACTCAGTTGCCACAAGAACTCCCATGAGGGAGCCTTTAAGTATTGAACTGAGTGATATTTTGGTAAGGAATTAGTAGGCCAACATACTTCTCATACCAATTCTCCATAACGCGTACAAAAGCAAGTCGTCCTTTAATGAACCGCGCAGCGACAACCGATTCTTTGTTTAACAGACAATCATGTCCACTTCCGGTCTCAAACACTAGTACACTAGACATGAAGCAGACATGACTACAAAGTACAAACAAAATCTGAATGTGGCTGCGCGGTGCATCATGGTGCGACTTCTCCTAACATGCGGTATGGATACATAATGTGCTATTTCAAACGATGTCTCGTAAATACAAGTGATACATATAAGACTTTAGTAGTCTTTGATGGCGAGGCCCACTGTCGTTACGTTAAATGACACAAACTTGTGAATTGACAATCAATCGCGTATGGAGGATTTATTTACATCTACTATGTACAATATTTAGTTCACTGTCTACAATGATGAAATCTTTAGCCCTATATCATGATTAATCGCAGTATTTTGTAGTGTTGTGGCAATTTTCATACACATGTGGAGTGAATTGACCAGGAATTAAATGGAATAATCAAAATAGTGCACAAATTGTCACCGCTCCGTTCGTGATACATGATTAATCATTAACCATAAATATATTTTAAACTCCTTAGTAGGCCTTTCTCATTGATTGTCAGCCAAAGTTAATATATGAATTCGTATAATGTGCATTGTTTGATCGAGCTCATGAAATAATCGGGAATATATATCCTATCCAAAACATAATACGTCCGCTAAATAGGTACATAATAATTTTCGTACAACATATACACAGCATATTCTACAGTAATGTTAATGTTGATGTCAACAAAATAATTAGTCACCTATACCCTGCACAAATACATGTTGATCATTGTCAACGATTATTGACATACAAAGCCAGAGGTCAAGCCGTGTCCTCATTTCGAACCTGTTTGATATGCGTGTACTGTGTCCTAATTTCAAAATAGAAGCAGTTTTGACGTTGAACCTGAAGAAAATCTATAAAACAGCAGCTCATATACTGGCTATTAATAATCGATAGATTGCAAGGGGTAGCGATCGATTGATGTTCGCGGCTTGCAACGGAGAAAGTTAAAGGGAGAGTATACCCTGAAATTATTTTTGGTTTCAATAAAGGGAGACACATGAAGGAAACATAAGTGAAGGTTTGGTGAAAATAGGTTGAAGGAAAAGAAAGTTGTTTTATTTTAAAGTGTTGATTTTGTGACGCCACGTGCGAGGTGCTTATGTTATGTACATTTTTTTTTGAAAAAGTCAATTTACTCAAAAGGATATTCATAATTGCACCTGTGCGATATATCACTTGACACGTGTTTTTACACACATATCGCTATTAGAAGAATGTATTCCTTCATCAAAGAACAAAAAAGGCAATTTATGGAAAAAGTAGTACACAACGTAAATGGGAGAATACCTCGCACGTGACGTCACATAATCAAAACTTCAAAATCAAATAACCTTCTTTTACTTTGTCCGATTTTCGTCAAAACTTCACTGGTATGTTTCTTTCATGTGTCTACTTTTATTGAAACAAACATAATTTCAGGGTGAACTATCCCTTTAAGGCCACCGCAGATGATGCGGTCCGATCAGTCGTACGACTCTGTGATTGGCTGAATCGCAGGACCAGGTTAATGGATTTGCGCAAGTAGGTGGCGTCACATTTTTGTCAGATGCCTTACGAATGCAGAATTGTGGCCAAAACGTGCCATCTGCAGCGACCTTTACGTTCATGCGCGTCTGGTCGTCGCAATGAATCGATGTTCTTTTTTTATTAGGTTAATCAATATTGCTGCATAATCGTGGGTTCTGTATAGGGTCCATGCTCGAATGCATCCTACGCATATCTAGTTATACAAACGGGTTTTTTCTTCTCATACCACTACTCTCAGATCTGTAAGAGATACACATAGATCGATTAAACCTCTTTTATCGTGTGTTGGCTAATACACTTCTAGATATAGCCTTAGTAATATTAATTTAGTTATCTTAGGTGTTATTATTCACGGAAGAAAGCGATCGATTATCCACGACGACTATCTTCAACATGTGGCAAAATCATAACTAAATGAATTATCATGTCGTCAAATTTTCCTTTTCACATCTTGAAAGATAATCAAATTCATATCTAGATACACTACAAATGTTTTAGTAGAATTGCTCATTATTAGATAAAAACAACCCAGATGAGCATTTTGAAGTCTTTAATGACATGACTTAATGAATGTAATCATAAATTAATTGGAACTGGTAATTGGTAATTGACAAAGGAAATATATCATTTAGGTTTCGGAGATCAAAGAACTGCGCTTTGAATTGTTATATGATCAAAGTGAGACAAGCCTCATATAACAATTAATAGTTTAATGGTAAAATAGATAGTGATGTTAATATCACTTGTCAGATGCAACTCCTCACTTGTACATGTAAACAATAAATATATACCCGTGGATTAATCACAAAATCCAAAGATTTGACAAAAGTGTTTCATTTCGAAAATACTTTGAAATCAATTCACTATACAGTTTTAAAAAGGGCTCAGTTCGAAAGTATGCAATGCATCAATGTATTGGGATTAATGATACTACAACATACATTGTTGAAAAAGAAGAAGGAGATTTTATTTATGCTTGTCTTGTAGCAATAAATGGCGTTTTGAAGGGGAAACATCCATTACTTTGTTTTTATTGATAAAACAACATTACAATCGGATTCAGGACGTAAATGGGCTAGAAGAGGGTATTGTAGATACTCCTTGGTTCGTAATAATCACAGCCATAATAGGGGTCAAAATACGTCGAATTTATTCCATGTCTAGTCGCCCAATTCAGCGAACACCAATAGCCGTAAAAGTTAAACGAGCGGCAAGCTGACATGCGCAGACAGAACACTGCGCATGTCCGCTGTGACGAGGCGTAATACCATGTGATTCTGTGGTCGTCGAGGCAGATGTCGGTTTGATTGTGGCGCTTGAAGGACACCACTTTATCGGCAAAACCAGATGCTGTAAAATGACAGGACAAATGCATCTGTATTTTCCGCTGAAATGCTGATGTATACACCATTATTACTACGGAGAGTAATAGCAAAATAAATATTATATAATCTGATGTCTCTCCACAAATCATTCAATTCTTTGAATAAACAAATAGCTGATTTCACATAAAGTTTTAAGTTTATATACAGAACGCAAACTTTCAAAGTTCTATTAGGTTCTCTGTACAAGCAATGTATGTTTTCATCTTGTACTTCCAATCGATATCTATTATGAAACAATCCATCACTTTCTTAAATCAATTGAATACGAGCATTAATGAGAAAAACTGTCTTTAAGATTTGATGTATCGTGATATAGTTAAATTGAATTTAATTTATTTCCACATATAAACATAGAATATACAAGTACGTAAAATGATACGTTCATGCAGATAAATGACTGAAGAGGGACATTAACAACGTAAATAGAATGCATATAGAAAACAAAAATAAATGACTGCTTGTACACTACAATAACAAAACAAATTGATAACATATGTGTGTGTGTGTGTGGGGGGGGGGGGGGGGGAGCCTATACAAAAAACGAAGCTTGTAGGGTTATAGGCTCCCCGTTACAATATATGAGATTACATAAAGATTTGTACATTTGTTAAATCAAAAGGTGCCGTGAAGAGGGAGGGGTGGGGGGGGGGGGTGGGGTGGGAGTAAAAGTCATCGTAGACGGCACGATTCATTGACTTTGCGACTGACTGAATCCCACGACATTGTCAATTAATTTATATATATTTATATATATATATACGACTGGAGAGTCGTGACTAGATCGTGTCGTCTGCGGTGGTCGTAAGATGCGGAAATGCATGTCTTACCGGGCTGATAGCATATAGCGATGGCGGTTGTGTCTTTAGGAGTTACTCGCCATTTCCCAGAAGGCATTGCGATGACAACGGACAAGTTGGTCATGCCTTCATCCATGACTGGGATCAGCGGCTCGTTCACGTCCCAGTCTAGATAAAGAATGAAAAACAGAAAAAAAAAAATTACAGAAGAGACGAGCGCGTATAAATGAAGGGATGAAGAAATCAGCAAAATTAAAAAATTCATCAATTAATATATCAATGTGTGATCAATAACTTTTACAGATGAAATGAATGCAATAATGAATGAATTATTAGAATAATAAATGAATTATTAAATGAAAGGAAATGCATGAATGGCATTAATGTTTCTTTTATAGGTGCATGTCATGTTAACATCTTCATCTTCAGGGCATATAAAGGTTTGTTTTGAGTTGAATTATCAAGAAAATCATTCCAACCTGCATACGGCATGTCGAAACCGTTGACGCAAGAAAACGTCGTCCCGGTCAAAGAGTTATCGCACCCGTTCCACACGTCGAGTACACTTCCGTTCACGACCACGCTTGCGATGAACTCCCATTCCGACGACGACCTCACGATGACGACATCGCTGCTTTGATTGCGGCAGACGTTGAGGGCGTCGCTCCAGCTCAGGGCGACGACTTCGGACTGCATCTGGTAGCCGTGGTAACAGCCACCATCCCAGTGTTGCCAACTGACTGGGCACTGTGCCACTAGACGGAGAAATAATATAGCCATGAAAGTACATTTTCCCCAATTCTTCTTTATTTTCCTCCTTCTTCATAATTTGCCATGGTGTGTTATACATAGAAAGGCTTTTATTTGGTTTGCGTACAAAAAAGAGGGCATTGTTCCAGATGTTCAGACATTCAAAGTTTAGCTCATGTATTTTCATCATTCCATGCTTACAGAATGTAAAATGACTGTATACATCAGGCACAAACATTCAGTGGTTTACTAGTACTTAGATTATTGGATTAACACTTTCTTACTGGGCCTACATGAGTGCAGGAGAGCGAATGGATTAGTTCATACTGTATTGTCTTAATAATAGAAACATGATGAAGGGAAGGGACAAAATAAGAAAACTAGAAGGAGAAGGGTGAGGCAGAATGACACGGTAACACAAAACGAACATTTATCCTTTCAATTACACAACAGTAAATACAAAACACGAAAAAGGGTACGTACTTTTTAAAGGTGATATTCATAGGAAATAAAATCAAATAAATATAGTTTAGTTTATAATTGAATGAGTTATTAAAGCAATTTATGCAGCTAACATGCCATGAAAGTGTTCAGTTATGTGTTTAATAAAAGTCAAATTTCACTAAATTGACTCTCTTCCTAAACTACGAAATCGCCTAAGGGAACGTGGCGTTGTGTGTACGTCACAGCCGGGATATGCTTCACAATGACCATTGTGTATCACACCTGTTAATCCACTAGCAACTGCCATCACAGTTTCATTAACAATGCTTGATGCTTCTGGCGGAAAAGAAGCTGCGGATTGGCATGTGTGATGCACAATAACGCCTCCCGTTTCTTACGTCAGACCTAAAGGCCGTTTCGGATGACAGTAGGTCAAATTTGTCCCCGAGAATACGGTGATTGTTTTCACCCTAATTTCTCTTTTTGGAAAGTGATATATTGTTTGAATGTCATCCGAGCTCATTCTATGGCTTATAAGCTTTCTGTAGATGAATATCTTCATATTTTTGGATATTCTATGAATATCACCTTTAAACACTTATTGTCACGTGAATAAGTGAATGTTAAATCTTTACTTCCTTTTGTTGTATCGAAACAAGTACATCCATGTTACCATTAGTATGCTGCGCCCTAACCATGCTAACCGTAATAAAAGACCAACCTATCGACCTGGATTTCGATCATGGATTCATAACCACACAGTGGCGAGGCGTAGCAGGAACTGGATTGCATCGTAAATCGCAGTGGTTTCCTTTCTAGCTCATTTATAACGAGATGAGAGAACGTCAACAAAAATATTAAACGTTTCCATGACAAAACCAAATAAGTTCATTATGCATATTTTCCATGTCATATCTCATTTCCATGTCAAAATCTTTATGTTGCAAGCATGGCTGATTAAACAGTATGTAATGTATGATGCAATATTTGCAGGGTATTCAAGTAAAAGTTGTTATCGGTAACCATGGTAACGCGAAATCATACTACTGTTCTTCCAAGGTAGCTGATGCTAATGTACATTCGTAACCATTGTCGAATGGTATTGTCTGATATGCTTCCGGCATAGCAACGACTTTTGTTACCATGGGAATATATTTCCATGAAGAAGAAAGAATTTCAAACAGTATGGAGAAAATATGAAATAAACCAAACTACCAATCACTTATGCAATTGAGCTTAAAACTTTTGATTGCAAAGCGAAACATTAGATAATTGGTGCATTCTTTATCTAGTAACTGCTTCCAACGTTTCATACAGTAACATTTCTTGTTGTAAATGCTTTCATGTGCTGTCCAAAAATGTAGTAATCCCCCCCCCCCCAAAAAAAAAATAGCTGACACGAGTGTTTTAACGTTTACATAATTACACAATTATCACATATCCGGAATGCATGTCGATGTCTCGATGCGATAAGTGTATGATGCCAGTGAATTCAGCGAGTGAACGTAGAAAAGGAATCCCGGACACTTACCAACAGTCAAGCCGTAAATTTCCAAAAGTGCCAATAGAACGGTCGCAAATAAACATCCGGTATTGTATTCCATGTTGGAATGTTGTCAATGCATCCGCCCATTAACACATTATTTTCCAGACCCGGATAAGTCTATAGATGCAGTACACGGATAACACAGCTCTGGTGTTCAAGGAAGCATCGCGGTACCATCACATTGCTCGCAATGGAGCGGTACGTTCGTGGTCATACGTACATTGGATACCTACATGGAGTCGGGGTGATAATGTATTATGCATGGGGAGTATTACTGAATGTTTAATTAAACTACAGGTTGTGTTGCATTCCGTCAGTGCTCTTGTTTGTCGTTTTCGATCTCTCCCTCTTTCTCTCCACCCCTCCTTCTCTCTGTGTCTCCCCCTTCCCCCCTTTCTCTCACTCTTTCACTCTCCCTCATTTTCTCTCTCTCTCTCTCTCTCTCTCTCTCTCTGTCTCTGTCTTTCTCTCTCTCTCTCTCTCTCTATCTCGCTCGTGTATCTCTCTCTCTCTTCTCCCTCTCTCTCATTCATTCTTTCTCTCTACCCCACCCTCTCTCTAACTCTTCTGTATCCTTTCCTTTCTCACCCTCTCTGTATCCCTCCTCTATCTTTCTGACTTCCCATACTCTCTCTCCTCTTCTCTCTCTCTTCTCTCTCTCTTCTCTCTCTTCGCCCCCCTCCTTCTCCTCCCCTCCCACTCTCCTTTATTTTCTCTCTCTTCTGCTCCCTCTCTCTCTACCTCTGATACGAGTACAGAACATTCTGGATTCAAACATTTCGATGCTTACATCATATCATGATAGTTCATTTTCCTCCTACCTAGGGTAAGGAAGAACTATCAATGGCACATGTCAGCATGTTAGCCAAGTACTTTGGGAGATCCGTGTTCAACATCATCATAGCCCTTCAAGGACACTTACGGAACGTCCAAGTAGGCCTACGTCAATATATTGATGTCAGGTTTGACCATGACTTTCAGAAACAAATGTAAATTATGACACGTCACTAAAGTAACATGCTTATACGTTATAATGTATGGAATTTTAATTTGGTAACATCGTTGAGTACCTTTCCAATAAGATACTGCTGCACGAAAGTACGTGCATGTGTATACCGGTTATGTCAATGTATGTGTGTTTATTAAATTGTTTATCAATGTGTATGTATGCATAAATAATACATGAAGATTATGTACTGTATTAGATATATATTATATCATAATCATTTCTAGAATATGATCGTCATAATAGCTTGTTTTTACGGGATATTTCTCATATCTATGTTCTGCCAACCCCCCCCCCCCCCCACACACACACACACACACGCACCTCACCCCTTCTCTTAAACCGATATTACAGCTTTTATTATTGTTTCCTGGAATTCTGATGGGGAACAAACTTCCAAAATGCCCTTTATATCATTTTGAGAGGGATTTTTTGGGTAGTGACATAACCACAATATTTTAGATAGATTTTAGAAGCTGCCAAATTCAGTATTACATGAAATATCCGCAGCTGCTGCAACGAATCTGAATACTTCGTTTAAAAATACGTATAAATAATGCCAGAAATGCTATTTCATTGTGCATAGGGATTTCGCACGAACACGATGCAGTCCAAAAAATGTGGTCAAATCACGACTCCATGGTTAATCGTCAAGACTACACTTCAAACGTAACGTAACGAACGTGAGGTTTGAATCCCTCTGGTTCCAAGATTTGGTGTGACGTGTTTTATTCATTTTTAGGATGAAGCGTATTAATACCGATTGTAAGCCAACGATTCTCATTACTACGAGAGTTGTTAATAATCTTTATTACTGAGCTCGTTCATTGTCTACTCGTAATTCCCTGAATCACAAAAACACACTCACGCGCATTTCACGCATATTTCGCACGGCATACATCAGTCTTCTGAGTATCTTCTCTCATGTTTTCATATTTATGATATTGCCATGGACCCTTGATATTACTAACTGACGACTAGGTTGTGGTTTGTATTTTTGGCTCATTTCGGATGGTCCCTGTCATATTACTATGATCACGCATATTGTCACGGTCAAAGCATTGTTTTAGTGTTTTGGATACTCGCATATCGTCCCTGACACCATGTATTCGTATCATCATACTCACGCACATGGTCAGCTAGTCTATGTAGTAGACGTACTTTATCAGTCCGAAGTCAAAGGCGCCCTGAAATAATCTAGGTTCTAGACATATCTTATCAGCCCGAATTCGTGTACACAGCGCGCTTCGAAACTGAATGCAACGAGTCGGGCGGCTCCGAGAATTGCCAGCCCGGCGAAAATATCCCGAACTGGGGGCGCGCTATTGCTTCACCCTTTAGTCTACTTGCAAAAAAAAAAAAATACGTCTGGAACTTAGACTACTGTAACTATCAACGAACGGTATATGTGTTGTTTTGTTGTTTTGGATACTCACAACACCGTCTCCCCACTGATCTCCCCACTAAGTGTAGAGATCAGTGGTCTCCCCCTTCCTTCCTTGATAGATAATGAAGATGATTCACCCAACTTCCTGCTCCTACTTGCGGTTTATTTCTGGGGGAAAATAGTAATTGGTCACGTGATTTTTGTTTTGTATATTGCCTCCCTTATAAAGGCTTCTTCGGGGAAGGGGGTTGTGACGTCAATCCTGAGCATATCTGGTTGACGTATAGCGGGAGAGGGGGCCCGCACCTCGTAATTATGTAATCAGTTTCCTCTTCTCTTTCCCCTGCGCTTCCTTCTCTCATCCTGTCAAACCCGTACTATCATCAGTGATTAAGTCATAAGAAGCAACGCGCGCAAACACTTTTTCTTTACTTTGATACTGATTTGATTGTGATGATCTACGTTTTTCGATTCCCAAAAAATACGAGAAAATGCAGTTTGCTTTAATGAATTATAAGCTCATGGTGGCTTTTTTTCAATAAATGGTCACAAACCAACAAAATAATAACCATAGTCATGATAATCATGTTTTTTTTTTGTCTGTATCGTTTTCTTAGCAAACCCACAAGTGAACTAATCAAGCAATTAAATTGTTCATATTCTTTTTTCAGTATGAGCCTCATTTATTTAGTAGGACCGTGTGCAAAAGGAATAGCGTGCGCAAACAAGTTTTCAAACCACATATGAGTATATTAAAGTTGCAAGCTTAAAATGGTTATTCTCAAACATGTCAAATGACTACAAACTATCAAAGACAAGAAAATAATGACCGTCATCATGATTTCCTTTCTCTGTATAATTTTCGTAGAAAGTAAACCAACGAAGTGGTCAAACATTATGCAATTTGTCATTCTGTTTAAATTAATTATGGACCACAAATTAGTGACTGGGAGCTAGGGGCTGGGCCAAACCGCATATTTGCAGTCAGTAACACAGTCATTCAATTTTGTTTGAGGAAGAAAATTCTAGACCCACCCACACTTTGGTTAGCCTCCCTTAAAATTGCGCTTCAAAAGTACGATTAATCAAAGTCCTGTTTTTACAATAATGAAAAGTCACATTGAAAAGGGAAATATCTCATTTTCATACGAGTAGTAAATCACATAATAATAATTTCAAATTCATGTTGATTGAAACTTTTAGATGAAACTCATTTATATGAATGTAAACTTAACGAAGCATTGATATAACGTTGAGTAGGGCTACGACACATCTTTAGCTCAACATGAATCATTATGAGCAGAAATGTGAGTGACATATCAATAATGCGTCCTTTTAACATCATAATTTAATTCTGGTGAAAGCCAAACTAAATTTAATTATCATTATTTTGTGTTGTATTATCAAGGGCCCCGTTCATATTCAGCCTTGCTTTTTGGTGGTCCTTATCATAATTGTATATAGGTGTGGTTGAAATACGGATGGCTGATAGGGATTGTGTAAGCAATTATTTTTTACGCAATACACCATGATTCACTTTCGTAGGAATCTTGCGGTTATTGCTCGGATGATGTAGTAAATATACGATTCGTTATCTATTACGATGCAAGGGGCTTGCAGTTGAGATATCTTTTTTGCACTCTCGCGAATCTCAGCATTTCGTTTCATCAAGTCAGTACAATCCATAGTATTTGTATTTTAAAGAGGTGATTTCGTAAAGAGAGAAGAGAGAGGGAGAGAGAGAGAAATATATCGACATGTGAGGGAAAGTGTAGAGAGAGAGAGAGAGAGAGAGAAAAAGATGAAAGACAGATAGCGAAAAAAGATAAAATGAGGAAAGAGAAAGAGAGAGAGAGGGAGCGAGAAGGAGAGAGAAAGACAGAGACAGAGAGAGAGAGAGAGAGACAGACAGAGAGAGGGTGAGAGAGGGGGGAGATACAGATAGGGGAGAGAAGAGGGAGAGAGAGAGAAGCGGTATAGAAAGGGTAGACAAGAGAAAGAGAAAGAAATATAGATAAGGAGAGGAAGAGATTGAGAAAGAATCGAGAGGGAGAAAGAAAGAGCGTTATTGAGAGGAAATATAGATCGGAGAGGGACGAGAGGGAGAGGGAGCAAGACAGAGTGAAAAATTCATGTGGATCCAAAGCAAACTAAACAACTTCTGAGGTAACAACTATACATCCATGGACCCTACTACGATTCTAACTAGGTCACTGCGTGTACAGGATACAAAATTGTACGTCATGTGCTTATGAACTATATTTTGAAACAATGTAGTCATTAAAACAATATTCACATCCTTTGCTTATTATTTTCATGTGGTAAAATGTCCCTGGTCGTTATTTTATATTCTGGAAACCATAACAAGCTAAGGTTACGCTACTTGCAGTGAGTTTTTTTAAACACTTTTATTTTTAATAAAAAAAACCGTACAACGTGTTTTGTGCATCCCAACATGCCCAAACTCACTCTTTCTCATTCTTTATTACGCTCGCTCATATCTCACATTCTCCCTCTCTATACCCCCTCCCTTCCTCTCCCTCTTACGTTCTATTTTTCTTTATCTTATCTTTCTCCACTCTCCCTCCCATCTACATCTACATCTCTACCGTCCGATCTTCATAGCAATTACCCCCTTCTCTGGAAGTCATGACAAAATATAGTTATGCTATATGCTACCAAAACAAAATTAAGTTTGACATAGAAATAAAAAGTCGTACACATGGTACAACATATTTCGTGCATGTCGTGCGTGAGTCATTATCATATCCAATAAACCCAAACTCACTCTTTATATCTTTATATATTAGATTTCACATCCTCCCTCTCTATATCCACTCCCTTCTCTCTCTCTCTCTCCGTTCTATATTTCTTTCTCTTCTCTTTCTCCATTTTCCTACCTGTCTGTCCACCTTTCTCCCGCCCCGATCTTCAAAGTAATCACCCCCTTCTCTGGAAGTCATGTTTAAGGTATTGTTATGCTATATGCTACCTAAACAAAATACGTTTGACATAGTCTGAATCTAAAAATAAAAGGTCGGACACACGGTACAATATATCTCGTGCATGTCGTGTGTGAATCATGTTCATACCCCTACATGATTTTCCAAACTCACCCTTTATAAATTATCTCTATTAATATACACTCTCTCATATTTTACATCCAACCTCTCTATATCCCCTCCCGATCTTCAAAGTAATCATTCCCCTCTCTCCTTGTCACCCCTTCCCCTCTCCCTCCTCTTCTTTCATTCACCATCCCCTGTCCGTCTGTCAGTTATTGTCACCGAGTTTGGTTTTTCTTTCCCCGAATTCCTTTTAAAATCATCACAAATCGGTTGACAGTACCAGCCACTCACTCACAGATGCGACAAACTGGTCTCCGCTATTGGTTCCGGAGATTGTACTTTGTTAAACGTGATTACACACACGATTGGTCACTGACTAATATCCTGTGGAGCCGCATTAATTGTAACATTCTAGATTTTCACAGACAAAGATAAGAGCACATCAATGTCTCTTTCCAAAGTGTTATAAAAAAAGGGGATGCCCCCCCCCCCTTAATGTAAGTGAAATTATTTTTTCAAGCCGTTTCCTCGTTTCGACTTGAACAAGTACACATACTTATTAACTTTCAAGGGCTGCGTGGGCATATATATTTTTTCATAAACTCCTTGATCTGAAGAGCGAACGCAAAAAAAAAAAACCAACACATCTATGTTGGTTTCGAAGTCATGTCCTTCACCCTGCTCTTGATCTTTTAGAAAATGATATAGTGTACTTCAATGAGGTTAAACTCACTTTTATATGACATGAAAATAGTTGTGATCGACGAGAGCGTTAATATCACACAACTGTTCTAGTATATGCAGTGAAAGCTGCTGAGCATGTTTAAATATAGTTTAATTAGGCCTAAACTAGATGATTGCCTCGAATAGTGAAACTACATATTTGGCTGAATCTGTTTTGCTTGTAGGTAAAATATATTGAAAATAAGATCCAAATAAATTGTAAAAGAAATGTACTTACAATGACACTGGCAGGGCGAATAATTTGACGTATGTCTCCGTTAAATACTGTTTTTAAAAATTCAAGAAATTATGTCAAGTTCTACGTAATGTCTCCTACATCTTACTGATATTCATAACAATCTTTATTCAATCTTTATTCAATTTCCAAAAACACACAAACTAATAACATGAAAAAACAAGAAAATTAACAAAATTACCTCCCCCCCCGTACAAATAACAACCACTGCACGTGGATTGTGTAATAGAGAATCGACACTGAATTTATCTGAATGCGCTCTCTGGTCATTGTTGTTGTTGTTGTTGTTGTTGTTGTTGCTGTTGTACAAAACAGAACAAAGAATAGTTAAGGAAAGGAAAATCACAAACATAAACAGTGTTGCAATGAGTTAAGCTTCAATATCAAATGGGATTGAGTTTACCCAAAGAGAGCGTTGATATCAAACAACTGCTCTAGCTAATCAAATGTGGACAAAGTTTGATTAGGCAAACACGATACGCCTGTTTTGAATTTAGAATTTAAAAAGCATACATTTGACTGAATCTGTATATTGTACTTAAGTTCTAAATCAATTATATAACATGTATGCCTGCAATGACAGTGATAGGTTGGACACAAACCTTCCTATTGGACAAATGATTGTTCCGCTTAGTAAACAACTGTTATTTTACTGTAGTTTCATAATTATTGGAAGGCATAGTGCGTGACAGCTGTTATAGCTTCTTTTGCCAAGGAAACCTGGCAACTCGCCTGGGTAAGGAGCGGGAATTGTGATTCGTGTGTTAGGCTGACGATATTCCCAAACTCGACTGCAAACTAATAGGTTGTATATAATATTTGTGAACCGTTCACCTTTTTCCATTCTCATCAGAAAAATATGACCTAATTCAAATCACAAGATATGCTGGGAGATCTATCTGGGTGGTGTTTCACCAAGCTGTTCGTGAGCTACGAACGACTATACGAACGACTGGTGATCCCTTCTTGTGCTAAATCACATTCTCAATGATTTTGATTCCCATCACCTTAAGTTCAAATCTAATTTTTATAAATGAAAATTTTTGTTGTTAACAAGACTTTGTCTGAATACAAAGCTTATGATTTGTCAAATTTTATTAGGATTGTTAGAAATTAAAATTCCCAATATGTTAAAACAGGAACAAAGTGTGGTATCGCATTTAGCACACGAAGGTAGCTTACGAACAGCTTGGTGAAACACCCTCCTGAAATGATAAATTACATGATTTAGGTCAATGTCTTTTATGTGTATTAAGATCAAAACAAACATGAACATAGGACGTTCAGTGGTCGTATTTCAAAACACAATATAAAACATTATGAATTTAATTCTTTTTAAATGGTTTTTTCTTTGAATAAATAATCTAACTTTCCCACAAACATCTCATTATCAGAGTGTCAAGCCACTTAGCAACTTTTTTTTTGCTGCGCTTAAAAATGGTTTCATATTTCGCTGGTCCAAGTTAGCTCGTACTTTTGTCATGTTTACATGCGTCCTCTGTGATGATGGAAACCAGCGAAAATAGTGCCGGGTCACTCACGAATAACGATTTCATGCTTAGTATGTTTGATCGACTGATTGATTAACATAATTATTATTCATGGAATATATCAAAATATCACGGCGTCAAACGGTCATGTGATTTAAAATGATATAAAAAGAAATGTTCTTGATGATAAATACCAAACAAAGAAGGCAAAGCGACAAGGACAATGCATATTAGTAGCGGAAAATTATGATACCTCATGATTAAAGAATAATTAACACTACCAATCAAACCATATTTGGAATATAAAAGTGAAAGCATACGGATATCATTACTTTCAGGTAAGTACTTCTCTCCATATTTGGTGTTCGATAAAATGATTTCGATATCAATTTCATTTCTAGGACACCATTTCCTTCATGGTGTTAAGACAATTGCTTCACGTCGTGATCACAATCGTCGTGATTCACAAGTGTTACTTGAGAACCAACTTCCAAAGAAAATACTCTCATCCTTTCCGTTTGACGGTGACTTTGGGTATAGACATTGAATCACGCTGTGAACATGGTGGGGGAACTTGGTTAGTTGACTCAGTGGACATGAGGTGGACTTTCCCCGTTGGCATGGTTGGTATGTGCGTTACCGCATCATGCGCTATTATGGCCTGCGTTCAAGGCGGTGAAGTATGTAGAAACACAGACTAACCAACCATTTTTTTTACAACTATCCCCATTTGGAAAGAATTAAGTCTGGAAACAAGATCTAAGTCGTACAGGGAAGAGGGCTTAGTCTTTGCGCACAGACATAGTTGTGAATAGTAATGAATTTGTGTGACTAATGTACTTTACAGCCGGGAACCTAGGCTAGCTAGCACTATTGATGCAAGTTTGCACGCGTTGCACACACAAAACAATAAAGTCAGGTGTTGTACGGCACACAAAGGGTTAAACACCGGTATCAAAGTCAAAGAATGGTGCTGTCCAAATCGTCAGATTGACAGACTGACCTGTTTAACTACACCCTAGATACATTTTGACCAATGTTCCCATTTTAACTGTCACGAATACATGCAAGGATTTGGCAAAGTAGCGCAACTTTTACAATACTGCATTTTGGTGTGTAAATTCAAATTTGGACATCGGCTTTAAACATCATTTAAAACATCTGATATATTTGCCAGCTAGCGACATTCATTTTAAGTTCATGTCCGATAATTTGTCGGGTTTGTTTGGTTAATAATGGATAATAATTTAGAAACCATGTATGCATTTATGCCTTTAACAAATATTATGGGATATGCGATTAGTTCGCCAATCGATAATCATAAAAAAAATCCTGTTTCTTAAGCTCCGTGGTCGAAGTCCGATTAGTTGTCGAGCTGTTCAAGACAGGAAATGAACACTGAATCAAACACAATAGGAAGCATTTCCAAATATGGGCATGGCATGCGAGACATTAGACACGAAACAATGCCCTGGTACCAGTTGTCATGAAAGGTGGAGGGGTTGTCAGGAATGATCGCGGTAAGTCGGAGTATGAGTCATAGCATGAGTGAGATATGATTGTGTTTGGTTTCGTGCATTTGTTTTTTATATGTTTTATACGAGGCATGCTTTATGATGATAGTTAAAACACAGGGTGACATCATTTATCTACTATGCCCATTATTTAGGAGCACCTATCAGACACGCAGAATGCTGTTCCGTTTATTTTCCTTTATATTATTTTACACTAGGCATGCTTATGATAATAGTTAAAATGTGACATATTATTATAATGAACTGTATCCTGCACATTATTTAGACACACCTTCAAAAAACGCGAGATATTGGGGACAGTCATGTGTTCTTACAAAGTTATAGATCAATACTATGTACAATATTTACAAAATATGTAAACAGTGGAAATCTGATAATTTAAATTTAAGCAAATAAAACGACTACATTTCAAAGAGTAATTAGCACCAATGTGATTATTTTACCTGAGACGTTATTTAGAAACATATTGTCTACGAAATAGCGAAGTGGGTTAAAAAAAACACATATTCCTGATACGAAAATCACATGTCATTCATGACTCTCCGGTGTCTCATCAACACCTTGCCCCCGTCTTTTCTCTTTCATCTACCAGTTTCCAGAGACCCCCCCCCCCCCCCCCACCCCTCTACCCTCCTATCGATTCTGGAAAATGGGTATCGATATAACAATGGCTTCATCGAGATATGATGGGGTTAATGCACGTGGGAAAACTGACATTGTTCTTAGTTGGGTTATGAGTTCCGCTCAAGTAAATGAGATGTGGAATATGATAATGTCCATACACCCGAAGCAGCTAATCAATGATGACTAAGTGAACCTAGAACCTGAAACCTTGAGATTCCTAGCCACGATTCAAAACCACTATACCAGACCCATCCCTACCCTAGAACAATGGCTACTACCTTCGTGTCGAAACGTGAGGGGGATTTAGAGGAAGGGGGAAGACAGGGGTGTGATATGGCGGTATTAGCATGATTAGGAAGAAGAGTCTTATCAGCGTTCCCGGTAGGGGCGGTAGGGGGGGGGGGGGGGATGGAGGTGGAGAGAAAGACGCTGGTGAGAATCAACGGGCAACTTCAGGATGCAGTGATTAGCATCATATTAACGCTATGCCAAGAGCTTTGGCACAGGTCCTATGGCACGATTTAAAACTGTCACGTTTGTGTGACGGCAAGCGGCTGGTATCCGTTACCTTGGTCCTGATCGTTTTGGATCGCTCGATCACTGATGATGTTCCCGGGTCCATTCATTCATCGCCACGAATGTCGTTTTTAATTAGATTATGAGAGTTTTTTGGTCGTCGTTATGAATGGGGGATGACCACCCCTTTGTGTTGTTGTGTGAGTGTGTGACATGAAGAGTTGGCATCGATCTCATCGTGGATTGTTTGCATCGTGATGACGGGTAGGCATATAGGTATTACGAGTGTGTATTGTAAACGGTATTTAGGGAGATATAGCGAAAGAGTGAGATAGATAGGAGGAGATTCGGAGAGATTGAGATTAAGATTGAGAGAGAGACGGAGACAGACAGATAGACAGACAGAGAGAGACAGAGACAGATAAAGGCAGACAGACGATACAGTGACAGACAGAGACAGAGACAGAGACAGAGGTATATATCATGTTCCTTCCAAAAAACTGTTTATCCCAAATTCCAAATAATATGTTTATATAGTTTTAATAAACGACAACAAATAACAAGAACAAAAACACACGTAAAGAAATATAGATTGATAGATAGATAGACAGAGAGAGAGGGGGGGGGGTGGAGAGGGGGAGGGGGAGAGAGAGAGAGAGAGAGAGAGAGAGAGAGAGAGAGGGGGGATTCAATCTTTATAACATTCATTATGTCCATTGCAGTAGAAAAGAAAGAAAATAATAAAAAAAAAGTAAAGAGGAAAGAGAGAGATGGAGAGAGAGGGGGGGGGGGGTGGGGGATTTAATCTTTATAACACTCATTATATCCAGTGCAGAAGAAAAGAAAGAAAATGATAAGAAATAAAGAGGAAAGAGAGAGAGAGAGAGAGAGAGAGAGAGAGAGAGAGAGAGAGGGGGGGGGTGGGAGATTCAATATTTATAACTCTCATTATGTCCATTGCAGTAGAAAAGAAAGAAAATGATTAGAAATAAAGATGAAAGAGAGAGAGAGAGAGAGAGAGAGAAAGAGAGAGAGAGAGAAAGAGAGAGAGAGAGAGAGAGAGAGAGAGAGAGAGAGAGAGAGAGAGAGAGAGAAGGCATTCTAGAGACTCCTAATATTACACGAAGATTTGGGCAGACCCTCCCCCCAACCACCACCCCCTTAATTAACATCTCCCTGCTAGCGATCTCATCTTACCTTTCATATACATGGGCGGTCGGAAAATGATGCACCTTGAAATTAAAATACCGAAGGTGGAACGATGATGTCAGTTTTCAGTTTAAATCCTGGCTGAAGACAAAAAAAAAATGGGGAGAAAAGGTTGAAACCGTGATAAATCACCCATGCTAATTATCACGTGGACTGTCCCAGTTGTTTCAGCGAATGACTGTGCGCGCGTGGGTTGCGTAGAGTTTGGGGCTGTCCTGTGTCGTCTGCCCCTGAGTTTAGTTAGTCACACAAATTGTGACGTCACCAACGCCAAAACTCACTCGCGGCGGCCTTGTGTATATATAGCCTTATAACAGCCAGTCAGGAGCACGTTTCAAGCTCAGTACTTTCTGAACTCCCGTTGGACTAAAACATTGCGTGAGAGGGAGAGCGTAACTTGGATGTTTCTCTGATCAAACTGCAATTGGATTCTCGCATTTGTTGTTGTGTACAACAGTATTTTATTTAGTGACCGAGGACATCCCACTTTTGTAATCGATCAATTTTGAGAGGAAAATTGAGAAGTTTTCGTGACACTTTTGTATCAAGATGGAGAGAAACTTTCTTTTATTGTGTCTCTTGGCTGGTGTCGCCACAGTCCATTCCTTTAATATGATGAATGTGACAGTAAGTACATTTCATATTTTCTCTTGGACTTCTTCATTTTGTAGTCTTATTATTCCTCCCATTTTACTGTAGTAACTGTATCAAACGGTGTTGTATGGTTCTTCGTTCATACTATATTTCTAAACAAGCTTACGCAAACACAAGTCGTAATTCCATGAATCCATTCAATGCATTTTGTGTAACAAATCAGATCAGAGCAATCAGAGCTCTGAGCATCGATATCACAGTTGCAGATGGGATTAATCATATCACATATCGTTTGATTTGATTTGATTTACTTCGACATTGATTTTGATGTAATTGGTGTTGAGGTATATAAGTAGATAGATATATTTGCATCATTTTTTATAACATTTCTAACGTTTAATAAAACTGCGTTCAATTACATAACGGCATAGGTACAACTGTGCTAATAACTTAGCGATAATGGATTGACATGGAGAGAGTGTATATATGCAGGGACATTACACCTCCCTGGGGTATGCTAATTGAACGCATGTGTATGTCAGTGTGTGTGTGAGTGTGTTTGTGTGTGTGAGTGTGTTTGTGTGTGTCAGTGTGTGTGTGTGTGTGTGTGTGTGTGTGTGTGTGTGTGTGTGTGTGTGTGTGTGTGTGTGTGTTTGTGTGTGCGTATGTGTACATGAATAAGGGGAGTCATGTCCTTGATTTATTTAGGCTTGCATATAATTATTTTTGATGATAGTACATAATGTTCTTTTCTTTGGCATGCGTTCAAGGTTATTTGACGAAGTATCCCCCCCCCCCCCTAAATGAGTCGAAGGGTCTAGAACTACTCAGATGTTATATAATATTCTTTATTGTATTAATTCAATGCATTTATAGATCATACAGTCGTCGTTTTTAATTGGATTTCACTTGAAAAAGAAACAAAATACAAAGTACACTCATGACAATGATATCGATTTTAATTTCTTTGTTATACAGGATTACTTGATCAATTACCATTACTTCAACGAAGCTGATTTAGCAAGTGCCAGCTTGCGGAGCGGTGGGGACGGACCGACGATCAATCAAGCCATTCGACTGTTTCAGCTGAATAACGGACTTGAGGAGACGGGTATGTTTAACATTAGTCTGTTTCCATCTATGTAACCCTCTCAGTCCCGAAGGCAAGAAACTGTGTTGCAATTGATATGGAATTGTCATTGATAGATACTAAGAGCGTTGATACGAAAATAAACGAAGGAACAGCAAAAAGGAGACATTAACATTTTATTCCAATCATTCATCAGGCGAAAGAAAATGTGTACTCTTTATGCGCCATAGAGGTATTTTTGCACTGGTAATACACGCCATTTCCAT
>OZ022593.1:11216795-11479295 GCA_963669155.1 Arbacia lixula
AGAACGCACCGCGCAGCGCAGTTTTTGCAGTCATACCCAATTCCGGTCTAGTGTATTAGTGGATGAGACCGGAAGTGGACATGTTGGGTATGACTACAAACATGCACTGCGTGGTGCGTTGCAAAACAACTGTGTTCTATAATTGTACGCAGTATGGGAAATTGAATTGATCTAACACCATCAATACCCCACCCCCTTTTCTTCTTGGTAACAGTATAACAATGTAAGAAAATAGACCTAAACGTAAATAAAAAAAAAGAGCATGTATTGTGTTAAACATTTGGATCTGTTTTCTATTTTGGTATTATTGAGAGTAAAACACATTTCTGGACCAGGTGCTGAGGGATACTTATGGTATGGTGGTGTTTGAACATGCAACATTTAGGCTGTCAGTTAATATTTCACAACCACTACACCACGATGCCTCAATAGATTATGTAAGTCTATGTAACAATTCCCTCGCATTGTTGTTACCTTCTAGCATTGGGCCGACGCGTCTCAACTCACATTTCGTGAAGTCACATCGGGCAACGCAGACATCATCATCAAGTTTGCAAGCGGTAACCATGGCGACGGGAATGCCTTCGACGGAGCGAGTGGCGTTTTGGCGCATGCGTACTTCCCCACGCCGGAGCGCGGCTATAGTATGGCAGGCGACGCGCATTTTGACGAGGCGGAATCGTACACGGATGGGACTTATGACGGTAAGAACACTGACGACGTAACGTTAACACGTATTAATAAAAGGGTACCAAAACAAAAACAAGTACACGTATGGATGGCGGATGGTTCAAAATTAAGAAAAAAAAATAAAGCAATATTGTTTAATGAGAATAAAAATAATGTAGGTGTTTGAATTGTAATCAAAGTAAAGATACATGTAGAGGGGGAATTTCAAACAAAACCGGGCCACTTCTTAAAATGTATGCCAACCCTTTATATCTAATGTTCAGAGTTGTAATTGATAGCAATCGCAACTTTTTATAAGACAGGGTCGAGAATGGATTACATCATCACAGAAATCTCATTCATTTCAATTTTAATAGTCATAATTCTGTTAGTCCGTACTTATATAGAGCTAGGGTTGGGCTTTCGGTAATTATGTTATTTGTTTGTGTTTTTTCGCGTTATTTTATTCTATTTTCTCCATGACGTAGATGTGTTAAATATTGAAATACCTCGTATAGCCGAAAAAACCCTCATTTATAGATGCATGTCATGCAAACATACTGATTCGTGTCTTTAGGTGTGTGTGTGTGTGGGGGGGGGGGGGGGGAGATGTGGACCTTTTTAAGGACACGATACCCATAGAAGTGTCTAAGACATGAGTACATATATCTGGATATATAGACATGCATATTCAAAATGAAAGAACACACTACCAGTAACAGTTATCGGAAGTACCAGCCTGGTTTCATTTGTCATCATATATCCTGTTTATCAATTTGAACTCTCTGTCTCTGTCTCTCTCTCCGTCGCTATGTCTGTCTGTCTGTCTGTCTGTCTGTCTCTCTCTCTCTCTCTCTCTCTCTCTCTCTCTCTCTCCATCGCCCTGTTTGTCCTCCCCCTCTCTCTGTCTCTGTCTATGTCTCTCTGTCTCTCTCGTTGTCTCCCTCCCTATCGCGCTCTCTCTCCCTCACTTTATCTCCCATTTCTCTATCTCATTATCACCCGCCCTCTTTCTATCTTTCTTCCCCCTATCTCTCTGTCTCTGTCTCCCCTTCTCCCCACCCCCCCTCTCTCTCTCTCTCTCTCCCTCTCTCTCCTCTCACCCTCTAATTCTCTCTCTCTCCCTTTCACACCCTCAGGGACCAATCTCTTCCAGGTCGCCGTTCACGAGTTCGGCCACAGCCTCGGCTTAGGTCACTCGCGGTCACCAGACGCCATCATGGCCGCCATCTACAGGGGCTATGTGCCGAACGTCAGGCTGAACTCTGACGATATCGCCGGCATTCAGGCTCTTTATGGTAAACCAACTCTCAAGCTATATGTTAAAGGGATAGTTCACCCTGAAACTATTTTGTTTCAATAAAAGGAGACACTTGAAAGAAACATATTAGTGACGGTTTGATGAAAATCACAGTCAAGAATTAAAATATATTAAAACCAGGGCCGTCTTACACTTAATGTTACAATTAATGTTACTTAATGTAAGTCCAAAATTTAAACGCAATCCCTTAAAATTAAACGCAACTTTGCGTTTAATCACAACTCTCTATGTGCAATATGCGATAAATATTAAATTCTAGTTGCCTCAAATATTTGCATTAAACGCAAGTTGCGTTTATTCATAAATTTACTTAAGTGCAAGACGGCCCAGACCTTCATTTCCTTGCTTCACACTTCCCACATTCGCTTCGTGATGCTTTTACTTCTGATACTTATCATTTCGATCATATGATTATAATGTGTGTGTTGTTTTGTTGCTATGTAGGGGCTAACTCAGGCATGCCGGAGGTCGAAGGTACGGAGGGGCCGAAGGCAACGGGAGACTGCATCGCTAACTTCGTGGCAGCGGCCCAGACACACACGCAAGGCTCATACCTCTTCAACGGTAAGGAAAGTCCAGATACTGGCCGTATCCCACACACATTACGCCTGATACACATAGAACGCACACCGCGCCAGACCACTGATTGCGCGACTCCACGAATCCGAAAAAAAATCAGGGTGAACATTTTTGTATATGATGCGCCACCAACGTTCGTTGTCGGCGGATTGCTAAATACAGTCCAGGGGGTGGACTACGGTAAGGATGGCGTTTGTGGGCTAGTGGTTTTTCTCTTTAGCACCCTACCTCGAAGGTTGTGGGCCAGGAGAAATAACCTGGTGGGTTGGAACACATAAACTTGAAAGTGCTCGGCGTGCACAAGTGGTTACTAGTAGCCGTATATGTGTTTACAAGGTTTTCATCTCCGCTGAGCAGCGACGAGATAGGCCTATGCGGTTTAAAGTAAACACGTATTTTATGTATTTTCTTGTGCTTGATAATTCTACAATGATTCATGATCTAAGTGATATTTGAATTGAAAATATTTAGTTCCCCGATCCATCTATTTATTTTTCTATTCATGAATCTATCTATATCTAACTATCTATCTATCTACATATCTACTTATCAATACTTCTGTCTGTCTGTCTGCCTGTCTGTCTGTCTCTCCCTCTCCCTTTCTCTCTCTCTCTCTCTCTTTCTCTCTCTCTATATATACATACATATATATATGTAAATATATCCATTTAAAAGTATTGCCTTCCTCTCCATGTATTAAGTAGTAACCATTTAGACGAATATCATAACTGTTGTTTTTCCCTGCAGAAACTCACGCTTTCCACGTGGATATCAACGGTATGGTCGGAGCTGCCCGTCCCATCCACGCTCTCTTCCGTGGTCTCCCGAACAACATCGATGCCGCTTTCTACTACAAACCGACGGGCAAAACTTACTTTTTCAAGGTAAGCCAATATACTTCTCTTTGTTTTTAGTATATGCTTTAAGTATATTCGACCAATGTCTATAAAAACACTACTTGTCTATAAAGACGTTTGAACGAGAATCCCTTCAGAGAAGTTTGCATGTAATTGCACTAATAATGATAATAATAATAACTTATATTTATATATAGCGCTTTACAAACGAAATGTGTATCAGAGCGTTTTACATATCAACAATTGAACAATATAAGACATAAGAACAACATAACCAAGATTAATGTAATAATTAAAGAAACTATATCAAGTGTGCATTCAATTTGATGAGTTAGTTATAATTAGTTATATAAAGAGTATATAAAGACCACCTCTTCATCATGTTCATTAAAGATTCTCAACTAAATCTGGAATCCCTTCGTTTGCACATACATGCACCTGTTTATAAAGACTACCTATTCATTAACTTGTTCACTAAGTTCACTAACTTGTCTGGAAAGCCCATTAGACTCGGATCCCTTTCGAACAGTGTGCATGTAATGACACCTTTCTTCAGATACCATCTCTCAATAAACCCCTTTTTTCTCTTTGGATGGTAAATAGATATATACAAATTATATACAAATATATACAAATATATCAATTAATGAGTAATGAAATACAATGTTGATTTCTTTAATCACCACAACAGGGCACACAGTACTGGCGGTTCACTGACATGAGAATGGATAGCGGATACCCGAGGAATATCCGAAACGGATTCGGTTCCCGAGCACCCACGAACCTCGACGCGGCCTTCGTGTGGAGCGGGAACGGGATGACGTACTTCGTTAAAGGTGACAAAAACGACACCTTCTGAGAATTAATTGAAACTTAACTATTGTTTCAACAATAAGCATAAAGAGACATATTCGGTCTGTCAAAGTTGTTACAGTATAGATAATTGGATGAACCCATAATATAGCAAAGTATTCTTGTGCTATTTTTTTGGTCCTTATTAGCAACGATAGACACATGATTGTGTAAGTAGATCAATGCATCATTTTTATCTTATATTTACTAAGTATATTTATATTGTTGTACAAATATTCACATTGTTGCTGTTGTTAATAAAACTATATCATATCATATTATATCATATCATATCCAATATGATTCATATTGATAGTTAAAGAATGTAATTGAGGTAGATGTTGAAAAGATAAAACCAAATGTTTTACTATGGGAGGAGACACGACCAGCACTAGTGCGATTTTGTAGTCCTTATAATCAATATCGTTCGTCGTTGTGATATAATTGTATGATATTAATATTCTTGTACTAAAATGCATGTATTGTTGGTAATATAATGAAGTATTTATCTGTCTTGTCTTACAGACAACATGTACTATCGCTTCAACTTCCGAACCGCCTCCATGGATTACGGCTACCCGAAATCGCTATCGGTTTGGAATGGTATTGGTACCAGAGTCGAAGCAGCGTTTCAGTTCGAGAACAAGTACACCTATTTCTTCGCCGACGGCGAATACCGCCGTTTCGACGACAAACAGTTCACCGTAGCGCGCGACTATCCACGACCTGCGTCGGCGTGGCTGAAGTGCGAGGAAATGGCCCTAAGGGCTTCGCCTACCCCCGCTGATCTCGGCAGCGCGAACACGACGGTCTCGGACGCGGACGCGGACACGCACGTGGATGGTGGGGCGGGACGCGGTGCGACGCTCGGCGTAAGCGTTGGTCTACTTCTGACGTCAATCGCCGTCGGCTTGTTGCGGTTATGAAGAGACGGATGAATAAAATAATTGCGGTGAAAACGAGTCAACCACAAGATGGATAATTTTGTATCTCGCATTTTACTGACGAGATAATGAATAATTTTAAGCGTTGTTTTACTCACTGAATATGGAAATGTATCGTGAGAGAATATTGTGTGCTATAATGACTATGCACGTGGCTGGATCATTGTGCAGGGGGCGTTTTAAACGTATTTGGAGGCACTTTGTTAGGAAGGCTCTGCCGCACGAGCCCTTTTTGATAAACTGTTACATGGTTCAGGGCTGAGCATGTCGCTCCCACGCCGATAGAGGGAACCCTCTGCCATAATTTTCACAGACGTACAAATGCTACTAAGTTTAGGATCTATATCCCCGTGGCATAAACATACACGGCATACAAAGCTATTTAAAAAAAAGGGAAAGAAAAAAAAAAAGTATAATTCGTTACTTGATCAACATGATAAACAAAGCTCTTGAGTAAATTTCCAAAGTTGAGGCATAAAATACTTTTTTTCCTCTTTTGGGGAAGTTCGAAACTGTAACTGTGCGCCCCAAGAAGGAATAAATGACAAGTTGACTTTACGTAAGCTCGACAATCATGTGGCAAGAGTTTTCTATTTTTAAGTTATACTGTAAAATACTACCCTATTTTCTAGAGTGTGTGATTTTTCTCTCTGATATACGCTGTCATAAAAAAACTAATTCTGGATCTGTTAGTCTACGTTTTCAGACGTAGTTGTGATTGCAGCAGTAAATGTATAGAAAAGTGCCACACTCCACAGTCTAGAAATAAGACTAACGAAATGTTTGTAAAGTATCGTATTTTGATGTGCTCGTGTACATAGGCTTCAGAGCACAAAGGTTTTAGAAACAAATGGTTGATATTGTGAAATGTATATTTATAAAGAAGACACTTAATGGGCAATACGAGATACAACATGACGAGTTTTTATGTGACACTTTGTACTCAATATTTCTTGTACATTATGAATGAATCTGTATAAATTATTTGTTACTTTGTATAAAGGAGATTAAATCTTGCTTACGAATGTTTCATTAATTTGAAATAATTCACTCTATATTTCCCGTATCGATTTTAGTATCAGATTGGATTTGTATTCTGAATGGAAAGGGGTTGGGGAGGAGTAAGTATGCGAGAGGATGATGTTGATAAGGGTAATAATTGATGATCAAGAAGAGAATGAGGAGGTGAAAGAGAGGGAAGTGAAGGAGGAGGGGGGGGGGGGACGAGGAAGATGAAGTGGAGAAGGACAATTAGGAACATGAGCATGGTGAGGAGTATTAAGAGTACGACGATGAGGCTAATGATGACGGTGGTTAATATGGATGATGTGAGAAAGGAGCAGGAGGAGGAGGATGTGGGAAGACGGAGGGGAGGAGGTGGGGGGGGGGGGAGAAAGAGCAATAATACTAGAAGAGGAGGACGGACATATAAAAGATGATTATCATCATCACGATAATAATATGCGATGATGATTGTGGGGTGGTTAAATCACCGATATGATAATATCGATAATAATGATAATACCGATATGATAATATGAATAATGATAACGCTCTAGTGAGATATAGTACATTGATTTGCCCATATTCACCAGAATGGTTTAATTCATAGACCGCGTACTAAATAAAGACGCAAGTTAGAATCTAAATTCATGAAATTTAATTCATAGACCGCGTACTAAATAAAGACGCAAATTAAATCATCTGAAGCTGTCACAAAAACAACAGGAAGGGGGTGTTCATAATAGTGACGTTCGTGTTGTGTTGTTCATTACACGTTACCATGGTTACGAAAAGACATTGATTCGCCCATATTCACCAGGATGGTTTAATTGATAGACCGCGTACTAAATAAAGACGCAAATTAAATCATCTGAAGCTGTCACAAACACACTGATTTTCCCAACGGAATCACAACAATGGGCGATTTAGAATTTTCCCCGTAATTATTCTGTGGACAAATTGAATATACCATACTGATTCCGAGGACAAAAGCAATCAATAATGATTTTTCATGTTGAGTTATTGGCGTGCCATAAAGTCAGTTAGGTTTAGTACACTGTTTACGTTAAAGGGAATATACTGTACTGGGAATAAAAAAGAACCTTCAAAAGGGTGATCGTGAGCAATCTTCTTGCCAATGGTCTTAAATTCATGTATTGTCCATTTTAGAAACTTGCTGAAAGTTATTTGCCCTTATATGATCCACATTTGGAGTAATTAGTGATTAAATCGCAAATCCTCGAAATGTTCGGCCCGAACAATTTGAAGATTTGTGATTTAATCACATAATTACTCCAAATTTGGATACATTTAGGGCAATAACTTTCAGAAAGTTTCTAAAATGGACAATGCGTGAATTTAAGACCACTGGCAAGAAGATTGCTTACGATCACCCTTTTGAAGGCCTTTTGTCTTCCCAGTACAGTATATTCCCTTTGAACCTCTGTTCACAATACGGGCCATTGAATGTAACAAACGTGACAGCGACAACGATGAAATGAGGTGACGATGGTGATGCTGGTGGCGATGTCGATGATGAAGTTGACGAATATAATGATAAAAATACTCATTAATGATAGTGGTTAAGGGAATGTAGGTACTGACGATGAAAATCCTTATAATTATATTAAAATATAAAGCAACAGTCATTCGTCTTCTATTACAAAAGGGGATCTTCTTTATTTACCAAAATATCGAGATACAAAGATACCTTGTATAGCACCAATTGAAAATGTAAATTACACAATAACAATAAAAACTGTTTTAAATTAATATAGAATACTGTACGTGGTCGTTAGTCGTATCCTGCGTATTCTTTACGGTTTATTTTATTGTCTCTAGGATACAACTCGCTCTGAAATTACAAAGTTTAGGGGTTTGAAATCTGAACTTTCTCACTGGACGAGCTGTTCTCACTTTACCATACCACTACACCTCTGCTATCGAGTGGAAAGCGTATGACGTCAAATATTGCTTAACAAGTAGACAGTGATATCATTCTTGCAGAGTTAAATCACCGATAGGATAAAATGAATAATAATAACGCTCTAGTGAGATAAACAACAGCGTGGGCAGTGAAAATGTGACGGGAATATTTGATAAGAAGGGTGTGTGATGGTTTTCATAAATAATACATCAAATGTTATTGCTACAATACGTGGACAAAATAAATTCCGAGCGTGCCAAAAATAACTATCCATCGGTGTTATGCACGCACTACAAAAATTAGATATTAAACAGACTAACTCCACGATATGATCTAAATAGCCTATCACACAAATGTCACCGAAGGTTTTGCAGCAATACATTAGAAACGGGAAAACTATTCATATCAGCATTTTACTACCATCTTCGGGATTATCTCTACGGGATATCATTCGATATCCTTTCTTGTATTACCTACACAAATCGTGACTTCATTAACTGTGGATAATTTTCTACTAAAGTACTGCAAATAGATAAAATAATGTACGCATTTTGGTGTAACCATGCTTTCTAGACGCAACTGTAACAAAACTCTTTTTACATCTATGTACAAACAAACCCTCTAATATCACGATATCATACTAATGGCAAGCAGTAACTCGGAAGTGATTGGCCCTATCTTTGCATTAGTGACTGCCTTGACTCGTTTATGTAATCAGATAGGTGTGATACATCAACTATTATTTGATATGAAAATATATTAATTTTATAGCGCAGGAGAGATAAAAGCATGACAAACTGTTTTGTCCCTTGCGTACACTCTGCAATAATGTGTACGTCCCATTTAGCGCCAGTTGATAAAGTCGCACACAGATACCAAGTATTGAGTTTAACATTCCTTCGTTTTAGATTTAAGCTGTAATTAACAAAAAGTGTGTTAATCATATCACCTTTTTGTGGAGTCCGTACAATACATCAACTGCTGTTGAGTCTGACACTCTCGTGTTTTGCAGCCTTGGGTTTGAATTATAGACTAACCATGGTCTTGGACGAAACAGTTCGTCAACCTATCGAAATTCCACGCACAATAAGACACTCATCCAAGGTTGGTTTGTGGTTATGCGATACTTCACGATATTTCAAACAATTATCATAAGTTATTATGGGTTCTACAAAAGGATGATGTTATCTTATGACTTTCGTTGCTTTTCAAAGTCCCCATAGGGGAAAATTTTACCATAATGCAATGCGCAACGACATCTGGATTTCATTAGGTAGTCCTGTCCGCTACCGGTCTCATACGCTAGCACGCTAGACCGGAAGTGGACATGACGGCACGTAAAATCCGGATGTGGCTGCGCGGTGCATCATGGGACGACTTTTCCTGATACGCAGTATAGATGATGGTATAGTCTTTTCAAAGTCAAAATTGGTATCAATTCTTTATAATTGTTCCTGACTAAACTGGGAATATATATATTTACTGAAGACTCGACATATATTTACTGAAGAAGACTCGACATCGCGGCCTGCCATCTGATGGTTGCCACGGTAACCGAGTTGGCGGAGAAACTTTGACTGGGATGTATCACGTGCTTGATTGGAAGATGTTGAATATACGTCTATCTATGCTGCAGCTGTAGGGAGAAGGTCATAGGAAGAAACAACAATCAACAGGTGAGGATGTGTACGGGAATTGTTCTTTGATGGGCTAACACGATACACATTAACACGCTACAAGATATTTTGATAGCGTTTGTACCAATAAGACACCAAAATATCATAGAAGTTGAGTTTAGTCTGACACATAAAGCGTTAACATTATAGTCAGGTACTTCTGCATAGTCATTTCATCTAATACGTGAGGGCTGAATTATCCCCAAAACCTATTTATGTAAGCGTAAAATAGTTTACAATGTAAATAGACATATTCCTTGTTCCCTTTTAGTTTGCCCCCACCCTCTTGAACTCCATGCATACCATAATACTCTAATTTCACGAAAAAATAGAAATACGTAATGGTGCTATCAATGTATTACGCGTGTCTGATATATGCCAAATCTTGGCCCTGTCTTACATAGAATTGGGATTGAACGTAACTTGACTTGCGATTTATATAAGTCGTACCTCTACACATTAGGTATAGGGGATTGGATTTTCGATCGATTCGATCCATTGTAATTCTTTATAAGACGGAGCAATGACTGGCACACAATGATTTGGGTATGGAATCAAATTCTTTGGATCAAATTTAACACCAAACCGAAGCTGTTATAAAACACTTTGGTTTATCTATGTGCATACTCTGACTCTAAAGGCTACCGCATACAACACGATCTGATCAGTGGCACGACTCTGCGACTGATTGAATCGCGCGACTCGGTTATTGGATGAGTACAGAAAGGTGACGTCATATTCCCAGTCGTAGGCCATTATGAGTGCAGAATCGTGGCAAAATCGTGCCGTCTGTGGGAGCTTTGAATGGTTTGAAATCTAACACCTTAGTCTTTGCTTGTCTTGCTATAGTACCAACCTGGCGTCTCCTCTTCAGCCACCACCCCCTGACCCTGCTCCTCCTCGACACCCTCCTCGTCCTCCTCGTCCTCTGGGTCTTCTTCGTCGATGTCAGCCTCGTCTTCGACTACCTCTTCCATGTCCTCAACCTACGGAGGGAAAAGAGAAGTGAGATGAGGAACAAGAAAAAGAAGAAGAAGGAGAAGAAAAAGAAAAAGAAGAAGAAGGAGAAGCAAAAGAAAAAGAAGAAGGAGAAAAGGAAGAAGGATGAGAAGGAGAAGAAGAAGAAAAAGAAGAAGGAGAAAAAATGAGGAGGAGAAGAAGAAGAAGAAGGAAAAGAAAAAGAGAGGGAGAGAGAGAAAAAAAGAACAAAGAAAGCAATTTGAGATATTGATTCCAAGAGGTTCACCTACTGTAGACCCTACAACAAATTATATACTTTACTTTTCTTCTTGTGAATTATTTTTCATTCATTTACCGGAAGAAGCACGCTATCCACATTACTAGAGATAGTGAGAGGGAGAGAGAGGGAGTGAGAGGGAGAGGGGAAGAGAGAGAGAGAGAGAGAGAAAGAGAGACGAATTTGAAATATCAATGTATCAATGAGAGTTATGCCTAGACACTTTTCAACACAGAGGCAAAAGCTGACGAAGAACAACAACACGAACAACCAGAAGACGGAGATGAAGGAGAAAAAAAACAAGGCCGAGAAAAAGAACAAGGAAAACGAAAAAAGAAGTTAACATCCCCCCCCCCCAAAAAAAGAAGGTAGTAAAAAACTGCTGACGTTTACCTTTAGGCACTTCATCCATTCCTCGTTGCTGATGCGCTTCGCGTCACCCGGGATGATCTTGGCGCAGCGCGTAAAGAAGGGCGACGCGCAATGCTCCAGCGGCATGAGCCGGTAGCGGAACCGCAGCAGCTCACGCTTATCCAGATTGCGATCCTGATTCTCGTCCAGCTCGTTAAACTTCCACTGCAGGGGGAATTAAAAAGATGGAATAGTTAACCACTCCATCCGTCACTATGAGTAGGGTCGGTTGTTACGCGGACAACATTTAAAGGTACCCTTTAAGATTGTGTTATTTACCTGAAGGACACACGTGCTTAAGGGTTAAGTTTGAACGTGGAATCTCTTAATAAGTCAGTCATAGCTTACAACCACTAAACCACTACGTATCCACGATCAAAGACATGGCAGTCCTTTTGCAGGTCAAAACATAAAATTGTCTAAAAACACGGAAAATTAAAGAAAATGTAGTCAAGAGCTTCCCACCGAACAAAGAAAAATGGAAACTGACATTAAGAAGGATCATATCTATTGTTAGATTTTGAGAATTGAAATGTATAGCCTAGACACTGGAGACCGGAAAATGTAAACTATTTTGTTTTTTAAAATTTCAATTTTCTCAATAAGATATATACCGTGTAACCTGTGCATACGATACATTATTAGACACATATTTTGTTTATACACACGTCTATTTAAAAGAAATATTCTATCATAAAAAAACAGACAAAATGGACATTTTATGGGAAAAATAGCATACAACATGATAGCGGCGCATTTTTGCATGCAACGTTACAAAACTAAAACTTAAAAAAAAAAATCATTATTTTCTTTTCCTATAACGGATTTTCGTCAAATTTCACTAGTATGTTTCTTTCATGCTTTTTCTTTTCTTAAAGCAACTTTTCTTCAGGGTGGACTTATCCTTGAAGTAAACTCACGGTTGCAATGGCCTTCCTGCTGTCCATATCCATATAAGAGATGCGACGGCTGGGATCAATCCTGCCAAACTCGTCCTTCTCCTTGAGATGCATGAACCACTCCAGAAGGCGGGAAGGGAACTGGGAGTACTCATCCTTCGTGCAGGGTTCTTGCGAGGCTGCGCCGTGGGAGGGACGAAAAAACGAACAAAATTCGAACACAATGAGCCATGTTCGTAATGAATTCACAACTTTCCTCGTAACTGCCGAGTGACTAGCCTATCCGATAGGCGTCGGGCTAGTGTGCTAACTACTGACGAGCGAGGGCGAAGGGCGAAGCCCGCCCTCTCCCGTCACGAGTCATGCGAGGGCGCCCATCAGTCCCCTTCGCGCAACCAGTAACTTGCCCACTATAGCCCGGCGCATATCAGATAGGCTACCGAGTGACGAGTTATTACATTCACTTGTATTTTGTGCATTTCTTTCAATCAATGGAACACACTCTGAATCCATTAGTTGTTGCTACTTAGACAAACCTCGGACAAGGTTTGTGGTTACCAATAGTAATGTATTGTTTGAATGACGTGATTTAAATGTGCATATAAAATCTATTAGTCGTTGCTACTCAGACAAACCTCGGACTAGGTTTGTGGTTACCGATAGTAACGTATTGCTTGAACGACGTGATTTAAATGTCCAGAATGAGAATGGTCTATAAGAACCATAAGAACAGAATAAGCCATTTTCGTAATGTATTCACAACTTTCTCCGTTTCTGCTTAGTAACGCGTTCTGGCATTCACCTGTCTCTAGTGATTCAGTTTTACTTGTTGAAATACACTCTGAATCTATTTATATTAGTTGATGCTATTCCAACAAACCTCGGATAAGCTTTAGGGTTACCATTAGCAACGCATTGTTTGACAGACGTGAATAACATTTGCACACATTACGAAAATGGTCTATTGTATGTCCAGACATGGAATCTTCCGAGAGGCTAGAGAACTCCCAGAAGATTAGATCACTAGAACTGCCCCACCCCTCCCTGTTATGAGAAATATATGTGTTATCTCAAGGATGATAACAGGATGATTTGAATAAAATATGAACACAGAAGGCGCAGAAGCCATTTCTTTATAACGGGTCAGTCCTTATGCGGTTCTGACTGTACAGACGCCACCACACGTTCCCGTGACCCGGAACCGGAAGTTACTCACCGATGCACGCTTTGTCGAAAGCGAGCTGGATGACCTTCTTCTTCTTGCATGAGTAGCGGTGGAACTGGCAGAGGTTGTCGTACTGCTTGCCGAACACGCTGCAGACTGGCCCGCCCTGGTCGCCGGGGCAGCTCCTTGGGCACACGCACGTGGCTCTCGGGACGCCGTCCGCCCCTTCAATGACCTGGCACCACGACCCCTTCGGCTTCTTGCATTTCACATCCTTGCATAGATCTTCTACGGATGATAATATAAAAAAAACGTGTATTTATGTATTCATTCATTAAAAATTGTGTTTACATAAAATAACAGGTTATAGTATCAAATCATCAAATCTGCCAAGCATGTAGAATTATTTATTTAACGCAGATTTGGATATGGCGGCCATTAACAAACATGACCGCCATGGAAAATCAGTATTGACTAATTTTATTGATAACATTTGAATGACTCATTTTCTAACATCATTTAAGGTTTTATATTAAAGAAGGTTGAATTTACTACAAGATAGTATCAGAGTGGTCAGACTTTTGCGTGATTTTTCATGACAAATTTGGGCAACTAATATCATTTTTAACAACTTTTTCCCAAAATGTGAATTTTCACAAAATTACACAATTTCCTTATGTTAAAAAAAAAAATCGCCTCACTAAAAGATGCAAATTCGTTGACAATCTGCCAGGATATAATTTTTTTATGTCAAAAAATCCTTGGAAAAAATTATGTTTACTACTTTACATAGTTATAGCTCTCCAAAGTTTCTACTTTCATTTTAACTAAAGCAGTATTTTGTATACATCTTATGTCCGTCATATGGTGAACACACAACGCTGTTTATTGGGTCTGCATGCGCGTTGTGTTAGTTGTGGACCAATTGTATCAACTGTTTCTAGCTAAACGCAAGTTACTTTTGACCTTCATCAACCTGTCAATATTTGGTACAGAGATGTCTCATCCTAGTGGTGATGAAAACCTCCCTTAAAACCTTCTCAGTGGCTTAGTTTGTCCTTTTCTAATTTCCTTAAGGGGTAGGACTACATTTTCCTTTAATTATGTGTCTATACGCTAGCCTAGGATTACAAATATTCCATTCAAATTTGAAATGGCGACCATCTAAAAAAAAAAAACGCCATCGCCATCCTGGCCAAAATTCAAGAGGTCTCAATATCCAAATATGCTTAGAAAAGTTAATTCTACATGTGTGTCAAATCTGGTGCTTTTAGACAAAAGGTTAACAATTATTTAGCTATGCCGCTGGACTAGTAGGACTTTAAAGACAGGGTGTCCCTTTTGTAGGTTTTGTTTTACCAATAGAGTTTTGTGAAAGAAGATGAGCGCGAAGACATGATATGAGACAGATCCATCTTTGTATGTTTAGGAACCACACACACGGTCCGGCCATTACCGACCGCAATTACCCAAAACGAAGACAAAGTCGCGTGTTATTTCGGAGGTGATAATTGCATGACTTGACAGAGTCATGTTTATTTGTTAGACAGCCCTTTCCTCATTATAACACGCTCCTCAAAACAGCCGTAGAACTGTTCACGCGGTGCTACAATGGCAATTCCAGAAGAAATACAGGAAAGATGACTTTTCACGGCGTAACCATGGTAATACCGGGGGTCATATGAGGTCAGAGCCAGTGATGGATTTAACGATGGTTGTTACAATAATTTGTCTGTCCAATGTTGTGAATGGTTGTACCATCATGACTATCATAACTATAGTAGTATCCACGGCTCTATGGTTCCATGGCTCGTTATGTATCAAAAGTATGATTTAATGTTTCAAGGAAAATAAATGTTTCAAATCTCCATCTCCATCTTGACCTATCTCTGCACCAGTACCGTAGGACTTTGTCAAAAAACTCTCTTTCACTACCAGCATCAGTTACCATTCTTAGCTTATGGTGTTTGAAGATCACTGTTCCTTTTTATGTCTCGTTTTGTTTCGAGTGAAAACCTTGTTTGAAACGTCGATAATACTTCGCTACTTGGAAAAACAAGCAGGAGCGCATGGGAAATCTACAGTTGAAGTCACGATATGAATTCTATTTCTGCGTGTTTTTTTACTAATACATGTAACATGCACAGTCTAAAGGAGATTGATGATAATAAAAATATTAATAATGTGTTCGTATTCTCCCAGTGTGTGCTTCATCAGTGAGAACACTGCTGTTTACGAAGGCCCTGCATTATTGCTATTTGGTCCAATCCCAGTTGGTCCACTCACCATTTCGTCTACAAGGAACCCGTTGAAAATACCGTTTTAGATTAAAACACTGGGTTAACTTATCAACAACTCTAATCTACACCATAACCTCAACCGTCAACCCTTATCCAGACCCCCTACCCTAACCCTAACCCATACATATCAGCATGTGATGGTAGACGAAGTGGTGAGTGGACCAACTGGGATGAGATCAAATGGCAAATCACCCTGCATTCCTACCCAAGTCACTGGATCAAAGGATCGTACCAGTGAGGTGTTTCACCAAGCTGTTCGTAAGTTACGAACGACTTTACGAACGACTGATGATCCCGTCTTGTGCTAAATGCGGTACCACACTTCATCGAGAATATGATTTAGCACAAGAAGGGATCACCAGTCGTTCGTAAAGTCGTTCGTAGCTTACGAACAACTTGGTGAAACACCCCCAGGTCTCGATTTCACTCCTAGGTACGGAGCAGCGATGTGGATTAAGATGTTTTGCTGAAAAACGCTGCTGGCAGGTGCTGGGTTCAAAGTCGTACCCTTACGAGCAAGACTGTGCTACCAAGTAAAATCAGGGGTGGTGGTAGTGGTGGTGGTGGTGGTGGTGGTGGTGTGTGTGTGTTTGGGAGGGGGGGGGGGGTTAGCAGATTGAGATAGAACATGGTTACGGATAAGAGACGGATATGGAATCCTTGATTTAGGTACATCTGATATGAAAATGATCGAAACATAGATGTTGTCCTCGACCGTGTCAGAAAATTATTACATATATCTGGATTCCGGTGTTATAAACGGGCTAAAAAAGAAATCGGCTGAAAAATACCAAACGTGTTCAAGGGATCAAGACAGCGCAGAGGCCAAAGCACTTAACCCTTATGTTATCAGGCCTTGACAACCACATGGGCTTACTACACATCCTCATGCAAATGGCAATGGGAGAGTTAACTTTGGATGGACTGGACTGGATTGTATCTCGCTGTTTTGACAGTGAAGCTTGACGACTTAGCAGAAGCTTTTGGCTGGCCGTGAACTTCAACCCATGTGGTCGTGTTAGGGGGGAGTCGTTGAAGAGTTCTCTTGGTTTACCGAAGGGGGTTAATCTCAAGTGATGACATGAATGTTTGTTTCTTTCTGTCACGGGTTGCATATTTTCATGAACTATAGCAAGCCGCGAATGTCATCGTCATGTAAGCAGTAAATGAATCGTAACAGGCGGGGAATCAAGGGAGGGTGTGGGTAGTGTAAGGGGGAGGGGGGGGGGTAGGCGTCCCTCTTCCAAATCGTCTCACTTATAAACTGTAACGATATAATATATTTGAGTTATTTTGTTTTTGCTCATTATCTTGTTTGTATCAATGTATGTAGGTTTGTCTATCCATCCATTAATCTCAACACCATCTACCGCTGATGGTGCTGATTGTCTGTGGTTCCTTACCGTCCTTGATTCCAGTTGTCTTACTCATAAGTTGTAACAATCGAATATATTTGACTTATTGTTATTATTGCTCATTTATTATTCCCTGTATTAATGCATGTAGGTTTGTTAATCTATCTTGTAATCACTACACCGTCTATCCATGATGATGGTGATTGTCTATGATAATCGTTCCTTCTTTGTCCTTCCTTCAATCTTTCCACATTCGCTCATTCTAATTTGTAATCATCCTTTTTTTTCTTCTTACCATCTTTCGCCAATCCTCTCTTCCCTATTATTTCACGGTTAGCATGGTTAACAGTGACACAGCGTTTTGACGAGCTCAAACCCCACTTTTTCCCATGGTCCAAACGGAAGACACTCCATCTCGTTCTACTCCATGACAAACCCAAAGTCAACAGCAGATGGCTTTCTCCCCGATTGTCTCCTCCGAAAGTGAGAAGATGAAATCGGGGTCAGGGGTGAAGTAATTCAATCACGAAGGATGATCGTTTTGATCACAGGGTGTCTTTGAGAAGGAGTGTTCCCCTACTGGTCCCATCACGCCCCAAGAGAGGTGCGAGAATTGCCCGATTGGGTGCTTGATCAGAGAGCGCAGTGGTCTCTTAAAGGTAAGATAACCCTTTTGCATCTCAAAAAGGAAATGTGTAAATGTATAAATACCATGGAAATGGAAGAAAACAATATCTATAAACTTCCTTTACAATATCAGATCTTCCTTCACATTATAAGAATTCCCATCACAATATATGACCTGGAAACTGACTGCAAACTGAACGGGAAAACGGGAATCAGATTTCGAGTTGAGTTTTGGTCGGGTCGTTCAAAAATCAGCGGTTCTTGTAGTCTAGAGACGCGAGATCTTAGCAGCGCACATCACGGCTCTTCGCACCGCAGTGATGCGTTGAGGCGAGCAGTGCGTCGCTGTCCGGGGTAATGCGGTAAATGAAAGTAGACTATGGTCGTTCCGAAACTATGTGTTTTAACGGGGAAGTTCACCCTGAAATTATTTTGGTTTCAATAGAAAGAGACAAATGAAAGAAACATATGAGTGAAGGTTTGACGAAAATCGGTCAAAGGTAAAGAAAGTTATTTGATTTTAAAATTTTGATTTTGTGACGTCACATGCGAGGTGCTCTCCCATATGTTGTGTATTTTTTTTTCGAAAATGTGCATTTTCTCACAAAGATATGCATCCGTAAACTTGTGCATTCGGTACATTATTAGAAATACGTATTTACACACATACCTGTACGAAAAAAAAACATTACGTTGTCAAAAGCAGAAAAAAAAGCAATTTATCGACTTATTTTGTACACAACATATGGGAGAGCACCTCGCATGTGACGTCACAAAATCAAAACTTTAAACTCAAATAACTTTCTTTTCCTTTGACCGATTTTCGTCAAACCTTCACTCATATGTTTCTTTCACATGTCTCTTTTTATTGAAACCAAAATAATTTCAGGGTGAACTTCCCCTTTAAACGTCAACAAGTTTTTCATTTTTCCTGGTTCACGAAGCTATGACTATTAGATTTCACACATGTTGTCGCAAGTGTATTTAGCTGATCCATGTCGAATCTCATGACTTGGCTTTTGTAAAAGGGCTATCCTACCTTAAAAGTCTCGGTAGATCCAGATTTAGGATCCCTTGTGAAGGCACAATTACTAAAACATCTCAACTCTTTATGTTTCATTTTTATTTCTTCACCAGCAGTGCACATCACAATTCCCACTCAACGACATTTCATTTGTCACAGGAAGAGTTAAAGTGATCATATAGCTAGCCCTCTTTAGGTCACACTCTCACATTTGTATACACAGACTGCTCCCAGCATGCATCAGTGACGACCTAATCATGCTTTCTAAACAATATAATGTTATATACATATCCAAGGAGAATACCCTATTTTCATTTTGCTTCATTAAAAATACAAATCAGGGTCATGTCTTATAAAGTCACAACTTGACTTCCGATTGATGCAAATCGTAATTCTGTACATTACAGATGGGGAATTGGTCGATTCAGATCGATCACAACTCTTTATAAGACGGGGCCATATCTTTGTGTTAACATGGTGTTAATGTCGTGGGAACTAACTGTGATCGCAATGAGGATGCACTATGACGTCATAGGACATTGCGCGTGCGCAAGTGATCGAATGTAGAACGCCTAAGGATGTCACAGACGTATTGTGAAGTTACGCAAGGGCGCAAAGATTATTTTTCCTGAAAGATATCGAGATAAATCATGAGTTTTTTTTAGTCTCTTGATGATGTTTTTTGTTAGAAGTTCTTGTAGAACGCGTCAATATGACAGGGGCTTAAAGGAGCACCAAGAATAACTTTTACATATTATCACTTATAATGATTATAATGATGAAGGACAAATATCTTGATCATTCCCACAAAGGACTCCTGTACCATAGATGTAAGAGGATCGAAGGGTCAAAGTTCAGAGGAGATGATACCCCGACCCAGTTTCGGTTCAATCGGTCGTCTCCAAACTCGTTGCATCTGTTGCCGATTTGAGTTTCGGAATCTGCGTCACTTTTTTACAAGACAGTGTATAAACAGTGTGTTTGGGGGAGTCGTGGGGTGGGTGTGGGTGTGCAGGGTGTGCGTGTATTTGCATTTGGTATTGGCCGTACAGTAAAAAGTCTTCATGTAAACCATTGGTCAGAAATGTTCTGATGTTGGAATACTTACCTCGGTTCTTCGTCGTCTCTGGCACCACTTCTTGTGAAAGGACCTGAAAAGAGAGATGGAAAGAAACAAAATGTGAAAAATTAACCATTAATCACGTTTTCCTCCTCTTTTGATATTTTGTTCCCCCATTTGAATTGTTATTCATAAATATTTATGAATTATTATGTGTGTCAGAATTATCGTAAAAGGTACATTGTGAATAGTAAGTAACAGTAGTAGTAGTAGTAGTTGTAGTAGTAGTGGTAGTAGTAATAGTAATAGTAGTACTAATAGTAGTAGTACTAGTAGTAGTAGTAGAAGTAGTAGTAGTAGTAGTAGTAGTAGTAGTAGTAGTAGTAGTAGTGGTAGTAGTAGTAGTAGTAAGAAGTAGTAGTAAAAATAATATCATTATGGTCATTCTTCCCAACACACATATCATCATCATTATCATCATCATATCGTCCAGTCATCATACCAATTTACTTTGCACATGTTTTATAAGGGAACTCGTGTCAGACCATTGTCATGTCGTTTGCAAAGATCTATGCGGAGACGGTTCTCAGACGCGAAACACCTCATTATTTCGGGCCAGACTTGAAGTTCGGACATGAACGAGACACTTTTACACCATTATATGTACCTACCCATTGCATATTGGACCCGTGTGACCCTAATGTAGTATACGTAGACTTGTGGGAATTCGGCGCTCGATATGCGAGCTTTCTAGTATATGAACGACTGAGCAAACGATGATGAGGAGGGTTTCACTTGATGATGAGTATCACCTGACGAGTTATTTTAACATTTCCGTTCATTTCAAAATACTAGACAGGGACGGGAAGAATATATCCTAAAACATGTGGAATTCATATCGATCTTTTCAGTTTTTGTAGACAAAGTAAGGTCAGACACCAACTTGTGTTTGCATGGTAAATATCATTTATCTAAAATCACAGGCATGCTACAATACCGCGTTTGGTAGATTGTAGAATTGTACGCTGTCCCGCCCATTTCGACAGTATGTCGAAAGTGCGTGTGGCATGGTGTAGAGCTTGTGGTTGCTCATACAGGGTGTGCCCAAAACCATGTATGGTGTCGAATACATTAATACTTTACCAAATCCATTTCGACAGGCTGTCAAATAGTTCGCACTGTGTGACATACCGTATGACGCTAACCAATTATTATTTCGGCAGTGTGTCGAAAAGAAAGTAAAATTATGACGCTATGCCGCACCTACAGGAATTGCGACCTTCCATGTCTCTTGCTATTTGTGGTCTAAATTTAGGCATTACATCCGATGATGTAAGCCTATTGGTAATAATTCCCTGATATATGTCCTCCATTTTTAAAATAATTTTCCATCTTCCTTCCCTCTTTCAATGTCTTCTCCCGTCATGTCTGTAATTTCTGACCTATCCCATTCTATCGCAACCAACTTCCTTCTTTCCTCCCTGTATTCGCTCGTCCTTTGGTATCAGGATGACGATGCAAATATACTAGTAATACATGTATTTCGGCCATGTCTGTTCTCCTGCTATCATGCTCTCACTTCGTATCCTCCCTGTTTCCGTCCATCCTTCGGCACCAGAATAGACGACAATAGCTGACCAGATGGCAGCACTTTCCTCCCCCGTCACGCGCGGGGGTCACACCGTCTGGCCCTAGTCCGGCCCGTGTGGGAACGAAATGAGAGAACCTCACTGATGCGGGGGTCTGTCCCAGCTGAACATTACGCCACTAAAATTTGCCGCGATGCTTTAGAGCCGACCAAAAATGAATCTGAAGAAACGTCGACCCTTCTATGACAGGGCTTCTACTCGATTGCATCCCAATGGTGGAACGTAAACAAGCAGTGAATATAAAACAATATACGAAACAGAATATGGATTTGTTAAACCATATTGGTATGAGGTTACCAATGAATATTAAAAGTTCTAAACACGGTTTGTAAAAGGTCGGAAAAGTTGGACCGCTCTTTATTTTGAGTGAAGAATTTTGAGTTAGAGTACACACATGGAGAGAGGTCCAGCTTGGCAACACCCTAGATATATTTGACAACGGAGAGAGATTGTGAACGAAGAGGTTGTGAGAAAGGAAGTGAAATATGAAAGAGGGAAAGACAGATGGAGAGAGAGAGAGAGAGAGAGATAGAGAGAGATAAATTTATATATCCTTCTCCTTCTCTCATTTTCTCTCATTTTATGGATCTGTCCTTCTAGAGGGAGAGAGAGTTTTTTTTATTCGTATAATAATTTACTTATTTATATATATATATATATATATATATATATATATATATATATATATATTTTTTTTTTTTTTTAATTTTTTTTTTTTGGGGGGGGACTTTGAAACATATGGGAGGCATACCGTTTAATTGTAATTCTGTTCCATGTTCTATTTTGCAGTCAGGGTCAGTGACAAATTTGGTTTCCTTTAACTGACCTTTACTTTAGACAAGGTCGCTTAACATATGCCCCGGAAATAACCACAGTCACCTTTACCCAATCAACTTCCTGTTGGTCATGTGACTGACCGTAGCTTAAATCCGAGTGCGCCATTGGTAGATTTGTGCATCAGTAACACGTATACATTCCATAGATCACCTTTTCTTCTGGCACGGGGTAGGTTAATCTAGTAAAGAAATATATTACAATGCATGAGCGATATATCGCTTTGATGCGTATTTTGTTTTGTTAAATAACTTCTTCATTCAAGAAAAGGTAATGTTAACACCAGGTCAAGTCTCATGCAAGACAGTGGCAGGTGATACAAACAAATACATATTTATTATACAAAATGATATTATTTACGTCATTTTACATATGAATCAATGGGAATCATAAGATCAATACATACAGGAAATTAAGCATTATTTCTTGAATTAATAAAAGTATGCTTCTTACTCTTCTATTATTCTAAAGGCTATCATCAAACAATCCTATATCATTGCACGCAAATCGTATCAATATTAATAAACATATACTAAGAAACCATTTTTTTAAATCGAATATTAGATTCATATTCTATCATAACTATCACAGTCAAATTTTACCTAAATTGAATAGGTAAATTGAATTAAATATATCTTTAAATATTTGAACATACAATATGTTCTGGGTTTCATAACAAACACAATCCTACTACATAAGTATCCACTGTATAAATGTGTTCCAAATTACTTTGATATACCGGTGAAGTCGTGAAGAAGAAGAAATCAGAGAAACAAATTGGTAAAAGTTTAAGAAAAGGTAAACGTTTGGGTTCATTAAAAAGTACGCGTTTGCCGAGACGGAAAGGTGAGTAAGCGAAATATTTGCGAAGGATGAATTCGCTCTACAAGGAGAAGAATGACTTTGTTAATGTCTTTTGTCACTGTTTGTGGAAATATCATTAGCTCAGGCTAACTACCGTGTCCTCGCGTACTACATTGTATATTAGGAGGTTACGAGGCTTACAGGAAATTTATATGAGTAAGCAAAAAAATGTTATGATAAGTATAACTTTCATGATTCCAAGAGATGAATAACGTCTTATGGAATATTATATTAAGCAAGAATAGCAAACCTCAATGACATATGAATGCTAGATAGCAAAATAATGTTATGATAAGTATAACTTTGATGATTCCAAGAGATGAATTACGTCTTATGGAATATCATATTAAGCAAGAATAGCAAACCTCAATGATATATGAATGCTAGACATAATCGTCAATTGTTTTTGTTTGAAAAAAAAAGGATTGCAATCATCAAAGAATGAAGAATGTACGAATATGCTCCACAATCTAACCGGTTTATGCGCGTTCAAACAGATACAGTCATTCGTCATGTTCATGGCAAAACGTTTTAAAGCGATGGACGGCTGCTGCGTAGGTCGTGTATTTCACATTTTGTTATACCAGAGAGATCGAGCAGAAATGTTTCCCCGTATCTTATTTTCTTCGGGGGTAATTCAATAATATTGAGTTTCTGTGTAGGAAGCTACAGATGGCACGATAACATGCCAACATGCCAAAGGGCCCCTGGGTCTGTGTGGGTAGAACTGTTAGTCTGGCTTCCAGCCTGTTGAACATTTCTGATCCAAACTTAAAATTATATTCTAATATTCTAATGCCCGTATTCTGAACAGATGTTTAACGCAAATAGTGTACTAAACCTGGATTAACTTTATGTGACACCAAATAAAACCAAATGAAACATGCTTATTGATTTAATATAATTGATTTTTTTTCTAGGAATCACGATGGTTTATTGAGTTTGTCCATATAGTAATGACAGATAATAATTGAAATTGACCACTGTTGTGATTCTGTGATGAAAATCGACGATTTATTTGGCTCCCATAAAGTTAATCCAGGTTTAGTACACTGTTTGCGTTAAACCTCTGTTCAGAACACGGCTTAAGAGTATAATGTGCCCCTCGCCTCCTTTCTGTACGGGGGAGCTGGGGAACATTGATTAGTCTATTGCAGCCAGACCCTTTTATTGAAAAGTTTGGTTTAAAAACTCTGGACAGTCCGGAGGCGAGGCTATTGCCGGATCCGCACACAACGACAATAACTTTGTCAGCGACTAGTTTCGATGAAAACTTTCACGAAATGAAAATATAGAGGGGTGATAACTGCTTTCTATTTTTTTTGCGATGGATGCGCAACACACTACTGCCTACATGGAGGAAAAATATGTTTTGTATTCCACGATGTCTTCATTGTTTTAGCTGTTTTCTTCTTTAAAAAGAAATGAATATGTATTTTGTGTAAACAGTTTGTGTGCCAGCTTATGAAAAAGAGTGACCAATAACTCTATCTGGTATCTCCAAGAATAAAGAATACTGCATCACGAACAAACAAACCGACTAAATTTGTTATTTATTCACAGTGTTTGATGGGGATACAAGAGGGAAGATGGCTACTTAAGTGCGTAAATAAGGTTTCGATGGCAAACTTTTGGCGTCGAAATATGCGACAGGATGAATAGGTCATCATTATATAATTTCCGATTCTCTTTTTTTGTATCCTTGATATTTTGATCTAAAAACAGATAAATGTTTCAACAAGTGTCATAGATTAATACGATATCCGATTAAAGTGTTCACTTCAAATATGTGTGCATTAGTTACGGTCTCCCTTTCTCCCTTTAATTAACCCTAAATACGAATTGAATCAAGAAGGCGTATTTGCGTCAATAGAGGGCGACTAAAAACCTTTAATTGCTGCAAGGAACGTGGGAGGGCCAGAGCAAGCTGAGAGGGCACACCCCGCCCCTGTTAATCCTATCTCCACCCTGTGTGCACTTTGTCAACACCAAATGCACTCATATCCCATAGAGTAGCACGGGATGAGTTAAAATTCCATAGTAGACACAGCAACCTGTCCATACACTCTTTCCCGAGTGTCGATCTTTGCTTGCACCGAGCAAGACAGACATAGATTTTGTGCTGACGTTTCGAACAGGAAAGTAATACAGCGAGACCCCTTCCTCTTCCCTGTTTTCCCGTTGTGTCTAAACACAGACGTTTGTTGTTGATATTGTGGGAGACAGAGACTGCAAACATATGATATAAACATAGGTCTTATGCAACTTGTGTTTAACACAAATGCATACTTACATCGTAAAAATTGAGTGACGGGGACTATTTTCCCCCTCTATCTCCCTCTTTCTCTTTTCATATTTTCAAAATGCATCCTCCCTTCCCTTCGCATGTGTATCTGTTTCTATTTCTGTCCCTCTATCTCTCTTTTTACTTCCTGAAACGACTCTTTTACTTTCCTCTTGTTCACATTCTATTCACATTGACAATTTCTTTGTACTTTCTCTCCTTTCCAAATTATCCCACCACCGATTTGTTTCCATTTCCGTATATCCCACTTTCGCTCTAAAACGATGCAATGTTCCTAATATCTTAACAATATCTTTTTATCTTCTGCTTCCGGTATGCCAAAAGTGCCAACTATTCTGGGTTATAGATTGGATCAAAACATGCCAACGTAATCCGACGGATATTATCTTTCTCCTCAAAATATTACAATAATATAAAATGCTTGAAAAACATGTGAAACAGACAGACTCGGTGATTGTCGATAATAAGTTTATTGCGTGATTTTTCCTCTCCTATTTTCCTGTCTGAGGCCCAAATGACTTCCTTCCTATAAAATGTCGAATGGTATCCGTCAATAGACCCACTTAAAACAAGATGTCTGGACCTGTTCCATAAATATACAGACTTACCTCGCAAAACACATGGAACTCACTAGAGCTGGCAGGAACGGACTAGCCTGGTTTCAGGCTTTGGGACTTTTTTCTTTTAAAGTCAAGCTTAAATATAGAGTTTAGTATTTACAAAACTAGTGACTTTTTCATTCTTCTTTCCCTCCATCCAAAAAAAGGGGCAAACAGGAGAAGGAATGAAAAACGATTATTCTACTGCAGCCAGATCTGTTTATTGAATGTTGTCCTTTGGATTGAAAATGCACAACAGCATGTAAACCAGACTAGAACAGACCTGCGCTTGTCATGGATATCCATAGATGCATCATTACTTTTCAGTCTAGGTTTCTTCTTAACCCTTTACGAGCAACGGTTGCATGTCCAGAGAAGTAATGCATACACATTTAATGCAGCATCGGTTCATCTATTCACAGGAAGATTTAATGAATTCTACACTCATCAAAATTCCAGTGACAACGCAAGAATGTAACAATAGCCTTCGCAACTTTCCTCTTCTAATTGTGATTCATGACGATGTTCCTTCTTGTCTTTTATTTATTTCCTTTCTTAACACTCCATGGGTCGTGTGTGTATTTTTTTTTAAAAACTATTTAAGCATATATATTCTATAGAGCATCAGTTTGTCTGGAAAACAAAGGGTTAATTGAGAGCTTCAATGGAATACTCATATTAATCATATGGTGATTGAATCGAATTAGAATGTTCGTAATACAATTTATGCGACGGGCAAGAACCTCGTTCTTGAATACTGGGCTGGCATCCAGCGCCTTACCCGTGCCTCTCCCAGGACTGCTCAGGGGTCACCTGGATCAAGCCTGGCCGTCCTTAAAGTTAGAGATCTTGTGAGTTATGTTCTAGCTGGGTTGAAGATCCCTCAAATTGCTGGAGAACAGAACAACTGTAGGGCAGCTGGGCTGATTCAGGGTGGCTCTCTCGTGCAAAATGGGAAATCAATGGAGTGGGGCCCCATATTAGGCGGTTGGCTGGCATACTTGTCACCTTCCGGCAGCTCCTGCATCCTGCCTCGCTCCCAGTCGTCTTGACTTCGTCTTGCCACTGGATTCGGCGTCTCAGGACAAGAGAGTGAGGCTGATCCTGCGCAAGTCTCCTTCACTTTAAACAAAGTTCAGCGCAAGTCATGACATCGCCATTCTGGCTACTTTAAAGTCCTGTGGCGATGGGGGAGCGGCGAAGCAGCAGGTGCGGATACACTAGGAGCTGTAGTCGTGAACCTACACACAGGCGGCTCAGGACATATGGTCGCTCTTCACTGGACCGAGGCAGCGGTGGAGTTCGGCAGCCTTCTGAGCGACCGAGCAGCCCTCTTCAGGATCACTCTGCTCGCCTCCATAGCAAGAGGACGGGGCTAGAAAAGGTGCCCTAAACATAGCCTGCCTTACCTCACCCTGGCCAGCATACCGCGGCTGGCGGGGATCCCCTTTTAGCGGTCGAAATACAAGGAATATGAAAATGAAAGCTCTCACCCTAGCATCATGGAACGTGAGAACATTACAGGATGACACTAAATCAAACAGACCAGAGAGACGGACTGCACTGGTGGCCAGGGAACTGGCTCGCTACAATGTTGACATAGCCGCTCTCAGTGAGACAAGGTTTGCAGGAAAAGGTCAGTTGACAGAAATTGGTGGTGGCTACACATTCTTCTGGAATGGACGTAGCAGTGAAGAGAGGCGTGAGGCTGGCGTTGGGTTTGCCATCAAATCCATCCATGTGCAGAAACTACCAAGCATCCCTGAGGGATACAATGACCGTCTGATGTCAATGCAGCTCCCACTGGGAATGAAGACAAGTGCAACAATCATAAGTGCCTATGCTCCGACTATGACAAACCCTGAAGAGACTAAGGACAAGTTTTATGAGGAACTAGATTCTCTCATAGCCTCCAAAATGTCTGAGAAGCTCATTGTTCTTGGCGACTTCAACGCTCGTGTAGGGGCTGATCATCATGTCTGGAATAATGTTCTAGGAAAGCATGGTATTGGAAATTGCAACAGCAACGGGCACCTCCTCCTCAGATTTTGCTCGGCTCATGACCTAGTCATCACCAACACCATGTTCCGTCTACCAACTCGGAATAAGACTTCATGGATGCACCCGCGCTCAAAGCACTGGCATCTTATTGACTATGTGATTGTCAGGGCAAAAGACAGGCAGGACGTGAGGGTGACCAAGGCCATGTGTGGCGCCGACTGCTGGACAGACCACCGACTTATCATCTCAAAGATGAACCTCCTAATCCAGCCCAAGAGAAGGCCACAGGGCCAGAAAGTCAAGAAGAGGCTTAATGTCAACAAACTCCAAGACCCTAAGAAGGTGCAAGACTTAAAAAAACACATGCATAAAATCCTAGCAGATCTCCATTTAAACCAACCTAGCATCGATGACCAGTGGGAAACCTTTAGGGATGTAGCTCACTCTGTCGCCCTTGAACACCTAGGCCCAGTCACTAGAAACCATCAAGACTGGTTTGATGAAAATGACACGGAAATTCAGGAGCTCTTGGATCAAAAACACCATCTTCTAAGGGTACATCAAAATGACCCTTCCAACATGGCAAAGAAGGTTGCATTCAACAATGCCCGCAGCAAGGTTCAAGCCAAACTGCGTCACATGCAAGATTCCTGGCTTAGTGGCAAGGCTGATGAGATCCAAAACTTTGCTGACAGACATGACATGAAAAACTTCTATGAAGCCCTTAAAGCAGTCTATGGACCAAAATCTTCTGGATCATCCCCACTCCTCAGTGCTGATGGTTCTACGCTGCTAACAGAGAAGAAGATGATCCTGGAAAGATGGGCTGAACACTTCAACAGTGTGCTAAACCGGCCAGCCCAGATCAATAATGAAGCCATCGCTCGCCTTCCCCAGGTTCCGATAAATAACAAGCTCGATGTGCCCCCTTCAGAAAATGAAGTCCGCAAAGCAATTACACAGCTGTCAAACGGAAAGGCCCCAGGCTCTGACTCAATTCCTGCAGAGGTGTTCAAGTCAGGTGGCCCAACCATCCTTATCAAGCTCACTGGCCTTTACCAATCCATGTGGAGTAAAGAACAACTCCCACAAGAGTTTAGAGATGCTGTAGTTGTTCACATATACAAGCGGAAAGGAGATCGCCAATCCTGTGATAGCCATCGAGGTATCTCCCTCCTGTCTATAGCTGGCAAAATCCTGGCCCGAGTACTCCTCAATCGCCTGCTGGAACACCTGGAGCAGGGTCATCTCCCCGAAAGTCAATGTGGCTTCCGTGCAGGTCGAGGGACCACCGACATGATCTTTGCTGCCCGCCAGCTTCAGGAAAAGTGCATTGAGCAATATCGCAACCTATACACAACCTTTGTAGATCTGACTAAGGCCTTCGATACTGTGTCTCGTGAGGGACTCTGGAAAATCATGGAAAAATTTGGCTGCCCTCCCAAGTTCATTACAATTGTCCGCCAGTTCCATGATGGGATGACTGCCAAAGTTCTTGACAATGGTGAACCCTCAGAGTCTTTCCCAGTGACTAATGGAGTCAAACAAGGCTGTGTCTTGGCCCCTACACTATTCAGCATGATGTTCTCAGCAATGCTTTCAGATGCATTCAGAGACTGTGAGCTTGGCATCAACATTAGGTACAGGTTTGATGGGAAGCTTTTCAATCTCAGACGCTTGCAGGCCATCACAAAGGTGCAGGAGACTGTCATCAGGGATTTTCTGTTTGCTGACGACTGCGCCCTCAGTGCCAGTGATGAGCGTGAGATGCAGCTTCAGATGGACAGGTTTTCCTCCGCCTGCGACAACTTTGGTCTAACTATCAACACTAAGAAGACTGAGGTAATGTTCCAACCAGCTCCAGGGAACCAGTACCAAGAGCCACAGATACATGTGAATGGACAGACCCTTCAACCGGCAAAGACCTTTACTTATCTGGGTAGCACCCTCGCCAATTGTGCCACCATCGATGCCGAACTCGATAACAGGATCTCTAAAGCCAGCAGTGCTTTTGGCAGACTCAGGAAAAAAGTCTGGAATAGAAGTGGGATCAGCCTTTCAACAAAGCTTAAAGTCTACTGTGCAGTCGTTCGCACCACACTTCTCTATGGCTGTGAAACATGGACTTTGTACAGAAGGCATGAGCGGAAAATCAACCACTTTCATATCCGTTGTCTACGTAACCTCCTCCGCATTCGCTGGCAAGACAAAGTTCCGGACACAGAGGTCCTGAAGCGTGCAGGCATCCCCAGCATCATCACCTACATTCGCAAGGCCCAGCTGAGATGGGCAGGCCACGTCTCCCGCATGCCTGACGACCGTATCCCGAAGAAGCTCCTGTATGGAGAACTTGCTGTTGGGAAACGCAAAGTTGGAGGCCAAAAGAAGCGCTTTAAGGACAACCTGAAGGTCTATCTCAAAGACTTCTTCATCGACCATAATTCCTGGGAGACGCTTGCTACAGATCGCCCCTCCTGGCGCCTTGCCGTCAAATCTGGAGCACGGAGAGCGGAGGAGCAGCGCATCAAAAATGCAGAGCTGAAAAGACAGGCGCGCAAAGCCAGAGCAGCCATCACCGACAGGGTAGACACTACTCATTTCTGTCCTACCTGTGGGAGAGGCTTTCTTGCTCGGATCGGCCTAGTCAGCCACCTCCGCACTCATCCAACAAACTGACTTTGTAAAAAATAGATGTCATGGTCATCCTCAAGATTGAGGGACGAACACACAATACAATAACGTAAGCCTAAAAGGACGATAATATATGTGATGAGACGGTATAGCTGGACAACTTTTTGGATCTGCATTACACTAAGACAGCACTTCAATACACAATTTCAGCGGAACTAAAAGAAGAATTTCAGGACATTTCTGAATATGATTTGAAGATCGACTGGAAATTGTACCACATGAGTAAGCAGTACTTAAAATAGATATGATGTAAAGCCTTTGAAATTAAACACGAAAGTACCAAGGTGGAATGCACTTACTTGCTTGAGAAGAAAATGTTTAATAGTCGTAAACACAATTTGAGATCCGTTGAGATAAAGGCGTAATTGTTCACGTAAACTTTCGATACTATCTCTTTAAAAACATACATTCGAATGCAGGCCAGGACGTGGAGATTACTTTTTACTTTTGTTATTCAGTTGCCCTATATAATCAAAATTACAATAACAATGGCAACAATATTTTGGTAAGTACATCGAAATCGCGATCTCCTTTTAGTGTGAAAATGGTAGACTTGGCAAATGCTTGGTACCTTGCATTGAGCGCACAAATACTGACTGCAGACTATGCTACCTGTTTCTTCACACGCATTTATACACTCAATTTGAACTCGAGAGATTGGACTCCGCCTTTAACTTAAGACAATGGAAATGTTAAGAAGTGGGTGTGACGAGTATTAACCTCTGGTCTTTTGTGAACTCCTCGTCGCGTTTTCGGAAATAAAACATTGGTGATCTGGAATGCAAAACCACGACGGGAGGTTGATACGATTTACCAAAGAAATCTAGGTGAAAGTAGACAGAGAGAAGAAAAACCGCAAATGTATTTGAGATGTTATAGATATAGAGAGAGTGGGAGAGAGAGAGAGAGATAGAGAGAGAGATAGAGAGAGAGAGAGAGAGAGAGAGAGAGAGAGAGAGAGAGAGAGGGGGGAGGGAGGGGGGAGAGTGGGAGAAGGGGGAGGGGGAAGATCACATGTAGAATGATAGATACAGACGGAGTGAAGAAGAAATATTGAAAGAGAGCGAGAGTCAGATCGAGAGACAATGATGGAAATACAGAGAAAGAGAGAGAGAGAGAGAGAGAGAGAGAGAGAGAGAGAGAGAGAGGGGGGGGGGGGGAGGGAGGGGGGAGAGTGGTAGAAGGGGGAGGGGGAAGATCACATGTAGAATGATAGATACAGACGGAGTGAAGAAGAAATATTGAAAGAGAGCGAGAGTCAGATCGAGAGACAATGATGGAAATACAGAGAAAGAGAGAGAGAGAGAGAGAGAGAGAGAGAGAGAGAGAGAGAGAGGACGCAGTGGAGGAGGGTGTCACAAGTAGTTTGGGAGAGACGGAGGGACAGACAGAAGGCGCGGACAGAAAGACAGATAGAGAGAGAGAGAGAGAGAGAGAGAGAGAGAGAGAGAGAGAGAGAGAGAGAGAGAGAGAGAGGACGCAGTGGAGGAGGGTGTCACAAGTAGTTTGGGAGAGACGGAGGGACAGACAGAAGGCGCGGACAGAAAGACAGATAGAGAGAGAGAGAGAGAGAGAGAGAGAGAGAGAGAGAGATGGGGTGAGAGAGACTGACAGCATCACAGCTGCTAAAATTGAGTTACAAACAAGCGTGACAGGAGACAGTGGGCGTAGATTGCTTTAACTTTCGGTTGTATTTTTAGATTCAAATTTACCTTACTTGTTGCTCACCAACCGACACGGGCCATGCCACCCATGAACAGACATCAAAAGGAATAAGATTTATCAACATCATTAATGGTTTATAAATGGATGGAGTACGGATGATTACTTAATAGGTGTAAGAATTGATTATCAGCACAGGTTATGTTTTGAAACGTCTTTAATTCTCACATTAAACGCGCACTTGTTACTTGTACCTGAAATGAAATACATGTTAAGTCTGATTCCAGTTTAATATTGGAAAGTGCTAGGTACATGTATTTGTATTGGATATAGATGGAGCTCCTATTAGGACGTAGTATTGGGGTTAGCTGCCCCTTCTTTCTTCTCGACGGAGGAACAATTCTTTCTCCACATTGGCTTTTCAATCCACTTTAAAAAGAATAGGCGACGGATGACGTCATAAACACAGCGTGGTATCGCGTAAAAATTGTTTGCCAATGAGTTATAGATGTTTGGTTTCCTATTTAATCTGTCGTAATTTGTGAACTTCCTTAATGACATTCCGTGAGCCTGGGGAAGGCATTGTTTGGCATCATGTAAGAATAAATCAATTAATTCGATTTTCGCATAGGCCTAGTCATAGCATAAACAACGGAAATGTATACATTGTAAGTGTTGTGCTGTGATAATGTGTGCCCAATGATCGACCCCTAGACATTGAACGACGTTTCTTGTTTGTTATTTTGTCTGGCTTGTCGTAACATTTCGGATACCGTTTCTAATTTATGACGCGGTTCACAAGAAGGGGCGAATGGCGAGGAAAAGCCACATAGACCATTCAGAAGATTAAATGAAGAGAGAGAGAGAGAGAGAGAGAGAGAGAGAGAGAGAGAGAGAGAAAGAACAAGACATACGGAGAGTCAGGGAGGGAGAGATAAGAGACAGAAAGACATAAGGAGAGACAGGGAGAGAGAGAAAGAGAGAGAGAGGGGGGGGGGGGGGCGTTTGGCGTTTGGAAGAGACAAACTTAGGTCGTTGCGATAAAGTTGCATTTATTTAAAAACAGTAACAACGGGAAACAGTGGGCGTATATACATATTTCTTGAATTAGGTTAAATTCTTTGTTTACCGCTATCTCACGTACTGTCGGTCCATTTACATGGGACATGACGGTATGCATCTAACGACTTTGCTGAAAGATACAGGCACAAAGTACTCCTGTCTTTTCAGAGATTTGATACATTTCACTTCATGTTTTCCGGCTGGGTCACCATAAGTACAAACCTGGGCTTATCCTCAAATCGTCAAGTAAGCTGAGCACTTTCCTCTACCAATTCCATTCCGACTTCCATGAATTAGGGAATTCTGTATCTGTTTCAGTCCTCTATTTTCGTCTCTATTTGGTCATTCAGGGGCCCGTAACATAAAGGTTTGCGATCAATCGCAAAATAGCAATGGCCAATCAACATCACTGTTGCCTGTGCTTTTTGTTCAAATGAATGACCTGGCCAATCAGAATTTGTCTTTCAAATTTGCAATTGATCGCAAACATTTATGTTACGGGGCCCTGGTTGTTACTTACCATGGTAAGTACAAAGAAACAGGCAATGGGCTCTGAGCTCTGGTAGTTACCACCACTCGTAAGTTACACAGCTATATATGTATTCAGTAAATGGTACTTGTCCCTTTACATTTCTCATATTCCGTCCGAGATTTTGTTTTAATTTCCACGGATACCTAATCATAATTTGTTCTCATTGCATGTCATCTCATGAATGCTCCCCGCTATCATTCCTTGTGAAGTACGTTATTCTATACATACCTACATGTATGTGTTTTGCATAATACCCTTCTTTGCAAGCTTACATTCTCTTCACTCGAACTCATTTTGCACGTACTTATTCCCATCCTTTGCTCTACGCGGTTTGGTAATAACCTCACACATTTACCGGCCTCTAAGCCTTTTTACTCGCTCACTCTCCATCTTAGGTTTATCTCCTTATTTTGGTTATTTCTTTCAAATGTCATTCCTTTCGTCTAAACGTCTTCTTTGTTTCCCTCTCTTCTCTTAGTTCGTTTATTTGTTCTTTCATTTCGTCCGTCCTACCCTTCTACCACTGTTCTCATTAAATCTTCCAATTTACTTTTTCCTCTTTTCTTTTTATAAATCATCCTTTCACCATTCCTGTATCTTCCACCTTCCTTCCATCCTACGCCGGGATCCTACGTCTCAACTTTCCTTCACGTTCCCATACGCCACACCGTCTAGACAATCTCCGCATCTCACTCTCACTTTCACACGTCGAGATACACGGAGAGATCACCCCCCGCGTGGAGAAGAATCTGTATCATTTTGAAGAAAACCCACATTTCAACTTCATGTTTAGGGCCACCACAGGCGACACGATTTGACCACGATTCTGCAGTCGTAAAGGCCTGCGACCCGAAATGTGACGTCACTTTCGAGCGCAAATCCAATGACCGGGTCCTGTGATTCAGCCAGTCGCAGAGTTGTACGGCTGATCGGATCGTTTCGTCTGCAGTGGCCTTTAAAAGATTTTGAGTAATATTACATTTCAATAAAATGCTCTGTTTATTAATAACGTCTCATTTTCTCATAACCCGGTTCATGATGTTAAAGTATAATACGTACATATTGTAAACTAATATAACCACAGGCTTTGCCTTTATAAATAGACATTAAAACGCGTATCAACTCACACCTTGCAGTGTCCTTTAAATAAACTCTCGTGTTTTTATTCAGATTCCTTACTAGAACGACATATGAAACTTGACCCCCTAACCTCATTTCCTCAATAATAGCGAAAGATCCAATTATATCAAACAAAAACACATCATATGAATTCAAAAATTATACCAGTGGTGTTTTGTTGCTGTTAACGGCGAACCCTGTATATCTCTTGATGTGCCACTGTCGCAAGTTTGCCCCACTGATGTGCGCAAATCCTATAAAACAGCATTTTGATTTCCACAGAAAAAGCCCCAAATGTTCTTGGTTAGTATTTCTACTAGGTCAATGGTATCACATACTCGCGCTTTCATCTCAAACATTTAATTAGGGTGCCTTACATAAATTGTGTAGATGTGTGCAACGCTTCTATATAACGTCATTGGACCAGGGGGGGGGGGGGGGCATTTCATCAACATTTTTTCGTCTGACAAGCTGTCTTTCTCCGACAGTTACCATAGTAACAGTCAGAGGCTAGTGCCTTTCAACCAATCAAAGCCGATGATTTCACTGAAATTGTCAGCACTGACAATTTAGTCAGTGCTGACAACTTTCATGATATGCCCCACTGAACGCTTGCACGTCCACACATATATATTCAAAGCACCCTAATATTTTGGGGCGAATCGCGGATATTTTTGAGGCAACAACTTTGCCATGTTTGCGAGGAGCGTTGAACTCGGCGACCACACAACTCCCTGATGTATATACGCGGCACTATGTTTACATTATTAGACACTTTGTGTGTGATATTAACGTGATGGAAGGACCCGTTGAGAGAAAGATGGACTTATGCTCATCTTTAGTAGAGGATTATTTTCTTGTTTTGGAGACGGCAGACTTTGTGATAACCATAGAAGGACAAACAGAGGTCCTTAAAATGCGCCTTTAAGATTGGCAACTGCGCTTTGCTTCTCTATATATTAAAGTAGCATATGCAAATTATTGCAATAAACAATTAACATAAAAATAGTGTGAAAACAAATTTTACTTGAGCATGTGAAATTATGAATTAAATGTTACACTGGCAGGACAGCGGAAATAAGAGGAATCAATCAATGAATTTGATCTTTGATCATCATACATTCATGATGTATTATGAAGACATGAAATGTTATCCTAGACGTACACTCTTATTCGATATAAAAAGTGTATTAAGTCAAACCTATATCACTGATACTGACAATTATATGACAACCAGTGATACTACCGCCACCGGTAGCAAAACCAAGGGTAATACCAAATACTGACAATAATATCAATCATGCCAAATACCATGCATATTTGCGAATGTTTGCAACTTGACTTACGATTAATATTAATCATAACTCTGAACATTATAGATAGGATTGGACTTGCGATCGATTCAGATCAATCGCGACTCTTTATAAGAAGGGGCCATGTATAAATGCCGACAGTCGTAACAATACGAATTTAATTACTACCTAAATTAATATGCATAGCAAAATACCAATCAGGTCTTATTCCAATACAAATACATATCAATACCAATACATATCAACACAAATACAAACAACGGTAACAACAACATCAGCACGCAGCAGTAACTTGAATAACTAGCAATGTTTAATAGAAGAGGCCCTACTACTGGAATTGCATTTAAACTTCAAAAGTTTATCTTGGTTGAAATATGCTACACACGAAGGCTGTAACTGGCCATTCATGATGAAATCAGCTGACAGGGTTGATGCGCATTAAGGAAACAAATCGAATTTCCCGTTCGACTTTTGGAGACCTTTAAGTGAGTCTATAATGTCCTTACTTCCAGACTCTCAGGCATATTTTATCCAAACAAAGTAAGTGTACAGTACGATTTGCCTGAAGAAGACTGACATTTCCTTTTATTGCATTTTATCCAAAAATTATTCTGCAATCAGGGGTACAGTACGGTCTGACGAACGTAGACTTATATTTCTCTTTCTTTATATATTTCTCCACCATTTCAGGGATGGGAGGGACACATCATTACGACAAAATAAAGTTGAAATCAGTATTTTCCATATTTCTTTTCAAAATGAAACAATCAAACAAATACGCAAAATGTGTTACTCAAACGAAGGCAAATGAATCCGAAAAACACTCAAGATAGTTTTTGAATCATTGTCATTGAAAAAATCTCTTTATTGAAGGTTAAAATTGTACCATGCCACGTGTAAAAGAAAATGATATGTGAAAAACTAAATAAAAACACTTACACAAGACGAACATGTTACCAGAGTAAGGAGAAAGATAGAGATATAGGTGTGGGGAAAGGGGCACAAAAGTTGACTAATAGTCTAGTAATAGACTAATAGTTACTATTATACACGAATGAACTGGCGGAGATTGTGGATTATAAAATGTCTAACAGCCTGAAAGCCAGACTATGTCTATAAATGAAATGGGACGTGGTCATGGGTAGAACTTCAAGGTTCTAAGCTGGTTTATTATATCAAGATCAGGTTTCTTGAGAAATCAAATTTTGAGCCGAACGTCCCCGAGGCTCTACATTTTTCCTGGGATAACATCTCGTGCCTTCGCTTCACCTCCAGTAATGTAACTAGGGATTTCACTTGATTTTGACCCCTTTTTTCCCCTCCAAAGTGTGAGTGATATGAAAGTTTGCTGTTGTAGCCCCAGTGATCCTATCTCCACTTTTCCCACATATCCGTGGGTAAGGTGGGTATGGGATAAATATTTAAGATCAGCAATGAAATGCACAAACCGTGAGTTTGTCTGCCTTCTAAAATAGAAGAGAGAATTTTGCTTTCTTAAGGGCCTTGTCACATAAAGTTTTTCAATTATTGTAACATGTCATCAATGGTAACTACCATGGCAACAGGTGCACTAATGAGAGCTCATTAGCTGACGCGATGGTAGTTACCATTGATGGTAAGTTACAATAATTGAAAACCTATATGCAACATGGCTCAGGTCTATTCTTGAGAGAGCATTTAGATGTATGTATGTGTGTGTGTGTGTGTGTGTGTGTGTGTGTGTGTGTGTGTGTGTATGTGTGTGTGTGTGTTTGGGGTGGAGGTGGGGGGGGGGGCTGGAGGGGCTGTGATACACGACATTAATGATTAAAAACACATTCGACCATGGTATCCCCCCCCCCCCTGCAACTGACACATATGCACACACTCAAACACGTACCTCTACTTAACCATACTCATTCGAAAACACACACAAACTCACGTACACAGCACCGACTCCCATGCATACGTCGTGTGTCTGTACATTTTGACGCCCCCGCCCCCTCCACACGGCCCCCATCCCAAACTGAAACGTCAGCCCAACGCCCCTGTGTGCTAAATCGTAATAGTCCTTCCGTTTTAATCATAAATCATGGTGCTATGCCAGGCACGCCAGGAATGTATCACGTGACTCAAAGGTTACAGGCCTGCCTATAACCTCTCTGGACCATCCGGGATATCTATCTGTATAGGGGCTATTGAATGGTCAGTTGGTGGTCATCATTCTATTTAGCCTATTTCTCTCCACTGCTGAAGAAAGGCCTCCTCATCATTTTTCCATCTTGATCTATCTTGTGCCGTTCGTTTCCATGTCACACTACCATATTCTCTAATATCGTCCATCCACCTCCTACTTTGTCTGTCTCTTCCTCTGGTGTTAGCTCTGGGGGTCCAGATGGTTAATTTATATGCCCATCTATCATCTTTCCTCCTGGCCAGATGACCAGCCCACCTGCATTTCTTTGATTTTCATTTCCTGTACTATGTCCCGTACTTTAGTTTTCTTTCTCAAATCCTGGTTTCTAACTTTGTCCCTATTTGTAACACCAATAAGAGAGCACAGGTATGATGCATTGGTTGAAAATCTGTTTCTTGAGAGAAAGAGGGAGCTTCTCATCACGAAAGACAAAGTTGAGCTTGCCAAATTTTGCCCAAGCCAACTGGATCCTTCTATTCCCCTTCCCCTGCTGTTTCATTTTCTATGGAGATCTTTTTGCCCAAGTATATGTAGTTGTCTACTATTTCTACGGTCCTCCCCCGAACTGTGATGTTGTGTTCTCTTAGGGGGACTGAAAGCTGGACTGAAAATGAATATCACAAAAACAAAGGTAATGATGAGCAGATCTACTGCTCATCATTACCTTTGTTTTTGTGATATTCATTTTCAGTCCAGCTTTTCTATCATATCACCAGCTTAACTAATATCGCTTTATAGTGACATGGTATCTGTACTGTGTGACGGTGCGATTGCATATGGGCAGTTTGGCTCTATCACTTGCCACGGTGCCATCTATAGAGTACCGAAGTGTGACGTCATTTGAGCATTATTGTCAAGACAACTGGCTTTAAACAATACGGGAAAGCAAGCAGCGCTGATCACAACGGGGACTGTGATTGGGAATGCCGGACACTCGCCCGATAGACAATATCACACTGCGAAACCTCTCACTGGAGTGAGTTTGTTTAGAGCCAATTGTCTTGACAACATGGTCATATCATGGTCATATGATGAAACCACTTCGGTAGTCTATGACTGCCAATAATGACTTCATAATGATATATTCATATTCATATTGCACTTTGTATAAACGATTTGTATCAAAGCGCTCTTAAAAGTATTGATTGAATAAAATATGGCACAAGAGAACATTAATGAAACCATAAAATATAATGATAACTCACGTTTGTAGTCATGGGGGGAGGAGGGGGGGGGGGTAACCCTGTCTTGAAAATGTTAACCATACCGTTCAGCTTGCACTATGATTCCAAACACATACAATCTCTTTTCCTCTTTCCAACACCCCCCTAAGAGACCCCCCGCCCCTCTTCGGTTTGAAAATAATACACGATGCCAAATATATACAATCTTTTCACCCCCTTCCTTCATCCTCTCTGAGAACCCCCCCCCCCACCCCCCACCCTTACCCCCGCCCCTCACTCAATACCCCCTGCAGGTTTTCCCAGGGGGTCTTCGCCTTGACTTTGTCTACTTTGTTTTCCGGAAATGTCATTCATTAGTTGTCTGCTATTTCCGTTCAGGACTTCTTCTTCGAGTAGACGATATAAGATATAGATATAGAATAGAGCCAGTTGGACCAATGCCCGAATTGACTAGAGTTTCAGGAAGAACAGTTGGGGATAAAGTAGATGGATGCGAATATTAAACACAATAATGTTTTCTCTTTAATATCGAAAATGTGTATGTCTCATTGAAAATGTGTAATGTGATGTCTCGCTAAATGTACATTGATATTTTTTTTATATGGATATGAATAAATGAAATGAAATGAAATAATTATGTGGATGGTCTGATCATGGGTTACGGCGACATCTCACACACAATATGCACACCTTCGCCACTGCCAGGGAAGTATCCTTGGGCGTTTACGAGTTGGGTATAATTTCTCGGCCTACATGTGTTTAAGTTGACATTATGTTTCAAGTACGTATGCATAGCGTACTCACATAGTTACATACTCCCATAATTACACACACACACACACACACACACACACACACACACACACACACACACACACACACACACACACAAACATATACACACATACACACATACACACACATGTACACAGGCATCCACACGTAAATATATATATATTATACATTTTTACAAACATAAATACATACACATACCCCCGCCCACCCCCACACGCATACACGAAAATGCAGAGAGGACATATTACATAGTTCATATTGGAACCCACCCCCCCCCCCCCCCACCCCTCTCAAGTCCCATGCCACACACTCATAGGTACACCCTAGGTTGAATATAGCAGAAGTATATGAAGCATTTCCTTCTGGGGGGTCTAACTTTAGTCACGAACCTGGTCACACGACAGCATTCAGCAGCTGTAGCGATCATGTTCATGATTGTGAATCACCATGACTGCCGTTAACCATCATTCTTCTAAAGCCATCGCCTGATGTTAATAGCCCGTCAACAGAGAACATGACCATATATACTCCTTTAAAGCATGAAGTTATGGAACTCGGTAAGAATTAGCGGTATACCCGAACGATAACGTGTATGAAATCTCACAGTCATAGCTTCACGAACCGGTTGTTGTTCATGTTTCAAACGTATCGATCATCGTCTACATTCATGCAGTATTGCAGTGGCGCGGTACAGCCACTGCATGGACCTCGGAGAGAAATAGGGACCGAGTAGGATCCTTTGATACAATGACTGTGGAAATAATGCGAGGCCCTCATAAAAAGCAGTGTTACCCTCAGTAAATAAAACCATAATTACTATCCTATTGTTTAAATGCTGACCAAAAATGTCCCTGATAACAAGTTTAATCCTCTCAATACCACGGGCCCGTTCACTGTGTTATAAATCAATACTATCTTCACACCTTGGTTCTAAGATGGTTAATACGAATACGTCGATGAGATTGTCACTGGTATTCATTTCTCTCGACTTTATAACCATGAATTTAATACAGCGAGGTGAGGAACAGGTCAGATATTCTTGGATAACAGGGAAAAAGTATAATATCTCTTTTCTGTCACGTTTTTAAAAGTGTCACTTCACTGCCATATCAATCAATCAATCTATCTAGTCGGGTAGTACTCGTAAGAAGTTTCCTTCCAGCGGCCCTCCACTTTCCTTACCCTGGCGATATATCTTGTGTGTCGCGGAGACCAGTATAATATTCGTAATGTTCTCATGGGTCTCCCCCGTTTTGCATAAAAGACATCACATGTTTTGAAGTAGTCGGCGGTAGTTATATCTTGTGTTCGAAGAATTGACTTCGTAACATCCAGACGGAAGTGTGGGATAAAGTAGGCAACAAACATACAGGCAATAAATTGTGTTTTATTTGACACGGGACTATCAGTACAATGATGCAGATAATTTTATGCACATTGTGTATGTACATTGCGCATTATTGGAGTGTCCGTATCTGTCTCTGTCATCTCTCTCTCTCTCTCTCTCTCTCTTTCTAGATGTGTCTCTCTCTCCCTCTCTTCCCTATCTCTTCTCCTATGTCTCTTCCCCCTTCTTTCTTTATATCTCTCTATACTACCCTTTCCGCCCTGTTCCTCTCTCTCTCTCTCTCTCTCTCTCTCTCTCTCTCTCTCTCTTTCTGTCTCTGTCTCTGTCTCTATGGTTTCTGCTCTCCCCCTCTCTCTCTTTTTTTTTCTGTCTCTCTCTGTCTCTCTCTGTCTCTCTCTCTCTCTCTCTCTCTCTGTCTGTCTGTCTGTCTCTCTCTCTCTCCCCTTTCTCTCAGTCGCAATCTCAATCTGAATCTATATCCCTGTCTCTATCTTTCTCCCTCTCTCTCACTCTCTCCCTACGTGACATGTATCTTCCCTTCCCCGTTCAGTACACATTGCATGAGATGAGCTCTACCTATCATCAGTCGCATACCAGAGATGCTAGAAACCAGCCGGCGATCCTACATCGGTACCGTCCATCGTCTGATATTTCCATCATCTGCTTACACGTTAAAGCATGCCTAACATTACCGAAGAGCGTTCGCTGAACTCTACAATTCTATCATACTGTATACAATTCGGTCATAAGTGTGAATCTACTTGCGAGTCGGCGAACTATTGCCCTATTCGCTAAACGGGCTTCGGCGTTCTATTGTCCGGGAGAATGGTATAATGATTTATATTAATCACGAGAAACAGTTAGGTAGTTACACTAGCACCTTTTACAAAAGTCACGAAACTCGACTTGGATCAGAAGTATACCCTAACGATAGCATGTATGAAATATCACAGCCATCATTTTATAGCTTTACGAAACTTTTCAGGAAAAGTGAAAAAACTTTCTTAAAGATTGTCCGTCCCTTTTGCAAGCTTAAAATTTGAAATCGTTTATCACGATCGTAAATTGAAGAAAGTGTGATTCAAGACCATTTCTAAGAATATAGCATGTTGAAGCTGTCTGTATATGTTAAAAATTTCAGCCGTTAAATTTCAAACCGACTTTTTTCGTACTACGAAAAAAGTATTAGTCTTTGTTACAGTATCTATGTGGTTATTATGCGTGTGTGAAATCCTAATTTTATGAGTAACTACCAAACTTTGGAGATGATTCCTTCCATAGAACATTTTTTTTCATAATGCGTTTTATAATTTGATAAACAGATTTATCAATAAAGCAGATATTTCAACACAAACTGCTAAGAGCCTGAGGTAAAGACTATTAATCAGACGTTGTTTACGTGCATTATTTGAATTTTACACTACGTATCAGTTTCAAATTGTGAATATAGAGCTTGCTAACACTTCTCTATATGTTTTTCCAATGTTTCGATAGTTTTGTGGTGATCTGAAAAAGGGACTGGCTGTCTTTACGTTTGAAACACCCGTTTCGTAGCGATCATAGGCTACATACGGAGTAGCTAGAAAAAAGAGGCGTCGGCAAACACACACACATACACACACACGCACACACACACACACATATACACACACCCACATACACCCCCCCCCACACACACACATACACACACGCACACACGTACACACACACACACGCACACACAGACACAGACACACACACACATACATGTATATGTGCTCATGACATTCTTCAATACCGATTCAGATACAGTATACATCATGTCTATGATGATTCTGAATGATATGATATAAGGGTACCGGGTTTCAAACGAGAAACCTGGTATGTCTTTCATAGAATCCCATATTACAATTATAAAGAGTAACAGGTTAGGCAATGTATCTGTTCAGTGTCTTTACCTAGCCTGTTTATCAGGCTCTCGGACATTTTCATTTCCTAATAGAATTAGTATTCACAAGACTCATTATTCTTTAATTTTCCTCTTTTCTCCCTGGGCGGAAGGAGAAGGAAATGAGAATGATTAGTCTACTGCAGCCGGACCCGTTTATTGAAAAGACATATTGTAGTTTGGATAGAAAATCCCCAAGAGTCTGACAGTGAGGCTACTCTAAATCATATCCTCTGTCACGCATGTGTGATAAGGAAATACCTGGCAGGCACAGACATAATCATAAATAAACCATTTCCTCTAATCATCGGTGATCATGGTGATGCGATTAACCATCATTTTTATTTATCCAGTATGTTATCTATGAAGACAGAGGGCCCATCAATATTGGTATCATATTCACCGTTTTACCTAGGGTTGCATTCAAACATCGTTATGTTATGTATTAATTTTGTTTGTTTTTTATCATTCGACGTTGACTTCTATCGAAGCCAAGTGGGTGTGAAATATAACATACTAGTAACACGATTCATATTGAAACACTGATGATGCACTGAACATCATGATATTAGAAAAAGAAAAAAAAGAAAAGAAAAAGGAGGAGAAGAAGAAGATGAAGGAGAAGAAGAAGAAGAAGAAGAAGAAGAAGAAGAAGAAGAAGAAGAAGAAGAAGAAGAAGAAGAAGAAGAAGAAGAAGAAGGAGGAGGAGGAGGAGGAGGAGGAGGAGAAGAAGAAGAAGGAGGAGAAGAAGGAGAAGAAGAAGTAGAAGCAGAAGCAGAAGCAGAAGAAAATTAAGAAGTAAAAAAGTAACATAAGTAATAGTACTAATAGCAGTTAAAAAGTAGTTGTACTAGTAGTAGAAGCAGCAGTTGCGGTAGCAGTACTATCATTACAAGAAGTAGCATCAGTAGATAACGTAGTAGTGGTAGTAGTAGTAGTAGTAGTGGTATACGAAGAAGGATAATAAAAAGCAAGTCGAAGAAGTGGAAGAAAAAAATGAAGAAGATGAAGAAGAACCCAAGCACCCACATCCCAGAACCAAATCTTTACATCATTTCAAATTCTCCAGAGCCTTCGACCCCGACTTCCATGACTCTATCCTATACGCTGTGAACCCCTTACTGAGGGCGAGGAACACACACATGTTTCGCGTAAAGGCGGGAATGTACCGAGCGATCGAACGTGAAGGATACATGCTGAGCTCACCCGCGTTCGAACCCGCGACCTCTGATACCAGCCCAAAATCTTGATTCATTTTTGTGAAATATCAAATCACATCGCCGATCTTGGGGCATCTCCACTCCACAATAGTCCCGCATTTATTATGTGATTGGAAGCATGAGCTAGGGCTTTATATTCCTGAACGGAGGCGCATTCATAAAAACTAGAAATTGTGATAAGAAAACATAACATCTAGCTACCCGTGATGATTTCGAGATGTGAGGAATCGTTAGGTCTGGTCACACTTAAAAAAGATTCTTTAAAAGTGTACTGGACATACTCTGTAAAATACATGAATATCAAATAGAAATTGTATTGTTCCATATAACACAAAATATGAATACTTCAGGCACGATTGAGAACTTGGGACTAATTCAAATACCGAGGTAATAATGATTAAAGCAAAGCCTGTGTCCATCAATACCGTGTTTATTCGGACAGTGAAATGTGAGAGAGCGTATGTGCGGGGGGGGGGGGGGGCGGGGAAGGAGGAGGGAAGAAAGAGAGGGAGAGATAGAGAAAGAGAGGGAGAAAGAGAGAGAAAGAGAGAGAGAGAGAGAGAGACCGAGAGAAAGAGAGAGAGAGAGAGAGAGAGAGAGACCGAGAGAGAGACCGAGAGAAAGAGAGAGAGAGAGAGAGTGCTTCTTTGCCCCTGTTCCGAATCGGACCCGCACGTTATAAGCGTATGGAGAGTGAACTCATTCTGACAGAACCGCCCAATACCCTAGAGAAAGAAATGTAGTAAGTCCATGTACCCATGTGTATTCTGATAGCCTATGTAAGACGTCTTCGTTCAAAAGTTCATTATCATTAATAACATTATTTCGATTTCCTGTCAAAAAAAATTGATATCTTGATTTTGATTTATGAGCGTCGAAGCACTTATGGAAATTTCTGAGCAAAATCTTTTCTCTTCTCGGTCGAAGGTCAATCACATTTCGTGTAGAATACAAAGTAAATGTTTCATGAGATACAAACACAAGAAGTTATCTATCGATGTCAGTCAAGCATTGCGCAGAGCAAGTAGAGAACTTGCGGAACAGTTTGCCTAATATAGCAACAATTTGGGCACACATTAATTTACTCTCCTGAGTTCTCAAGGAAATGATACGTGTTGTGAAACGTGGACAAATATTGCAACGTCTAATCAGATCTCGTAGTCCACAAAGAAAGTCAAATTTTCTTTGGAGGCAACGAAAAAGTGAATATTACCTGTGTAAATATCATCATGAACTCTGTAATTTCCCAAATTGGGACTGAATGTCAAAAATATATGGTTTCGGGTGATTACATTTGATATCGGGTATTCAAAATGATAAAAGATGCATCACATGAAAGAGCTTGGATTAAACTTAGTATTTTTTTTTTCAAACGAAACAGGTCTAATTATCACTAAATATTTAAACTGGCAGCGCGCTGAAGAGGTTGAAAATGTTTTTGCGCTTCAAATTCGCACAATTATTTCCCCCAAATTGTATATTTTTAATGTTTGGTTAAGCTATAATGCCTGCCTTGAACGCACCGTTTTAAGATCAAGAGTTGACCTGAAAAAATAGTGTTGTCAATTTGAAAGCCAAATAATGAGCATCTTCAATCTAAAAAGTCTCTGGTCCCGAGTCGCATGCTACATCATGCATGTTAACCCTCTCAGTACCATGTAACGCTAGTCCAGTGTTAATCACAGCACAGCTTATTGCTTATATGATTGCGAGGGTTAGGTCAGCCTCTCAGGCGAAAGATATGGAATATTTTCGTGAAGTTGTTATTTTCAAAATTCGATCCGGTGACTTGTCTGGGCTTTATCGAGCCTCAAGAATGTCAAGTGTTAAGGTTGCGATCCTCGCAATTTTTCCCGCGGGAACGCTTTAAAAGTTGTGGATTTCATGGCGAGATTTTCATCTGAGCAGTTGTCATTTAAAAACAAAAATAACAAGATAAGTGAGCAACGATTGTTACCCGAATGAACCGACCGATCAATGTATAGATACCGAAATTTACAAACTGGAATCATGCAAGATGAATAACATATTGATGCATCGGGACGAACGGAGAAATAGAAAAGGGAGCTGAACAACACACGTTATATACCGTAGGTGGATAGAAACAGAGAGAGAGAGAGAGAGAGAGAGAGAGAGAGAGGGAGAGAGAGAGAGAGAAGAAAACGGGGGAATAATTACAAATTCATCATGCGGGATATCCGTCTGAAAAGAGTAGGTGTAAATTAGATTTATTAACAAAATACTGCATCAGAGGGTGCGGTTTTAGAAAACATTTGAGAATCGGACAAAATAAGAAGAAAAGTGTTGTACTCACCACGGGTAGGATAAATCCTAGAATAGCTAGCCACGTTAAACTGGCCATCTCTCTATAAGTCCTCCTCGCAGATTCAGCAAAACCCGATCTTCTTTAATCTGATCCGATAATCCCTGATCTACAGAGGATCCGCGGTCGATATGCCGAGATGATCCGCGTACGCACCGGGGACGAATGGATGGATGGATGGATGGATGGATGCAGACTGTGACTGAACCAGCTAGCTCCTCTCTCATGATCAGCAATATCACTCCGCGCATATCCTACACTGTGTGTGGGTACGGTACGCGGATTCTGGAGCACGTTCGGAAATAATTCCTATGGCAAGCGCGGTATACCAACATGTTCACATTTGGATAAAGCATTCCGGTGACTTCCAGTAGTCCAACGGCTATGGAAGTAGGTATGCGGCTCAGGGAAAAGGTCCAACCCGAATTGGGTGTATTATCTTGATTTGATTTGATTTGATTTCATTTGGATTTGGCCCAAGATATAATCGATACGTCTGTATAAACCTACATACCGTCAACCACCAAAAACACGACACTAATGTAACACTTGTTGTAGTTAAACCATGATAAGGTCGTCCATTGATCCACAAACTACGAGAAAACAAACATATATAATTTTAGTCATGAAGTTGTCTTAAATGGGCACGTTCATTTTGTATAATCATATAGTATGATTTAACATGTTGCCCTTACAATATATATTTCTTCTCTTTCTTTAAAGTCGTAAATTGCGTTTGCGTGGAAATGCATAAAATGGAAAATTAACAGAAGGTCATAAATAAAGAAATAAAAATGAATGACACAACATAATTGGGGTCCTTTCTCTGACGATAACGCATATCTTGATATTGTGTTAATCAATAGGATTTAATGTTTAATAAGTAGCTAATGCAGATTCCGTATACCATGACATTTCTGATCCAAGTTGAGCAAACAAGTCTAACATTCCAAGATCACTGTTTCATTCTCGTTTTTTCGGTCCGTCCAGAAGAGGTCAAGAATGATGCGCATGTAGTAGTCTACTGCGACCAGACTCCTTTATTGAATGTATTGAATTAGAAACGCCCTGCAGCCTGAAAACCAAGCTACCCTACGTACTCCTCAGTTCCTGTCGTGTACTCTCCCCTTTACAGATGAATAAACAATTGTTATCAATCGCCAAATTTCCATTACTTGCACTTGCAAGAAAAGTCGTATTTTGTTGGTTGACCTATCAAAATGACACTGAATCATATAAGAATGAGAAAGGATAAATTTGTAGACGATAAAATTAATAAATGTGTTAATCTACTTAAAAACAAATATACAGTTCATGTGAAGTATTTATAATTATTGTCCACATTGCTCTCCATAGTTTTATAGCTTACGTGGGTTTCCAACCTGCGGTCTGACCGTAATTTGTTGCACTGTGGGAGATCGGGGGTAATATGAACGGCATTTACCTTTGGATACGCATGCATGGTATGGACAATTTGTGCGTTAATACGCCCAGAGTGTAACCCTCTCAGTCCCACAGGTGATAGATTGTGTTGTAATTTTCCATGGTACTGCTTGGTACTGAGAGGGTTAACCGATATCAATTTTAGAGAACATGTTTCGAAGCGTGTACGCCACACACATCCGGGTGTATCGTGTGGATGATTGCCAAGTAAAAACAACTTTTAAATGTTGAAGAAATACACTTAGTTATTTCCTCGGCATTTAAACACTAGTATCGTCAACAGTAGATAAAGCATCAAACTGATAGTAATAGTAGTAGTAGTAGTAGAAGTAGTAAGTAGTAAGTTTCCCAACACGATGATACCATGATAATCATCTACTCACAAAGAGTTTGTGCGTTTTATCTAAGAAAGAATGTATATTTGGAGTACATTGCATACACTGAATACATGGAATACCTTGAAACATGTAGCTACGATATAATTGTTTTACTTTTAAAACAACAACTAACGTCTCGACTGCAAATAAGTAGATCGTGGAACCCATCAATGTAACGCGAAACCAAATTTTGAATCAGCGGGCTACGACAGGACGGCCGTTACTTTTGACCAATCAGAGGCCAAAGAGACATTACGTCATCCTCCTCTAACAGGTGGCGAAACCCAAACCTTTGGGGATTGCGGCCCAGCGAGGAGAAGGTTTCGCTTTCGATACCGTAATGTCTGGGGGTCATACATAATGATGAGCTTGCTTCTTGTAAAAGGCGCTAACTACCCTTTTCATCAAAGTTGATTTATCAGCAACGGCGCATTGAGTGGCGTTTGACGTTTGCAATGAGATGACTCAAATAGAACTACGCCAAAATCATGTATGTATAAGGGGACATTGCGCATGGTGATGTCAAATTTTTCACAGGAGGCTAAAATCCATTTCTTACTCGTATTTTCGTCTCACCGTACTTCACACGTCACATGATATCCAGCCGGAGGAAAACCACGGAAAACTGACCAAGGCCATAATTGGTATTGTCCGGTCTCTGCCTCGCCCTTAGGATAAACATGTGCGGTCCAGATGACATGTATATAATATATACGTTTATAATGTTTACATCCCAAGTTCAACTCCGATCAGCGGGAGGTAGACATTTCCTTGACATCTCGGCGACTCGACGGCATATTTGGACGGGAAATAGACCAAAATCTGGAACTTAAATGGACGATTTAACCTTCTCAGCACTAATCACTAAAAGCCCACGTATGAATAACAACTCAGTTTCTTGCTGTGGCACTATGTGAGTTAAACAAGGGGCGAGATGGAATGACTGGTTGAGACGTGCTTTAGCTGGCTTTAATGTTTGGCGATACATCGGAGCGTTAAAGGGCGGCCGCGGAGGTACGGATGTGACCCGGGTCGTCTAGCCAGGCGGGCCGGCGGGGAGGAAGGCGAGGTCACGGGCAGAAGCAGCTGAAAAAAAGGGCATCACACCTGGGTCCTGTAATTTGCTACAGTACTCTCACAATATTTCATTTTTTGTGATGGTAATTACGTGGGTATGCTATAGTATAATTGTGAAATACATCTATCACTTCATTGATTTACTGCAAATTAATTATAAACATGATTCATCAACGAAATTAACCCTTTGAGTACCAAACAGAATGCTGCCTTTGGGACAAGTGTGTAGTGGTGATGAAGTAATCCACGAGTGGCATATTAAGGGTTAACTATTAGTAAACAAATACCTATGCACTAAAATGATTTAATGATATCTTGTGAAAGTTGAGATGTTAAGAATGAAATTGTATCTAAGCTAAAAAAAAAAGGTAATAATTGTTGTGACAGAATATCATTTATCCCCCTCAGTACAAAGTTATGAAAGCCCTATTGGTGTGGTACACTAAGTCATGTAATGATAAATGATAATGATTATAATAATAATAATAATAATAATAATAATAATAATAATAATAATAATACTAAAAATACTACTTCTACTACTACTACTACTACTACTACTACTACTACTACTACTAATGATAATAATAAATCATTTATAGAGCGCAGAAACTATATTTATATATTCCACTGCGCTGCAAGAGCTCCTACATGCGCTTCTGCTACATAATGCTATATAATTTTAAATCATGGTAAGAAATAAATTAGGTCTATGTTTCTATGTTTAGAACAAATAGGTTTTCACCTTTGATTTAAAGTTGTCTATGTCTACAGGTAGTTTATTCCACAATCTAGGAGCTGCACAAAAAATGATCGGTCACCTAAGGTTACCTTTGTTCTGATTTGGGGGACTTGCAACAACAATGTGTCTTGTGTACTGCGGAGATTATGACCATGGGTTTGACATTTAAAATTCAGTAAGTTAATAATGTATCTAGGAGCCTGACCATTTAGCGCTTTATGTACTATCACCAACATCATCAACGAAATTAACGCTTTGAGTACCGAACAAAATGCTGCCTTTGGGAAGAAGTGTGTAGTGGTGATGAAGTAATCTGCAGCCAGTGCAGTCTCTTAACAATGTCAAACATGGGCAAATTTTGGAAGATTATAAATTAATCTTGCACATGTATTTTGAGCCCGCTGGAACTTTACTACATGTGTGAATTAACCCTCTTAGTACCAAGCTATGACCCCCCCCCCCCCCCCCCCCCCCCCATTGGTGTGTTACACATTGTGTGTGCCCACGGGACTGAGAAGGTTAACGATGCCGTAGTCTATATGCGCATAATCTATTGCGGTACTGTCACAAAACACATGTCTGTGAAAGAAGACTAGTGTCTGACTTGCCAGTTGTGTGTTTATACAAACATGAGAACTAGTTTTTGTATTTTCAGACCTCATTGATTCAGGTTCTCCGAATTAAGGACTGTCTAATTGACTGACGATACTGAGTTTTCCTTACATTCTGATAACGTTGATTAATTTATCATTGCATTATGCTTAATAAACATGGAATACAGTAGGTTTCCAAAACTTTCCTGTGGGTATTGTAATATTTGTGTTCGACAAATGGAAACATCAGGAATAAACCTAACTGGAGTTGCGCTTTGATTGTATTTAGGCAAACAATAGATGGCGCTCAATTCATTTGCGCGCGAGTGTAATATCGGATACAGCTTTCAAGCTCGTCTGTAAAGGCCACCGCAGATGACACGATTTAGCCACAATCACTGAGTCGTAAAAGCCTACGACGTGAAAATGTGACGTCACATTCTTGTACAAATGCAATGACTGGGTCGTGCGATTCAGCCAGTCGCAGGACCGTGCGACTGACCGGATCGTGTTGTATGCGGTGGTCTTCATGGGTATGCGGCACCGTTAAAGGAGCACCTTGTTTTGACACATTCTACTTTCTAGAATTGGGTTGGCTACCGGCGCTTCTGAATTATGGTCCATTGTTTTACGGTATGTGCACATTGTTTCTAGGCGCTCTTTAAAGGGAGTATACTGTACTGGGAAGACAAAAAAAAACCTTCAAAAGGTGACCGTGAGCAGTCCTCTCAACAATGGTCTTAAACCCATTTATTGTCCATTTTAGACACTTGCTGGAAGTTATTTTCCCTCAAATGATCTACATTTGGAGTGATTAGTGATTAAATCACAAATCCTCAAAATGTTGGCCCGAACATTTTGAGGATTTCACTAATAATAATTAATTACTCCAAATGTGGATCATTTGAGGGAAAAATAACTTCCAGTAAGTGTCTAAAATGGACAATACATGGGTTTAAGACCATTGTTGAGAGGACTGCTCACGATCACCTTTTGAAGTTTTTTTTTTTTTATCTTCCCAGTACAGTATACTCCCTTTAATTCTAGAGGGATCCATTTTGTCAGGAAGGATTGGTAGATTACGTGGTTCTTTGTTGTTCGTTTGTTCATTTCCGTTAAGAAGTTAACATTGTCTCCCAAGTTTTTCTCATTAGATCCCGTTAAGTTTAGATGATATTGACACTAAATTGGTATCTTGTAAAATGTGTACACTGACGTGTAGGCATATCATATATTTTATACATAATATGTATATATACATGTTATATATCATATATATCTATATCATGTTATGACAGCCCTTTTCCCTGTTACCTGTCCCTCTCCGTCTCCCCTATTTCTCTCTCTCTCTCTCTCTCTCTCTCTCTCTCTCTCTCTCTCTCTCTCTCCCTCTCTCTCTATCTCTCCCTCCCAGCCCCTCTCTCTTCCTTTCACTACCTCATTTATATCTTTTCCTCCTCCTCCCCCTCCTCCTCCTCCTCCTCCTCCTTCCATTTCTCTTCTCCTACTCTCTCTACATACTGAACTATGATTTTGGTAACTATTATGTAGCAATACACTGTTAAAAACTTGAAGAATAAATATAAGAAAAAAACAACCACACACGTATATTCTGCTTTATCATTAACTCATTATAAATTGAGCTGCCACTTTTATTAGTTAAAGTCAATTCGTTCATTATCACATTAAATCATCTTTGTCTCCCTTCATATGATCACAAATCAACACAAATATTGGTAGTTCTAAGCATTTTTCTTTCTTATTATTAACATTTTCTGTGCATTCCTTGAAAAGCGTTGAAAGTAATTGGTAAATAGTTTCAACATGCAAGTGTACAATGAAGCAAACGGACATGCGAGCCGTTTTTGTTTCAAGTCACGAAAGTAACCCCACCTGCCAACAGTACAATACGATTTAGTGAGAAGTGATTGAACTGGGATACTTTCGTATGACATTTTCTGAACAAGAGATGGCGCTATTCAACTAGTTAACCACAGTTAGGCACCGGACTTACACAAAAAATAAGTATAAAAAAGGACTAAAAATATCATAAATCGAGATTTTTTTTTTAAAAAGGACATAATTTATAGTTAACAGCTTTTTTACCATTATTCTCATACGTTGAACACATCATATCAAGTCATATGTCAAATGTAATTGATGGAACAGGTTAAGAACTATGTTAACCAAGCAAGACAGTATATAAAAAATTTGGCCATTTAAAAAAATACAAAATGCAGCAAAATGCAAGACATTCACAACAGAGCTCTTATCAAGACAAGACAGCTCGTTTCTAGAGTGCTGGTGCATAAGCTAGCTGCAGTGATAATATCGCTTACTCTCATTGGGAGTTCCTGACACTTGGTTAGACAAAAGAGAGTTTTAGACCACAAAGCCAGTGACTGCCACTGGTTGCTGAACAATACGATGCGTACGCAATTGCGTCACTACCACCTGGGTATTAAAATAGAATATGCAGATTTAATATCACAGTCATAGTTGAGACGTCCGCCCAGCAAATCTGTCAAAAGACCATAATGTATGCAAACTAAATGCACGCCTTTCAAACAACAGAACTAATGGCAACTCCAAAGTATGTCCAAGGTTTTGTCGGACGAGCAACATTTGCTCAGAATGTATTCTACTACCCATTGAAGAAACCATGCAGTTAGTGAGAAGTTGTGAACACGATTGCAAGAACTGCTTATTGAGTGATGTGTATTCTTAAACAAAAAAAACCCAATAGATCAATAACAATGGATGCTACAACATCACTTTGAACAATATGGAAACAACCGCGGTACTAAACACAACAAAGAAAGTAAGTCCCCCCCCCCCCCCCCCCCAAGCAAAACAGCATAACTTTTTATTGAAGTGGTTTTGGGCAGAATAATTTGGCAGGATTATTCCTTAACTTACTGAATAAATTCTGTGTAAAAATTGCATTAATCCTATTAGTCATGCATGAGTGGGCACATTTTAAAGGCAAAAATGTAACTTTTTAAAAGTCACAAGGGTAATTGTTCATGCCATTTTAACAGTACATTTTGGCATTTTTTGTGCGATTTTTGAAGTGTTTTCACTCAACCATTGCAGGAAAATGATTTCTTATGTTTACATAACAGGTCATGTTACATCTTTGTCAAAATATCCAGAGTTTTATTTTTTCACCAAAATTGAGGGTTTTTAAAAGTTCCAAACTCAAGAGGGATGAGTATCTGTTAAACGGTGCTCACTCAACCAGAACAATGGGTTAAGTGTCAGGATAGGTATTAATGTATCAATTAACATTGGAAGGACATAAATTATACTCCAGAAATTAAAATCATCAAAAATTCATATGACAGAATCCCAAAATTACCCATGTGACTTGAAAAGTGACATTTTTGCCTTTAAAGTTTGCCCACTCATGCAAGACTGATTGGATTAATGTGATTTTCAATAAGTCAGTCAATAAGTTAAGGAACTAACCTGCAAAATTATTTTGCCCAAAACCTTTTTGATCAAAAGTTATCCTATTTTGCTTGGGGGGGGGGGGGGGGGGACTTACTTTTTATGTTGTGTTTAGTTTATGAACTGTGTGACAAATGAATGCAGCCAAACACAGTTGGTAAGAAAATTTGGTAACAAAAGGAAGAATTTGAAGCAAGCATAAGTAAGAAAAGAAATGCAACATAAAATGTTCAATTGTACCAGCAATACATAAATATTATGAGTAAAGTACAAGTAACAAACATGTAACATCAATTTTTGTCTTTTATAAATCGTTGATTTATGTGGTTGTAATGAATTAGTGATAGGGAAGTTTTGGTTCAATTCACATTTTATTGACAGTCAAGAACATCACTTGTTTCTTCTTTTTTTTTAGAAATGTTTACAAGCTGCATCTTGCACTAATACAATACAATACAATGACATATAGTACTTTTAATCCAGTAATTTAGTACTTTGGTAATTCTACATTATTGATTCCATAAATTGTTTCATTTCTTGCTAGCAAATTCTTCGAGAACTTAACAATCATTTAGAAAAGATGAAAGCAAGTTTGCAGATCGAAATGAAATATTTATTTTTACTCCAAAATTTCACTGACATTAACACACACAAATCTACAATAACTCTGTGATTCAATTTGTTTTCAATTCTTGACAGTGTTTACAATATTCTCACACAAGGTTGTAACACTTCCTATCATATATTACACATAATGACCATGAAAGTCTTTGCATTCAATCATCACATCTTTCTACCGTACATATATCCTATACAATAAATATCTTAAATACACAAAACACTGCTATCCATTATATACAGTACATTTGTACATGTGACATTATTCTTATATACAAATGTTTATAAAATCATATTTGTTATCGTTTTATAACATATTCCACCTTCACTAACATACTACATGTATAATTCCTACCAAAGCCACAAGTACTAAATACATTTACTGCCATCACCAAATATTTATAATTCCTTCTAGAAATCAAGAAAGAGCATCTCTCCTCAATATGTTTCAAATGATGTACTACCATGTATTTGCTCTATTCAACTTTATCACTGAACTATATTCACTGCATCTATATAAGCACAAGATGGCCCTAAGACATTAAAACTACTATGCTATTTTAAACATGGATTCAACTAAGTTTGGCTTCCAGCTAGATGAAAAATGACCTCAAAAACGGTTGGTGACATGAATACAATGAACCATTCAGCAAACTTACAGCCCTACTATTTCCGATTTTTGATTGTGAAATACAGGATTTCCAAATACAGATTTTAAGTTTACCTTATCTTTGGACAATCAGGTAAAGTACTGAGAATCTGAGGCAATTATCTATCTTAGTGTCTTGATTATGTTTTTTTTTTTATTAATTTCCAAATATATTCAATATGCCTTCATGACTTGCTGATTTTTATGTGATTTCATCCCTTTGTTCCAGTGTATTTTAATCTTGGGGTAGATTATTTGACTCGTATTTCACATCTATTTATACTGTTCCGATGACCTCATAACTCTTCACCCTTGTCAATCTTGCACTCCTGGAGCTATGGCTAGACCGGTCTGAAGAGTTGCCATCCCGATCGTCACTTCCGCTACGCCGCTTCTCCTTCAAAGATTTGACCGTCAGATCTGAGCTACTCGACTGATCACTGGTGCTTGACAGAGGGCGGCGCTTCTGGGGTCCGTGGGATTCTGTTGGGGCCACCTTTGCGACCGTGGCGTTGCTGTAGGGTCTGCGCGGGATCGGCCGCACCAGGACGGGGATACTGCTGTTGGACGAGAACTGTGACCTTTCCGTCAGGGATTCTGGGGAGGTATCCTTTGAGGGGAAGCCGTTGGAGCTATGGAACCCGTTGTTCACGGATGACCGGGGTGAGTTGAAGCCACTGTCGCCAGTTGAGCTGGACAGGCTCTCCATCCTGTGATGGACAGGGGGTTGTCCGTGATTGACCGTGCTACTGTCTGGACTGACCACACGATCGAGGATGGCCGGGGGATCGTGGTCAGTGTAATCAGCTGTGCTCATGGATGTGAAAGACTCCCTGTCAAAGCTCCGCTCAAGGTTCCCGTTTCCTGCTCTGTGGCAGTGGTCCAGGATCTCTGGATACCCCTGCATATGATTGCTGTTCTTGTCGTTCTGCTGCGTATTGCTAGGATATTTCCTTCTCATATTAACCTTTTCATTCTGCATTTCTTCCTCAAGTAGCTTATCGATTTCCTCGTCTTTGTAGAATGTCTCGTGACTGGAGTGCGGCCTCTTCGGTTGGACAAGGTCATGCTTCCTCATCACAACCTTCTCCAGATTGGAACCATCTCTTAGTCTCTCAGGCTCCATCTGTAGCCTGTTGTTCCTGTCTCTGTCCTGTTGGAGCTGGTTGTTGGAGCCATTGACTGTATGATGCGGGGCCGTTTTCACGACCATCTGCCCATTGTCCTGGAACGCCAGACAGATCTTGCGGCTTGTGGCAACCAGCTGTTTCTGTGGATCTTCCCGCTGGGGCTGGAGGAAGTCACTGAGGTCTTCCTCTGAGGAGCATCGTCTGGGTGGGAGTGTCCTCTTCTCGTATTGCTCCACAGCACTGCGATCCGTTGGAAGCAGACGAGGAGGAGGAGGTCCATCCTCTTCTCGTGACTGCTGGTTGGTGGAAGCTGACCCTGAGGCATCCTCCCTCTGGTGTCCAAACATCCGACCTTGTCGCCTCTCCCGCAGCAGGTCCGCATGTCTCTGCTTCAGCAACCGCTTCTCCACGGCTGCGGCCTTCTTCCTAGGGTTCATCTCCAGCTCCGAGTCACTCCCCGCTAGTGAACTCTCACTCGTGAGCCCCTGATACGGTCTGGGGTTCATCGGTCGTGAGCGGTCCATGGTGCTGAAGTAATGCTTGATCTTATCCCCCTTGCCATCCCGCACAGCCTTCTGCGGACTCTTCCCTGATCCAGGCTTCTGATCCGACAGAGCCTTCGTCCTGTGCTTTCCATCGTACAATTTTGTTGGCTTGATGAACTCCACCTCACTCTCAGGCATGGACTCCTCTTGTTTATCCTGATACTTTTGCTGGAGCATCTGAGCAGTCTGTGTGAGCCGGCCCTGTTGCTCGATGGCATAATGTGAAGACAGTTTCAGACTGTTTAAATCCTTTGGCAAGCTTTTTCTCTTTGACTTTGGGCTGTAGGTATGCTTTGGAGTTGATGGCACAGCTTCAAGAGTTTTTGATTTCTCCTTCTCCTCTTTGAGCTTGTCATCACTGTTCTGTGACCGGCCAGACCCAAGCTTCTCTGGCGTCTTCTTCATCCAGTGGTTGTAATTGAAGAATGGGTCATGGATGTCGGAAGGAGGGAACTGAGCGGAGAAGGTCTGAAGAGGCGATGTCTGGTTGTTGTTATGATTAACAGGCCTTGGTTTCTTTTGCACAGCCTTTCCAAGGAGCCGCCCAAGGCACGAAGGCTTAGCCTCAGAGTCCGACGTCAAGTACCCCTGATCGTAGAAGGAGATATCATTCGGAAGGCGCATGGAGCTTGTGCGCTCAAACTTGGACTTCTTCTGCGGACTGCGCCTCTCTCGCATAGAGATGCTTCTCTGGAAGGCAGCACGGTCTTCTGGGATGCTGGAGAGGGCGGGGTTCGCTGGGTAAGACATGGGTCTGGAGGCTCCCCCTTCTGGCCGCACCTTGATCCCCATGTTCTCGTTGACTTCCTCAGGGAAGGTGTGCCTCGTCAGCAGCCCGTCCTTATACATCAGGTATCCCTTGAGCTTATCCTTCTCTTTGTCCTTATCCTTCCCCTTCTCCTTCTCTTTCTTCTTGGCGCGGGACGTGGTGAAGGTGGCGACACTCTCCGCGTCGGTGGTATCCGGCGGGACCTCATCGCCCTTGGTGATGTAGTAGCCATTGCCGTTATGTAAGATCTTCCCCTCGTTCATGAGATGTGTCAGGGACTTGTGGATGATTTCTGGGCTCGGTACGGGCATCTTTTCGTAGCATTCGGAGAGCTTCTTCCTGACGGTGTCCTGGTTGGCGATGAGCTTGCGGCGGTTCATCTCTGAGATGAGGAGACACAGGACCTCTGTCAGTGGGATGAACTGAGCCTGTTGAATGGGCCATAGCTCCACACTAGGGACATCACCTGCAATGACACAAAGAGAAGAAATAAAAATAGAGGTTACTTAAGGATTCGCACATTCCTCATCAAAAGAAATATAACAATATAAATCATAGACAAGAATAGGAATATAAAAATCTCAAAAAAGAGTAATGTTTGTTTTATGAGAAGTGATGAGAAGGGATGAGAAGTGAAATACAGAAATTGCCATGTTTTCTCTTTTAAGAGTTGATTCTTTGTGATAAATATACATGTATACCATAGATATCTACCATTGCCAGATCATATGTTTTTAACTAAACATTCAATACACTTCCTGAAAAGCAGAGAGCTCTTAGCAAAATTATTGTTGATGAAGAGGTACTAGCAGTAGATGATAAGGAGCTAGAAAGAAAAGAAAGGCAATAAGGATGGAGGGGAGATAGGGAGGGAAGACAACGCCTTACAAGATGCAGGTACTCTGCTGGCTCATTTATTTACTATGTTTGTGATCCGTATGTAATAGAGCTTAGTCTTGATTGCCATCTACTGACAAAAGTGAATAGCGCCATCTGTGTTGAAGAACAGCACGGGTCAGCATCCTCTTACATGTTCAAACCTAGCACACAAATGGAAACTGATCTCTTGACCCTTTGCGGAAACGAAAATGGGCCAACTATTGACGCTCAAGACATTCACAAAAGAAATACTGAAACTAGTCCATTTGAGGAATAAATTGAGGAACTTCCGAACAAATCTTTCTCTCTAGAAAAATGTCACCTCAAGGTCTTACAGGGGGAAAAGAGCATATACAAGAAGAATATGTATTCATCAAATGCTATTTTCACATACATAGAAAAGAGACCATTGTATGGGTGAACACAAATTCTCTCTCTTTCAGAGTGAAATCCTTCTTTTTTTCTGGAGGGCTTCGACTTTCCAGCACCGACTTCATGTTAGGATTTTCTTCCTTTCAGAAAACTCTGTAAGCTCTAATGAAACATAAATCCTAAGATTGCTTTACAGGAAACCTGAAAAGGTGTCCTCAATATAATGAAGATGAGGTCTCCTTTATTTCCTTTTGTGTAACTGCTCCCTGATCCAATAAAAGAGCATAGAAAAAGTTGATGTCAGCTCGCCATAATATGAAAATTCCATCTAGGGAGGTCAAACAGACGATCTTATATATGTACGGGAGTAGAAAGAAAAGATATTGGGATTGAAAATGCTATTTTGTTATGCTTGTCTAACAGTATAAACAAGCTGTTTCCCCCAATCTATTCAGAGTTAGGTGTATGGGTAGTTAAATCAACCCATTCAGACATTTTGACACTGCTTAAACAACCCATAATATAAACAAAATGTGATAAAGCATATTTCAGCATCTGCTTTCTGACAAATTATCTTCCTTTTTTTTAAATCAAAATATGAACCCATGCAGTCATTATGTGACAATCCTTGCAATTAAATGCTTGAAAGTTTCCATGGTGAGAGAGTTACCAAAAGTTTTACTATTTTCTAGATAGTATTTATTAGAAACCTTGCAATGTTATCAAAATATAATTTCTCATTGTGAGGAATGGTATATTGAAAACGAAAACATACTTTCCTTGATTGTCACAAGAACACTCTGAACATATGAGTCCCTAAAGCCACCAATTTGAGCATTCTTGCTTGCAGCACCCCTCACATAAACCTTGCAAACATCATCACAATACCAACATATCTATTCAACTCTTTTAGTACCATTGGCATGAAGATGCGTAACACAAGCCAATGTGGTTTCCAAGGCCTGGGAATGAAAGGATTAAAACGGCTGGTAACCAAGGAGTGGCTGATTAATCCACTGTGACCTAGATTATCTTAATCCCATCAATAGGGGGGTCATTGAGTGGCGCGTGTGGATTAACGCTCATCATCCTATTTGGACACAAACAAACCGACAAACAAAGATACACAAACAGGCTCCAAACTGAATAAACCACAATAAAAAAAGAGCCGCGTCATAAAACCCAAGGATCCTTGTTATTGGATCCTATTTTCAAAACATCATTCTTCGTTCTCCCTTTTCTCTTGAAGTTTTCAGCTAAACAAACAAACTTAAAGGTACGTATGCATATTGGTTGAAATTCAAATTTTATCAGCCAACCCCACGCTAAGGAATGCATGATCCTTTCCTGATTGATAAGAAATTATCATTATGACGATGAGTGTCATATGATATATAAATAGTTTATCAGAACATGCTTGGCATAAAATATGTAAATAATTACAAATGATGCTTGTCACAAATTTTGTTAATAGCTTCAAAAGTTACTTGTCATAAAATATATGAATACTTACAGAAGGGAGTGATCATGGAATCCTTTGACACAACCACGGTTTTGCAAACAGTTAGTACTGTTTTCGGCATGAAACTACATACTTTCCGGGTTTTGATAATAATTTTCTGATGTGATTTTCATATAATCAAAAACAACCTTTTGTTTGTATCACTTAAATTATATCAAGCTTAATTTAACCTTCTCAATTCTATATGCAAAAGATTGTGTTTTAATTAAAATGGAAATATCAACTGAGATGGTTAAAAGACAAAGAAATATGTGTATTCCCTTATCCTCTCCTTTAAAGGGCAAGACAAAAAGCCTTCAAAAGGTGATCGTGAGCAATCATCTCGCCAATGGTCTTAAATTCATGTATTGCCCATTTTAGAAACTTGCTGAAAGTTATTTGCCCCCAAATGATCCACATTTGGAGTAATTAATGATTATCAGTGAAATTCTCCAAATGTTCGGCCTGAACATTTGGGGGATTTGTGATTTAATCACTAATAACTACAAACGTGGATCATTTGAGGGCAAATAACTTTCAGCAAGTTTCTAAAATGGGCAATACATGAATTTAAGACCATTGGCGAGAAGATTGCTCACGATCACCTTTTGAAGGATTTTTGTCTTCCCAGTACAGTATATGCCCTTTAAACATCACGTAGTGTAGCATCGTAACATTCAAACTACTAGTGAGTATTCCGACAAACAGCAACAACAATGATGATTGCCTTTCATGGATAGACAAGAAGATGACAGCCCCGGAGTCTAGTGGAATAATGTCATGCTAAATGACCCAAAAGGCTTTTAATGTCCCAAAGCTTCAACAGTCTGGCAACAGCATACTTATCCTTTGCTCCCTCTCTCTTCCCCTCTCTCTCTCCCTCTCTCTCTCTCTCTCTCTCTCTCTCTCTTGCTCTCATATCTGTTATCCAAACTACACACAATTCCTTTCTTTCTGTTCTATACTTCAAATGTTCTCTTGTTCTTCTCTCTCTCTTTCTTCCTCTTTTTCTCACCCTCTCCTTTCCTCTATGGCAGATATCCAAACTACACACAATTCCTTTCTGTCTCCCTATTGCTGCTGTTAAAATTGAAGGCAGGAACATGGCTCCAGGAGAGAGAGAGAGAGAGAGAGAGAGAGAGAGAGAGAGAGGGGGGGGGGGGGGGGTGAAGAGGAGGAAGATAGGGAGACAAAGAGAAAGAAAGAGAGAGAGAGAGAGATAGTGACGTACAGACAGGGTGGTCACCAGAAAATCTTTTACGCGTGGCTCAAAAAAGCAGAATGTCACTTTTTGTCAGATATCTGTGCTGGACGCATGGTACACAACTATGGAACACGTGGCTCAAAGAAAACAAAAACAATAAGAATAATAAGACTGATACTGATTTTACGCATGGTGCAGTAAATTTACACGTGGCTCACAATCACTTTCTGGACCCGACGCGTGGTGTTTGCACCGCATGTTTTCTACACTGGGGACCACCCTGCGTACAGAGACAAACAGAAAGGGAGAGAGATAGAGAGACAGAACAAAATAGATAAAAAGACAAAGATAGAAAAGGTGCAAGTGAGAGAGAGAGAGAACGAATGAGAGGGAAAGAGAGAGAGAGAGAGAGAGAGGAAAGAGAGAGAGGGAGAGAGAGAGAGAGAGAGAGAGAGACACACACAGTGAGAGAGATTACGAGAAGGGGGCATTGTGAAAGTGTAAAAGGGCGCTCAGCCCAAATTTGTTTACCGAAACATGGAATCTCTGCCACATAATGGGCCCTCCTTATACCCTCATTCATGCCATTTTCCCCTGGAAATGAGTTTGTGGGACAACCACTAAAGACCCAGAAATACTTTGAAAGGGAAGAGATAACATCTCTCTCCAGTAAGAGAGATGTAATTGAATTGAATTGGTGAATAACAGAGAAAGGAACGAGGGGGAGAAAAGGAACGAAAGGGAAGGGGATGAGAAGTGAAATGGATAAACAAGATTTGGGGTCTTTGGTTTCCTTAAAGGAATGCTGAAGACAAGTGCAGTGACCTAAAGATGGTATGCTGGGACAGGAAGAATCAGCTCAAGACATTCTCAAGACATTCTTAGAGCCTTTACCAAAGACTTGGAGCTACTCCTACTTGACGACTTCACACACACGCTCTAAGTAAAGAGTTATGAATAGCCATTTCCTTGCTTGTACCAACAATTGCAAGTAGGCTTTCCTCCCTTCTCTATCTCCTTAGAGGTTGTAAGACAGATTTCAAACGCAAGTTCTCAATGGCTCTATTGGTCATTTCCTCTTCTTTTTCTCTGTCAAAATGAAATCCAAAGACTTTAATCCTCTCATTACACTGGGCATACAAGTGCGTACAATCTTAATGGCCTCGACACGGCTTGGTATTAACAGGATAAATGAGCTTTCCTTGGGCTTCACTTTTTTCTTCACCTTAATTGACTCTTGAGTTCCATATGACATGCTGCTGTCCAGCAAAACTAATTGATGGAGACTAACCCTCTAAGTCCCAACCCATGAATAGCACACTAACTATTACACTTATTATAATCTTATATGCTCCCATGGGACTGAAAGGCTTAAAAGCCTAACTCTGTTCATATAATGCTACTTCTTATCCAGGGTGTCTTTCGTTGCTACAAGGTAGTTGACATCATTAGATTAGCATCAAGTTAACCGCCTGTGTCCCACAGGCAATAAACTGAGTGTTGATGCATATGACGCTTGGTCCATGCTTGGTCCTCAGAGGTTAAAACCACACAGTTCCATAGGCAATAAACAAGAGTGCTGATTCAAATGGGGCTTGCTGTGCTTGGTATACAGAGGATAAACAGCCCTTTGGCGTACACTGCACAGGGTGTGTTTAGATCCAGATCATTCATGTAGGTAAAATGCAGTCCATATCAGAGAAGCCTTAGATCTACAAATCATATAAATCATTTACACACAAACTCAGTATTTTAAATATCAATGCAATTTGCGACATAACATTTCGTTGGTATAGTACTTGCAGCAGTAGTACGTCTAAATCTCTGGTTGGAAAATAAATAGTACAGGGACCTGTCTCAGAGAATGGCGTTCAATCGCAACTTGACTTGCAATTGATATCAATCGTAACTCTGTCCAATACAGTAGAGATGGGGGGTTGGCCTTGTGATCGATTTAGATCAAGCGCAACTCTTTATATGTACAGAATACCCATCACTGGTAAATTGGTACAGTATCAATGTCATTCTTGCCCAGTTGATAGTTCATGTAAATGGACTGTCCATGCGTACCTAATGGTTCTTTTGCAACAGGATTGGAGATAGAGGCAGGTGTGATGTAGAGGGTGTATGCTCCACAACTAGAGTGATAGAACGATCCTTTGGATTTGAACAAAAGAGGGTTCTGAGTATTCATTGAGCTGCTCTAGGTATTTCAAGTACCAGGCGGTATCTTTTGACTTACAGGTGGACAATTTCCCCCTGCTCTCTCAATGTTTCTCTCTCTCCAGTGACCACTGGTCTTTCGACTCTCCATTGAACTCGCCCTTCTTTGCTCCCCTCTCTCTCTCTCTCTCTCTCTCTCTCTTGCAATCTCTTGCAATCTCTCTCTTGCAATCTCTCTCTCTCTCTCACTCACCCACTCACTCTCTCTCTCGCAATCTCTCGCAATCTCTCTCTCTCTCTCTCTCTCTCTCTCTCTCTCTCTCTCTCTCTCTCGCTCACCCACTCTCTCACACCCTCACTCTCTCTCCCTCTCTCTCTCTCTCTCACTCTCTTCTGCCTCGTAAAATATCGCTCCATTGGTCTCTTCTCACTATCTTTCTATCTGTCTGTCTGTCCCTCTTGTGCCCCACCCAGATCCCTCTCCCTCTCTATCCATCTTTTTTCCCCATCTGTATAAGGGTGGTCAGACTTAAAATATTACTGAAATGTTGTTTTCCGACATTCTACTCACAAAAATTGTGCATTAGCACTACCGTTAAATACCTAAAGTTGAAATATCTTGAATAGTATTGCCACTAAGGTGTATGCTCTCTGATGGCAGAGACAATATATGTGTTGTATAGCTTCTTGGTGCTTTCAATACAGTACCAAAACAGCCAAGTTCACAGGTCTATCAATCCCTTCTTCTCATGATCACACACAGAGATCTCTGATACACACACCCGTACATATAAACTGACACACACCAACATACTCACAAACACATACATGTATACAAACATGCACCATATACTCATTTTTTCTCACTGCTCCCACCCTCCCTACAAACAAACGTCATCATGCAGCCCCTAAATCCACTCACGGACATCACGACCACCTAACCAAAAAATAATACAACCATCATCACAGCTCACCCCCACAAATTCTGAGCCGCCAATTATTACAATCACCTGCCCCTATTGTTCCCCACTAGCTCCCTGACACACAGTCGATTATTCTGTTACCGATACCCCCCTTTATATCCCATCACATCCTCCTTTCTTCCCCCCTCGCCTTATTGGCTCTGGGTGGCTCATGGGCCTGTCTTGAGGCCTCTAGCTCTGGCTAAGAAAAGACTCGGGGAAGCGGAAGTAATGTGGATTGATAAGGGGATCAATAAGTATATAGCCCCAATGATTGGGAGCTCACCATTCTGGCAAGAGTAGCGGAATTTGAAAGGCGTCTTATCGAGGCTATGGGGAAGACCTACATTACGTGTGCACGACAAAGCCTAACTGATTTTCTATGTAGTCCGCTCACACATAAGATTAAACATGAGTAATAAAGTGGTATTTTGTGAGATGCGAGGAGGTGGCCTGAAGAACTATATGTGCTTAAGCAAACTCTTAAATCTACTTATATAGCTGATCCATATGCTAGGATTAATACTAATGAGAAAGATGTAACATTTTTAATGAGTAAACTTCATAATACCTTCTAGTAAGCTTCTTTTCTCTCCTCCACTCTTGCTCTTCATCTTAACTTAATCTCTTCTCTTCTTCCATACTGCTATCTTTCCTTCTTTCTCACATCCCACCCTCTTCATACATTTCTTTTAGACAATCTCTCCTTCACCATTTTCACTACCTTCCCCATCCCCACTCCTCCAGCGGCTTGTCCAGGAATCAGAAAACATCTTTAAGATGATCCTCCTTTCTTACATTCCATTTCACCAAAAATCACCACACCCCCATTGCCTCCTTTAAAAACAGGGTGTCCCATTTGCAAAATTCTTGAAACTCGTCAGGAATCAGAAGTATAAAAAAGTATAAAATCCCAGTCTTGGCTTCACAAACATTTTCAGGAAAAGTAAAAAAATATCCTTGTTTAGGTATGAAACGTACCAACCATAGCATCCATTCATAATTGTCCCTGTCAGCGTGTAATGCTGGCATTGCTCCAATTGAATGCATGCACTGTGGAGCGGACCGGTGCGGACCATAGAGCACAGCGGTCTCCGGTCTCTAGGCTATAGATTTTTGGATGACCCGCTCAAATCCTCCACAAAATCTACTGATCGCTTTGATTTCACTCAGAGTCAGTTTTCAGTTCTGTCATTGGGAGGGAAGTTCTGATACAGTACCTTCTTCCATTTTCCATGGTTTTTACCAAATTTCCTTTTTGCCCTTCAAAAGGGACACCCTGTCTATAAAGGGCATATACTGTACTGGGATGGCAAAAAAGCCTTCAAAAGGTGATCGTGAGCAATCTCCTTGCAAATGGTCTTAAATGAGTGCATTGTCCAATTTAGAAACTTGCTGAAAGTTATTTGCCCTCAAATGATCCACATGTGGAGAATGTAGTGATTATTCTCAAAATTATCAAAATGTTCCAGCCGAACATTTTCAGGATTTGTAATCTAATCACTAATTTCTCCACATGTTGATCATTTGAGGGCAAATAACTTTCAGCAAGTTTCTAAGATGGACAATATGTGAATTTAAGACCATTTGCAAGAAGATTGCTCACGATTAGCTTTTGAAGGCTTTTTTGTCTTCCCAGTACAGTATATGCCCTTTAAAACCATCTTCCTTGCTCGCTTGTCATTTTCACCACCATCTTCATACCCCCATCACCTCCTCAAGACAACCAAAGCCGCCACCTTGAAACACTCTGCCCCCTATCAGGGGTTGCTATTGAGGCCCGCCCGCCAAATCAATGGTACTTAGTTTGCGGTGAAGCAAGCCACTTAACAAAGGTGTTCTCCGATGAGAAAGAACTCTGAAAGAGGGTGTAAGTGATGTATGGCAGGAACTTTGTAACTGTCTTGGAGGTTTTGTCTAGTACACAGTGGCTCAAAAGAAGAAAGGAAAGTCCTTCAATGTTTTTACTCTTAACAAAAAGAAGAACTCTGAAAGAAGAGTAAGTGATGTATTGGAGAAATTGCCTTGTATACAGTGGCTCAAAAGTACTTGGAAGAAAAGAGGAACATCGTCCATGTTTCATCAAGTTTGTATATGTACATGTATTTTTACGAGAAATTGCTGAACAGAGAAAAGAGTGAGGAGATTCTTTAACCATCCCGGCAGCTGCATCAGAAACATATATACAAAGAGGAACACACATGTAACTAATGATATACAGTGAAACCTATGTTAATGGAATACCTGTTCATAAAGGCCACATGCTCCTGAATGGTGTTTCACATTGAAACCCATATCAAAGTCACCTGACATGAATCATCTGCTTATATAGACCACATTTTCTTAACCACAACATGAAATGTTACTGTAATATTTCTTTCTTATGGCTTTGTACACTCAATGTACACACAATGTAAGCTCACACTCGTCTGCTGTGTGTAGGATTGGAGTTTACTTAATCAATAGCCGCAAGTGTCTAGGAAAAGATCGCTTTGATGAACTGTTTATTATCTTGTATTGATTGATCAAACCACAAACCAATACTCTACCATTTCCCTATTACCAGCTCGGTTTCACTTCCTGCCTGCCTCGCCCAATCATGCAATAAAAAATTGTCAGGATGTATGTCAATTTTACTCATGTCTTTTAAACAATACATTACCCATGGTAACCCCAAAGCTTGTCTGAGGTTTGTCTGACTAGCAACAATTGATAGACTCTGAGCATATTTCACCTATAATTCATGGATACATGGATGTAGCTTTCATTAATTGCATTATGAAAATAATTCATGAGCATTTTCACTTTCCATATCTATTGGTTTTTGCTGTTCAGACAAATCTCAGACAAATTTTTGGGTGACCATGAGTAACAAATTGTCTCAAAGATAGACATGCAAAAAATTACAATACAGTATAATCGAAAATGGTCTATTCAACATTGGTTCATTTATTACAAAATGTCAATTAACAATGGATAAAGTCAAAATTGCTCCTTATCTCCCATTGTAAATGAAAATTAATTAATGAATAAGCTATTTTCATTTTTATTTCCCTGGTGAGAAATGCCAACAATTTTTCCCACTTTGGGCCAATTGAGCCAGTCCTTCACAGCCTAGTTGAGTCACAAGGAGAAAGATCTGATGCAGTCAGCAGATAGCGAATAGCTTGCTGTAATGAGATAGCTATGATTGACATTGGCTTTAGGGCAATATAGAAAGAGGGTAGTGAGGGGGGGGGGGGCTGGGGATACATAGGGTGGTCAGTGATACCCCCCATAATACTATCTTTGAGTGAATCAATCTCTGGTCACTGTGGGCACACAAAAAATTCCAACATGACCCTACCCCCGTTTTTCCACATGTCAAAAAATGCTTGCTAACAATGAGGGGAATACGAAAGCGACAGCCGCCCCCCCCCCTCTCTCCGCCTCCCTCCCACCCCCCCCCCCCAATTCAGTCAATGTCTCCAGAAATACCCCCAGTCACCCTGCTACAAATCCCATACATGATGATGCAGAAGATGCACGGCACCAAACTGAAAGGCATCCCGTTCCCATGGGGACCGCATCATCCAGACGACATCATGAGGAGTCTCTGTCGTTCCTGTCATCGACCAGAGGTCAATGAACTCCGTGATACTGAATACAGATTGAATTGATAGGGGCGTCTGCATTAGACTGGATTGTCTTTTAAATATATCGATGAGACATCTTAAATCTAATGCATCACTGTAACATAAATGGGTAGAATACCCTTTGTATGCCAGATTGTGATCAGTATAATGACTTGGGATATCTTCTGAATGTTTTTAATGGGGGTAGGGGAGGGTTTGAGAGGGTGCCTTATGTGTAAATAGTAGTTAACATGGCACACTCTATATTTCAGATAAGTGGATAGACTATATAGTAACATGAAATTCCTTCATTGAACTTGCTCAGGTACAACATTTTAATGTTCAGTTATATTGGTTGGTTACATAATCTAAGGCCAGTGAACTCATTTGTTAAAGAGAACTTGCCTGCACATACTCTCTCTCTCTCTCTCTCCTTCATTCTTCCTTTCTTTCCTCTCTCTTCTTACCTTTCCTCTCTCTTTTCCCCTGTCTTCCATCCTTCCTCCCTTCTTTCTTTTTTTTTTTTCTCTCTCTCTCTCTCTCTCTCTCTCTCTCTCCCTCTCTCTTCCTCCCTACTTTCTTCCCCACTACCTCCTACCCTCCATAAAAAAGTTCATGCCAATAAAAAAAACCCCTGGAAAGCATGAGCAAAGACACACCATCCTCCTTCCGCCTCAATACATTCTTTCTCTCCTCTATAGAATCATTGATCAGACTCGCATTGACTCACATACATCCAAAGCATCCCTCTCCCATCTTTGATATATTCCCTCTCTCCTCTGGAATCCTTGCCTCACATACCGCCATAGAAATTTCTCCCATCTCTCACACATGACTAGCATACCAAGAAGGTCTGCTTTCATGACCTGTCGCAGCGTCGAAAAACGAAGGGACTTGAAATCGGTAACCCAATATTGAGACGCCTCCTCCTCACGAAGGGACCTACAAAGCATCTTACAGAAAGGAAGCAAGACGGAAGCACCATGTGGAATGATTCCCCTTAACCCATTTCTTCTTTAATTCAGGACGAGTGCATACTTCAATGTGAAACTTAGCATCTTGGAGCTAAAAGGGGTTAGGTAATAAGCATATAAGACAGCAGCATTAACATCTTAACTCTAGTATTGTGTTAACTTACATTGACTCTATTGACATCTTCCACATATAAGTGAACGTAACAGTGGCTTGTTGTGAAGTGTACATAGTTGGTTTCGGGATCAGCCGTATGAACTTCAGTGTTGCTGAATGCTTAATTGAAGGAACACTCAGAGACTCAAAAAGGTGTAATGGTTTGGAGTATGTTTATTTAGCGCTATGATCTTACATTCAGATCCGCTTCCAGTCTAGTTTACTAGTCTAGGAGACCTGGGTCCCGTTGCATAAAACTTACCATTGATGGTAACTTTCCTACCAACGGCAAATTATATGGAAATCTTGAATTTGATTGGCTGTTGAGCATTGTTACCCTGGTAGTTACCATCAATGGCAGAGTTACCATTAATTGTAAGTTTTATGCAATGGGGCCCAGAAGTGGACATGACTGCAAACAAATCTTGATTTCGATGCGCGGTGCATTATGAGATGACTCCCTCCTATATACAATATGGAGAATTCAACAAATAATGATAATCAGTCACCAAAACACCCAATGAAAAATAAAACTTGGGCCCCATTGCATAAAACTGCCCATTAATTGTAACTTTGCCATCAGTGGTAACTACCGCTACCTTGGTAAAATCACTTGCCAGCCAATGAAATTTAAAGTTGCCACAGAAATTGCCATTGGTAGCAAAGTTACCATCAATGGTAAGTTTTATGCAACAGGGCCTTGATGTTGATGATGAAATGAAGTAAAGTAACACATTTTAAGTGAGGCATAGAGAATTAGCCTCATTGCTACAGAACATAAATAATGGCACATGTATACCTAGTCCATTGCATTGTATAGCACCGCTCTCAAGTGTGAGATAGGTTAATGGATTCTAGATACAGGTGTGCTACATTCAAACCCCCCTTGTTCTGGGCCTCATGTTTTAAGATTCACCTGAGATCTCACCTGTCCTATTCTCCATCCCTCTTCACTCACTTGCTCCTTACTGGCCCAGTTTCCACAACACTGCACTGGATACTAGTTCTATCTGTCGGCTATGCTCTGCCTTAGAATTAGCCATGAACTTGACGTCTAATACATTTGATACTGTATTCCTTACTGACCAAATTTCCACAACATCACACCAGGTTTTAGTTTCATCTGTCATCTGTGCTCTGCCATAGAATTATCCATGGATTTGGCATCTAATGCATTTAATACTGTATTCCTTACTGACCCAGTGTCCACAATGACATATCTAGTACTACTGTCTGTCATCTATGCTCTGCCACAGAATTAGCCATGATCTTGGCGTCTAGTAATGCTACATTCCTTACTGACCCAGTTCCCACAATGACACATATGATACTAGTTCTATCTGTTCTATGCTCTGCCATAGAATTAGCCATGAACTTGATGTCTAATGCATTATTTCAATATTGTATTCCACGAGATAGTAACTTGACTTTGATGAATCCAAATTAAACACTCGTTATATCCTATTTGAAATGTTAAATATGAAAAATACCACAAAGGTTTTTTCACATTAAACACCCTCAGTCAGTCTTTTCTATGTGATACAGAGGTAATGTCTTTAAATGCAAATGTACTTTTGAGTTGCATTTTATGAAAACAAATTAACAAATCTTTGCTTGCTCAATATGATGTGAGAAGACCGACAAAAGAAAGAATTACTCCTCTCAAATTTACCATGTTTGGCTATTTTGTGGAAATGGGGCTGAAAGAGGGAATCCTTCTACCCAAATGCAGTATGGTTGGCTATAGGATGCTTTTGTGGAAACTAGGCTGGGCTCGATTGAGTCCCCTGACGGTCCCTCTCCACTCCTCAGGTGTGGCATTCATTCCGGGCGCTCCCCGCCCGGGACACGACTGACCCATCTCAAAACAAAAATCTTGACAGCTTCCCACAGGTAGGAGGTAAAAAAACCTCAAACAAGAACAGCTCATTTCACATTATTTCAGGTAATGACCTCCAATGTTCGGGGACTGCATTTCGCACTTCGCTCTGTTTTTACTGTTTTGCTTCAACTTTGTGATTCTCCTCTCGCCTCTTCCTGTATTCCCAGACATTGTCCCCATTTCAACTATCCCCTGCATTTTACATCCCCCCACACACTATTGCCATCGTCTTTATTTCCCATTTCATGTCATATCAATTTAACACATCTGGGCCCTGTCTCATAAAGATTTACGACTGATCATAACTTGACTTGTTTGACTTGCCATTGACATCAAATGTAATTGTTCATTAGAGATAGTAGATTGGTCTTATGATTGATTCCGATCAATCACAAATCTTAGACAGCACCCTGCTTTTAATTCTACAATGTAAATAAACCAAAGAACTTTAAGTTTAGGTTGAATGGCCACTGAACAAAGCTGTTAGTCTAAGTAAGGAAATTAGTACAAACAAGCGTAAACCTGTCTCTTTGCATTTCCTACATCTTTAAAACTTGTCTTCTCCATGTCTAAGTAGAAATTTAACATAAATGTCCAAGTTGTTAAAACTTTTAAAGATGTGTAACTCCCTCAGTCCCATAGGCAAGAAACTGAGTTGCTATTGATATCAGGCTGTCAGTGCATGGTACTGAGAGGGTTAACCAGTCCCATAGGCAAGAAACTGAGTTGTAATTGAGATGGGGCAGTCAGTGCTTAGTATTGAGAGGTTTAACTCTTTGTGTGCAATGAGGGTTTTTTCACAACTAAGACACACAATTCTGATAGAGCAGTAGTTTATTTGGCATGTGAAGGGTTAATTGGATCAGCCACCATGCTGTTCTCCTACTGTCCCTCACTATCTGAAACTCACCTCTCCTATCCGTGTCTTAGATTACCACATTCATGTCAAGATTGTTCCAGTTAAAAGGGGTTTGATCAAGCCCCTAACCTCAAATAAGAGAAGTTGAAAAGACACCCGTTCTCCTACGTTCCCTCGCCATTAGAATATTCATGATTCCTACCTGTATGCAAAATATCCACTCCCATGTCCGGGATATTTGAGCTTATAGAGTTTTTAACAAGCACCTTGCGGTGGTTAAAAAGGCTTCTGTATAAAACATACCCTCTTACTGTTCCTTCCTGTTCAAACTTCACCTGTTTAGCTAGTCTGAGATCCAGAATGTGGGACATTTATAATCCAAGCTGAAAAATTGGGTCTAGTACTGTAAGACTAGTCACATTATCATTCCCCTTTTTTCTTTACCCGTCCCACAGTGTTTCAGGGAGCAGGAGAAAAAACTCAGAATGATTAGTCTAGTCTAGTCAGACCCCTTTATTGAACAGTTTGGTTTAGAAATACCCAACAGTCTGAAAGCCAGCCTAATGTTGAATGGGAATGTGGGACAAGCTACCTGGATGAAAATCCCATGTCTTCACTTTGTCCATTCGAAATGTGCTCAATCAATCGCCTGCCTGTATTTTACAGAAATAAAGTTCTACAAGGAACAACCCCTTGTCATCCCTCACCAAAATGCAAAATGACTATGTCCTCTCTGCATGTAAACTAACCACATTAAGATATCCTTGTTGTTTTTAAAAAAAGGTTATCCAAACCTCAAGGTTTTGACTTCGAACGGGGAGAGATGCGCCCCCAAACCCGCCGTTCCCTTTTTCGTCCCCCGTTGTTTAAAATTCACCTGTGCTAGAGTTTCAGGTAGTTTGCGGGTAGGTATCACGCTGAATAGCGACCCGTTACCAGGGTAGACATGAATAATCCAAAAGGGATGCTTGCCAGTCTTCAGCAGTCACGCGCTCACTGGTGAGGACTGTTTAAGTACTCTGAATACACTATGGATTTCTTGATTTCAGCAGGGAGGTGTTTTATCGGTTGTATCCCTCTATCTCTTTGTTTGCACTCATCTTCTTTCCTATCTCTGTCTGCCTGTCTCTCTCTATCTCCCTCTCCCTCTCTTCCTTTTTCTCTTTCCCACAAACATACACTCTTTCTCTTTCCTATCTCTGTCTGCCTGTCTCTCTCTATCTCCCTCTCCCTCTCTCCCTATTTCTCTTTCCCACAAACCTACACTCTCTTTATTTCACACACAATCTCCCCCTATCTCTCCTTATCTCTATTTCTCTCATGTGCACATACACACACACTCTATCCATCTCCATGTTTTCTCTCCTTTTCTTTCCTCCTCCATCCCCCTTTTCAAGATTTCATTTAACCTTTCATCTTCTCATCAATCCATATTTTCTCTCTCTCTCTCTCTCTCTCTCTCTCTCTCTCTATCCCATATGCATCCAAACTTTCAAAGATACCTTTTACCCTTCCTCCTCCTCCTCCTCCTCCTCTTCCTCTTCCTCCTCCCTACCCTCCCCTTCCCTCCTCCCTACCCTCCCCTTCCCTCCACCCTACCCTCCCCTTCCCTCCTCCTTCCCTCCCCCACCCCTCCCCCATCCCTCCCCTTCTATCTTCCTGACCCCTTTCCACACACATATCCTTCACTCCCCTCTTCTACCTTAAAAGACCCCATCTAAACATACATATTCTGACCTCGATCCCAAAGTGTCTTCGTAGAAAGCGGGCCACATCTGCGTTTCCAAACCATTTTGAGCCACTCTCCCTAATTCACTCTTGAATTGCATAAAGTGTCCCCTTGAAGTCTGAACTGTCACATTTCCATTCTAAAAACAATGCACGGAGCAGTCAGTATTTCCATTTGCCTTTCTAGGTCATGCATAGGAAATTGCCTTTAATTCAGCTTATATGGATGCACTAAAATAAAAAGCAATACCCAAAATTGCCTTTTGTTGGCATGGCAATTTTTCTTGTGGGCGTATTTTCTGTGATACTAACAAATATTTTAGTTATCACTGTAGAAACTTAATTTGAGATTGTCATTGGCATATTTTTCTATGGATTTAAGTCTAATGTTTTAAGCGATAGCATGCTCCATCCTGTAAATGAATGAAAATTAAATTACTTGTTTTTCATTCATTTACACGATGGAGCATGCTATCCTTACTTCTACTGGGTGCATGCCTAAATTTTGTTTCAAATTAAGCCTAACATGTTTGCAAATCTCTTCAGACACAATATCTAATTATTCAAGTCACATGACTGAACAATGAAGATGAATGGGAAAGAGAGGAAGGTGATAATGAAGAGCAAGAGGAAAATTAAGGTAGAAGAAAATAAATGAGAAAATGAAGGAATGGAAAAAGAGAAAGAAAGCATGAGAAGAGAGCTGGGGAAACAATGAAAAGGAGAGAGGAAAAAAAGTAGACACCAAATCATATGAAAATAAAAAAAAGAGAAATTAAATTATCAATTATTAAATTAATCAACCAAGAGAAGATGGACAGTGAATAATATAATTAAAAATTGTAACATAATCATAAAAATGAAAAGAGAAGATTAGACTATTTTCTTCATGAACATTTTATATTCCTAATCAATCTAATCCATTTGCCCTATTAACCAGGCAAGGAGATGCATGGCTCAATATAATGAATGAAGCTAGCAGACAAAACAGGCTCCCGGCTATCCCACAAGCACAGTGGAGTGATCTAATAGAAGTGAACCTAGCAGACAAATCACACCTCCGGCTTCCCCATGTCACTGCCCTTCTCTTAATATGGGGGTTATCGCACTCTTGTGAAATACTTCAAATGCCATGCACCAACCTTTTCCAACGTGAATGCATCTATTCTTATGCACCTTGAGAAACATTAAGTAGTAAAATAGAACATATCGATAAAAAAAAAAGATGACACCCCAATCCTTGTTTCTTCAAATCCTATTTTGTATTTTGTTATAAAGATTTTGAATACTGTTCCACAGTTTCATGCAACATTCTGAAAAACCAAATCTAAGCATTTCAAATCTTGGTTACCTAATACGGCTATCCATAAGAATATATAACCCATTGACTCCTAGATGATCTCATTCCCTTAGACTGAACACATGTTCCACTCGCTTCACATCAGCTATGGGTTAATGTCAAACATTTCACAGACCTTGTCCCTTGACAGTGCACAAGATGTCTTACAATCTATTTCATGTTCTTACTCAAAACTGGTGTGAAAGTACTTTGGAACAGCTATCACTCCTAGCACTTTCACCAATTCTGATGCAGCGGAGGCAACCAGCTCACCCCTCGTCAATTCCCCCTTCCCCTCCCCCCTCTCTCATAGGATTCCTACTAGCTTCCATCATATCACGGCATCCCCAGTCGAGATATCCGAGATGTCGATTTCGCGATAGGACACGTCTTTTTAAGTGCCACTCTCTGGTATAAGTGGAACACCCCCTCCCCCACCCCCACTCACATCATTTAGAGTCAGCCCAAGAGGATATGCTCAAAGGGGATTCACACCACACTAATACATGTCATTAATTATAAAAGAACAAATAAAAAAACTCAAGGATGTTGGTGAAAGTTTCAGGTAAAGCGGACAAAGGTGCAGACAAATAGCTTACTATTTTGTCAGATAGGGCTAATGAAGATGCCCCTAAAGTGTGAAAAAGTTTTTTGAAAATTATATCATCACCTATGACATAGCACAGTGCCAATGACACTCTGTGAGTTGTAACATACTGGACATTGCTATATGGGTCTGTCTACAGTAAAGAGATGTTTTTTGGTACACCTGAATCATTTGAAATCATGACCACCTTGCACCACCAAAATATGACAGTGTTGAATTAATTTCCTCCAAAATAACTTCAGCTAAAATCCTGCTCTTGAACATTCATTTATGATATTTTTCTAAACTAGGCCTGTACAAATTTGCCATATCACAGGACAGATGAGTGTGTTACAAACTTGTATGTCCAATTACCAACGTGCTGTGGCAAATTTGTTCAGGGCAATTTTTCAGAAGCGTATAAAACCTTGTAAAGTGCAAATCAATACATTTCTTTGATATTTTATTATTACTGGTTGGTTTATTTAAGAGACCAAAACAAAAAATAATCAGAATTTAAGAGATTTATGCAAATGTTACAGTAAATGTAACAGAAATGTACCCATTACTGTAGACAGGACCACATACCATTTTACTCAAATTTTACGTGCAGAATATGAAGTAATCTAGTCTGAGTAATGATACTTGTGGATGGAAGGCTTCACATTTTTGGCGATACATCAGTCACGGCTAGTTAATCAAAGCTACACTAATCAGTAAAGATATCCCATTAATCAGTCAAAAAGGCAATTAATGAGGAAGCACCAAGCCCATTATCCTGAGCTGGATCTCGGGGGATTAGTGAGGGTACGTTGCAGGATTTATTGATGCGTGTGTGTGTGTGTGTGTGTGTGTGTGTGTGTGTGTGTGTGTGTGTGTGTGTGTGTGTGTGTGTGTGTGTGTATGTGTGTGTGTATAAATGTGTGTGCATGTATGTGTGTGTGTGTGTGTGTGGGTGTGTGTGTGTGTGTGTGTGTGTGTGTGTGTGTGTGTGTGTGTGTGTTGCTAGCTCCGCTTTATCTACATCTCTCATCCCTGTCATCATCTTGTTCAATATCCCACTCTCTCCCCCTTCTCCCCCTCTGTCCCCATACTTCATTATGTTTCGAGATTAGCTGTATTACTAATTTTATGCACATTCAGTCATTTGTCTTCATTATCATGTTGATAACTGTAATATTCCTATTGCCATCAATATCGCATCTTTCCTGGAACATCTCTCGCTGCCTCTCTCTCTGCCTCTCTCTCTGCCTCTCTCAGTCTCTCTTTCTCCCTTTTTTCACCCCCCCACCCCACTTTCCCATTTACAAACAAAAAATGTCCATCTACAAATGGCAACATATACTTAAGCATCGATTTAAGAAACCACTAGGGATGCACTCACTTAAAAAAATTACCCCTTGCCTAAATAGAAAATGACTTTCTCTCACTTTTGATACCACTCAGTATTTTTCGTACACCATAGGGAGCAGAATCATCTTGAACAATCAGAGCTTCATGGAGTTCCCATGGTAACCAGAGGAGGAGACAACGTGACTTTAACTTCCTTAAAAGGTAATAAGGAGGGCAGAGCTAAGTGGGAACGGGAAGGAAATGGTGGAGGGGTGCAAACTTGCCCATCTTTCCCTTTCATTCTACAAAATCATCAGCTTTCAACATCCAAGAGAAATGTAATTCAATTCCAATTCTTCTTTCTCCTTGTCTCTCTATCTTTCCATCTCTTTCTTTTCCTCCCTCCCTCCCTCTTTCACATATCTTGCCCCTAATTTTTCTACAACAGACCATACATACGAACCTCTTCATTCTTGATGACTAACCTTTAAAACATATGAAACAAACACATGCCAGTATATACACACAGAGGAAAAAAACCCAACCTACACTAAAAGAGTTTTTCATGTTTCATACACACTTTGTGTGCCATACGAACTGCTACGCTATGGGGTTGGTGTGGACACAAATGCCAGAGTTACACAGAAGGAATTAATATTACTTGTATGATGATCCAAAGTTCAGTACAGGCAACATTAAGGTGAAGAGGAGCCTTATTTCCGATGGTGTAACTATAAAAAATGCATTTCTGTCTACATTCCCCAACACAAACATAGAAAGCTAATCTTTAATTGATATACTATGTGAAGTGGCAAACACTCGTGTACCATATTGCCACCTGTTTCAATAGACGAGGATTCATTACCTAATCAAAGGAGAAGGAAGAGATGCTGCGTCTTCAGATACCAGGCGATCAACTTTCCCAGGAGTACCTACTCCATCACACCACGCCGGTACGATAGCGGTTACTTGATTTAATAGCGAATGTGGAGCTGTGTTCACATTGTCAATGAGAGCAATGTAAGAGAGTATTTTACCAAGAGCAGCAATGTTTGCAAAATGTTTTGTCAGAACACATAGCTTTAATGTAAAGTGCATCTCACACCATGTGGTGATAAAATTGTAGACATGTTGTCTCATAAATCTTTAAAAAGTTTAGCTAAAAAACAGCACAATGACCTGACCAACCCCTTCAATATAATCTAAATACTTTAACAAGACAGGTGGCTCCCAAAATGACTCAGGGTTATAAATCAGTGGCTACATCTCTATTAAAATTATGTATTTTATTGCCATGGTAATATATACAACTACATCTAAAACCTGCATAAGCAAGACCTGTACGGAAATTACCCTTGCAACACAAATCTCAGCAGCTTTCTCTAATTTGATATTTAAAACAAAATATAAATGTCTTTGTACCTGCATAGAGACAAAATATTTAAACTCATGGCTATTTTTGAATTATCTCCATTCCATAGATCTACAGCTTTCATCATCCTAATGCACCAGAAGATATTTTGAATCCAGTTCTTCCAAAGATTATTCTGAGAGATTACTAGCATATAATGGTGCACACTAACAGGCCATCTATCGCCTTCTTAAGGGCCAGTGATGACACAATCCAGTCAGTCGTACAAATCTGCGAATGGCCGAATCACAGGACCCCAGTCATTGGATTTGTGCAAGAAAGTGATGTCATACATCCAGCCGTGGGACCTTACAACTGCAGAATCGTGGCAAGATCGGGTCGTCTGCAGTGGCTTGTAGTATTCTGCCTGGAGCAGGTTTCCCACAGAGTTCCTTTTCAGAGATCCTGATCTTCCACTTGCTATTCTATGCTTAACCCTCTGAACACCAAGCCATGGAGACCCTACTGAGTTACTACACATTAAATGGAGTCATGATACTGAGAGGGTTGACTTGGATCTGCAATCTTTGGTGTCATCCAGTGCCATCCTTCTCTGTCTTCCTCCCATCCTATTCGCCTCTTTCCTTTTACTGTATAAGGTTTAGATACTCTACTTCATCTCCAGCCTGACTTCCAAGCTATTAGACATTTACATTCCAAACCCTACAAACAGGTTGAGCTGCAAGTACCCTAATCACTCAAGTTCTTCTTAAGATAGCCTTGATAGTATAGACCCAGATGTATACTTAATACATGGATACTTAATCATAATTAAACAGTTTTGTAAAGTGCATAACACATACAGTCAAACCTGTCTTAGTGGCCACCTGTCTATAGTAGCCAATCTGTCTATAGTGGCCACTAAAATAATTCCCCCGGAGAGAGATCATGTGTTAAAGAACCTGTCTATGACAGTCACCTGTCTATAAAGGCCACAATTTTGTTTCCCTTGGGTGGCCACTATAGACAGGTTTCACTCTATGCATAATTGCATGACTCTGTGCACTTCAAGGAATAGAATACATACAGATTGGAGGTGGTGCACTAGGTTCATCATTGTGATATTTGCAAAGAAAGAAACACAATTTTTCTGTCTCTTTTTTCATTCATTTACAGGGTGGGGCATGTTATCCTTACTACTACTGGGTGTATGCCTCAAATTTCCTTTGAAATAGAAACATATGTATTTTAAAACTACTTCTGAACTTTGCCTGTGTTTCATACATGTGTCTGGGACAATTTGGAAGTTATCGCACAGAACAGTGGCTACTTGCAAAAATTATCTTTCCCCTTAAAGATAATTTGGAATAAAAATGTCAAAAAGCCTAAAAACCAGGCTACTCAATCTCTCGGGGAGCTCTTACTGAGAAGTACCGGTAGGTGTCTTATCTATCGCCTCTTCCTCTCTCCAATAGCCTCTATCCATCGTCTTATCTTGTCAAGATTACCCATCCTTACATGTACGTACATCTCATTGGTAAGTTGATATCTACCGTAGATCGACATTGACCAGAGACCACAGGAAAAGTCATGGATATTCTGCGCTTGTTTTGTCATAGGGAGGGCTACATGTACACTACAGCTCAAAGGAATTGGCATAGGGAAAGGGAAAGGGAAGAAAGGGAAGGAGCCGCAGTTTTGTACAGTGGTATATTTTGTCCAGTTCAGCATGAAACACAATGCTTTTTAGGCTGAAGCATCGGGTTTCATGCTGAACTGGACAAATTATACAGCAGTTTAAAACTGCGGCTCCTTCCCTTTCTTCCCTTTCCCTTTCCCTATGCCAATTCCTTTGAGCTGTAGTGTACATGCTGTAACTCTTTATTTGCCATGTCTTTTTTTCTGCCTTTTATGCATGAAAATCCCAATGAGAATAAGCGTGTCGGGCACACAAATGGTTAACTGGCAACCAAGGACTGGATGGCGCTCTGCGGATAAAATAAGGAGTGAAGACTTTTGTAGCAACAATCAACAAACCAATTTGAGATGATTTGGACTGTTGGTTGCATAAAACTTGCCATTGATGATAACTTTACTTTCAATGGGAATTTCTATGGAAACCTTTTATTTCATCGGCTGTCAAGAGATATTAAACATAGTTGTTACCATTGATGGGAGAGTTATTATCAATGGTAAGTTTTATGCAACAGGACTCTGGAAATGTTGAGATTAATTCTTCCCATATATGAACGTAGGTGATAGGTGGAAAATACAGATCACTTCAAAGATTTTGTGCTTGTATAATAGTGATGTCAAGTTCATGTTAGATGATTAGATCCATAACAAATGACATAAATTCTCAAGGCACCCATTCAGCATCTATAGGTTTCCTAAATATTTGTTTGTGGTTAAAGTTCACTCACTATACAGGCGAGTAGTAAACCCACTAAAATTGAGTCATGGCATTTACATGCAAACATAACAGACTTGTAATTTCAGACTCTTTCTAAATATATGTTTGTGGTTAAAGTCCACTCACTACACAGTAAACCTACAAAAATAAAATCATGATGTTTACATACAAACATAATACATATCTAGGTTTTCTAAATATTTGTTTGTAGTTAACACTGACGCAGTATACCAAACAAAATGTACATACCAGCATAAAAAGATACGGGCCTTCTAAATATTTGTTTGTAGTTAATGTTCACTTACTATTCAGTTTATCCATCAAAATGAACATAAAAACATAAAAGATATGGGTTTTCTAAATATTTGTTTGTAGTTAAAGTTCATGCATTATTCAGTAAACCAATCAAAACATACATAAAAATGAAAAAGATATAGGTTTTCTAAATATTTGTTTGTAGTTAATGCTCACTTACTATTCAGTGCACTCATCAAAAGTTAGATACAATATACGTTTTCTATATATTTTCTGATTGTTACAGCCCCCTGCCCCCACCCCGCACTATACAGTACACTTGAAAGAGTTCATGGCATTTACATAAAAAACTGAACGTTGATTAACTACAGGTATGTCTGGAAGTTCAAGACTACCTCTGCACATCCATTAATGTGACAGGTGAACACGATAGGCCCCCCTTGAAGAAAGACTATGTTTGTCTGAGAGCCAAAACAAACTCATTTGTCCAGCCCACTTGAACCTCAATAGGAGATCTCCAAAATGATTTATTAGGACTGCTAGCTAACTCACACACTGCAAGGGGCTAGGTAGTGGCCTAGTCTCAAGATGTTTTCTTAAGACATTATTTCAAGAAACAATCTGTAATGAATTTAGTCTAAGTTGCTCATGCATCATATATGTAAATTACCATACAGAATGATAAATAGGGGTAACAGTATAGTGACGAATAAGAAACATATCATTTTCAGATCTATGTTGGTTTTTACACATAATTCTACAATTAAATATTCTCATTTTAGCCTTGTCAAGAGGCTACCGAACAAACCAATTAAGAACTTTGTCCTAATATAATTTTGACATGAGGAAAGACGATGGAGTGTAATTCAATTAGGAAATGTGTATCAAGATGGTGGTCAGCATTCATACTCAAAGGACCAATATTATTTGATATGATATACTGTAACAGCAGACAATGTTTTAAAAATTATACTAAAATGAAAAAAAAATGGCGACAGGTTGAATTCTTTGATTCACGTCAACAGTAGTGGCATTTGTTTCTTTTCTTTCCTCTTTTTCCCTCTAAGTTTTTACATTCTCTTTCCAAAATATACATGTTTCTCATCTGCGCTATATAAATTACCTCGCCAGTACCTTAATGGAAATGCACACAAACCTATATCCATAACACAGCACGCACTTGCTATATCAATGTAACGGGCTATGACTCAATACGCATATGAAGCATAACTCAGATGAAAATATGAACAAATGCAACAGGCCGCACGATCGCATTTGTAATATGATTTATTGATTTTCCTTTCCGTCACAGGTCCGAGTTTTATTGATATGCAGTTGTTTGCTGACTGCACTCGAGGTTAATCCCATGTGAGGCAAATGTCTACATCTCGTCCTGGATGGATTTCCACGACCACAAACCCAGGAAATCGTCCGGATTATTTATAATCCGAGAAATTTTTAAGTACCATCAATCAGGAAAAGAATTATTCCATTGTGGATTAAAATACTGCATGTTTGAATCACTGAAATGTGAATTGAAATGTGGCATTTATGTAAACAATTAAATAATAATGAATTGTTTTATTTCATTAGAGTATTGCTTGCATAGTTGAGTTGCTGCTAGGTTAGGCAAACGGGCCATTTGATTCGACAGTGCAGTTTGTGATGTAAAAGAATGAATACGATGTGTTTAAATGATTTTGACTTTAGCATCATTAATTTCACATTAATATTACATGACTATAATTCTATTTTTGTGTACTGAAAATGCATTCATTGTTTAAGAAAAAAATCCACATATTTTCTCAATAATTTTGACAAAGACATCATTACTTAGACATTCACATTACATCTCTATAATTGAGCCTATTTTCTCTGACAATATCTGTGCAATAGCACCATGCATCAAAGCTTTCTCAATTCTGGGAGTCATGCCAACCCGCCTCCCTTGCATCTCAATTCTCAATCATCTGCCTCTGGGAAATATAAACCAAGTATGACTAATATCACGGAGACAGACTTCTCATCTTGAAATAGAGATAAGCTCTTAAAATTAACCCACTCTTCATTCAAAGAAAATCTCTTCAAATGACAAATTTTTACAAAATAATACAGATATTGAAAGCAATTAATTTTGTCTACATCCTGTAATGTTAATCTCTTCAAATACATCATTTTAAGAAATAATACATTAATCGAATGTAATTAATTCTGTTTCTATCACAAATGCAATATATGACTTTTTAATTCATCCTTTTCATTATTTTTATTCATGTTAAATAGTAAGGGGTTAGAAAGGGGAGACCCTGGGGTGAGTTAATGCAGAGTTATTTCATGACTTTTATGCTACTTAACAAATGAAATCAAAATTCACCACAGTAACCTAGATACATGTACATATCTTTTTGTTGAAATAAGTTCCATGTTTTCTTTTGTTTGGTGTCCTAATTCGAAGTCAGCTTCATGTTTTCTCCTGAGTATTCTTACCCCTAATCACCTAGAGCTGTTCTCTGGTTTGGAAATGTCATGACTCCTGAGCGAGCTCTTTCTTTACATGCTTGGCACACCTTTGCCATGTCATCCCTTTTATCTATTGATATTCATCTCTGTGTTCAATTTGTCTTAGTCCTTTCATATGAATAATCTGCTTACCATCTCACGGCTGACTCTGCCAATGTGTCTACCTATCTCATGTTCTCTCACTGTTTCTCCAATTTGCTTGCATTCGTTACCTATGTTGTATTCCCTTTCTCTGTCCGAATATCTTCATTTCACCTCTCCATCACTCCTCTCATCTTCTCTTCCCTCTTTCCTTCAGCTATTCCTCTCATTTCTTTCTCTCTCTCTCTCTCTCTCTCTCTCTCTCTCTCTCTCTCTCTATTCCTCCCTCTCCTCCCTATTACACTTTCTGTCTTACTCTCTCTCTCTCTCTCTCTCTCTCTCTCTATTCCTCCTCTCCTCCCTATCGCACTTTCTGTCTTACTCTCTCTCTCTCTCTCTATTCCTCCTTTGCTCCCTATCGCACTTTCTGTCTTACTCTCTCTTTCTCTCTCTCTCTCTCTCTCTCTCTCTCTCTCTCCTCCATCTCCCCTCTCCCTCCTTTCTCTCCCTATCTCACCATGCCCATCCAAAATCCTCTCTTCACACTATCTCACATATCTCTCTCTTTTCCCCCTCTGAACACCAAGCACCCCTCATAATGTATTCCATCCTTAAACTTGTTGCTTATACAAAGCCTCTTTTCTTGATACTCAGTATCTCCTTCCCTTCCATCTCCCAATCCATGATATCCTCTTAGAGCCTGTCTGCCCAATCCAACTCTCTCTCCCTCTTTCTCCCTGAATCTGATCTTGTTTGCAGCATTTCCCATACTCCATTGCTTTCCTTAATCCTTTCCACCTCTTTCTCAGTTCTTCTGCCTCTCTCTATCATCTGAATTGTTTTTTATTGCTCTCTTTCCCTCTCTCCCTCTCCCCCTTTCTCTCTCTCTCTCTCTCTCTCTCTCTCTCTCTCTCTCTCTCTCTCTCTCTCTCTTTCTTCTTTTGTTCTTACCCACCCGATCTCTCTTCTCTCTACCTCTATCCTTCTCTCTCACTAACAACACGTATTTCTCATTTCTGTCTCCAGTTATTATGCCCATTCCACATCTTACTCTCTCTGAATCTGAATTTTGATCTCTCAACCCTTTCTCTCTCTCTCTGTGAATTTGTTCCTTTCTCGTTGGCATAATTTCCTTTATTCTTATAAACGCATCTTTGTCCTTCTTCTCACTCCTTCAGTTCTACTGCCCTCCTCCTCCTCTCTCTCTCTCTCTCTCTCTCTCTCTCTCTCTCTCTCTCTGAATTTATTGTGTTTTCCCTCTCTCTCTTTTAATTTCTCTTGCTCTCTCTTTTAATTTTCTCTTGCTCCCTCTCTTTGTAAATTTTCTCTTGCTCTCTCACTCTCCTAAAATCTTTTTTTTTCTCTCTCTCTCTTGCTCTCACTTTCTTCTTTCATCTCTCCCTTCCTATCCCACATGTATCTCTCCTTCCGATAATCCTCTCTTCCCTCACCTCGTCCCTACACCCATCCCATACATAAGGCCCTACTCCTCGTTACCAACGTATCTCTTTCCATCGCCCCATCCATCCGTCCCCAGCCTGTCTGCCCAGTCCAACAAAGTCAAACATTCGCCCTGCATCCCTGTCTCCCCCTATGCAAATTCCCTCCTTTCATGTCTCATATTTGCTGATAAAGACACAAACTTCAATTACGTTATTTGCTCAGGACCCTCTTTACAAGCGACTATCACCCGTCGCTGACAGCGACAAGACAGGCTTGCACATGTTCCGCATCAATCCATTCCCGTCCCGAATCAAAATTCCCTTTCCGTCATTGAGGGCGCATGATCAATATTCCGCAGATTGCTCCTCATATTGTGGGTGACGTGCTGAACTTGGCTTGATATGTGGAGTCAATTATGGAGTGGAGGAGCCGTGCGTAAATTATTCCTGAGGCTATATTATTCCTGTTAGCTCTCATGTTATACTAATTCCTTTCCTTTCTTCTTGTTAGTTAGAATTCTTTTCCTCTTTTCCTAGTACTGATTCTCCTCTTCATTACTTTCTTCTTGACCCCCTCCTATTTCTTTGCCACATCTTTCCTCCTTTTCTTTCTTACTTTATTCCTTTTTTCCACTCCTGTTTTTTTCAATACCTCACCCCTTCTCCTTTCATTTTCCACTTCTTCAATTGGTCCTTATTTATCCCATTTCAACCCCTTCTTCTTCTCCTCCTCTTTTCATATCCTCTTTCTCTTCTTCTCCTACCACTCACTTCCCCCTTTCTTCCACTTCTTGAGAATTTAATTAATTAATTTCCTGTAGAAAAATGTGTTTTATCATTTAATTGGATTGTTTACACAGAAGCAATTAGCCACTTCGTGGCAGAATAAACCATCTTAAAGTAGATACTCCACAAAACTGATACCGATATGTATGTACTAGACTTATGCAATAACAAGTCATTAGTACTCCAGAGACAACTATTAGAAGTCTTACCTGAATAAACCTCATTAAATGACTGCATATGATTATATCCTTCAAAGACAGTACTGACAACCATTACAAGTCTTACCTTGATAAAAAGCTGATTAAATGACCGCATATGATTATATTCTTCCAAGGTGGTACAAGTTATTGGCATGGGATGTTAATCCCCTCAAGTTTGGTATCATCGCAAAACAGAGGAGTTAGACATCTCATTATAAGAATAGTCTTGGAACAGGCTGTTGGACATTTTCAAATCTTTACAATTAGAAGCATATTTGGGTCTGATGTTTCACAAGACTATCCTCCTCTTTTCTCCTACACAAACCAGCACTCAGAGAAGAAAAAGTGATTAGTCTACTTCAGCCAGACCCATTTCTAGTGTGAACCAGACGTCTGATTGTAGAGTTGGGTTTAGAAATGCCCAAATGCCTTGAAGCCAGGCTAGGCAAATGTCTCAAGGCAGAGATGGTGATTAAGGAGAAGTATTGAAGGATTGCTTTCACATCTGTTGCCTGTTTAAGTCCATATTCCTGCTCCTTATGATCCTCGTTACGCAGTGTCATTTCTATTTGTCTCTGAGATCTTTAAGAGACGGTTGGAGGGTGATAAAAATGTTTCATTTATTTGCTGGGACTTTCTCTCAAGCTTGATATTAAGAATCAAACATCCTGGAACACAAGAATAATTATTGGCATTTATATAGCCCTTTCCTAGTATGCAGTGCTGTCCGTAGCGCTTGATTATTTACCCCGGCTTTAGCCAAGTAGCCAGGTATGTAATGCTAGAAGCTAGGTGATCTAATGAGAATGAGATGAGAAATATTATATTCCTGTCAGGTACCCATTTACTACACCTAGGCTGAGAGGGACAAAACTTAAGCAAAGCACCTTGTCCAAGGGTGTACACACCAGGCTGGGCTTCAACCCAGGATCTCTCTGCAAGAGTCAAGAGATCTCACCACTACACCACAGTGCCCTTGTTGTGGATTTTACTCCACAAGAAAACAAATCACGATCTCACAAGGGCTCTTTGGAATTTCAGGGGGCTCTTTTTTTGTATTTCAGGGGCTACAACACACTCAGCCCCGGTGCATCTTTCTCACTGTGACCTAGAGTAAACCTTCCCTAAATGGATGCATTTTCACACCTTTAGTCCCACTAATAGGGTAGGTGGTCAATGACCGCCAAATACACAGTAGCACTAATTAGGATTTCATTGATTGCAAAAACTAATTATGGTAAGCGGGTATAGATCGTTATGCAATCCCAGTGTCAGTCATCTTAACAGCAGACAACAAATCTATATTAATACTGGACATTGAGTAAGTGATCAACCCATAAGTCAGGAATCCTAATCCGCCCTTATACAACTGGGCCTTGATAACCCCATTGGCTTACTACACATCTTCGTGCCTGGTATTTCGGCATGATGTTTTGTAGCTGTATTTTCATTTATGCTCACGATGAACATGTTTTATGTATTTCTTCAAAGCTTAAATTTATGGAGAAAAACCACTGAAATGATAATACCTTCCACCCACACCTGCACAGTTATCTCGCATTCCTTAAGTTTGTTTGCACAAATTGTCGTTTTTGGTTCACAAAGTCAAAACCTGACTTGACATTTTGAAGCTGTTGCTATTCACACCAACACTTGGGCAAGTCCTTTAGTAGCTCTTTGGTGAAGCATGGCATAATCTTAGAATAGAACACTAGTATACTGACTACTAAGGCTGCACTAGCAATCAAGGCATTTCTTTCATGACCAATGTTATTTAATTCTCCATCTCAGCGTAAATGTATATTTATTAATTATTAATTTCCAGTAAACTGCTCTTTTCAGTATTTGACGTAATACGATTTTGTACTCCACTTCAATTGCACAAAAAGCAACCAGACTAACCTAGTATGATTCCAGTTGGATAACTCGTTCATCAGATTATGAACCAGGTCAACATTGGCGATATTGACAGATGCATGATTCACCTTTGTCGCAACGATTGTATGAGGAACAAATGTGTGTTGAATCGTTACAAAGCTTTGTATTCAGAGAACATACATGACACACTTTCATACATAAAAACTGTTAATGATGGCAGGGTGAATGTGTGATAACTTTTGTGTACACCTGTAGCAAATATAAATAGGTTTTTCATTGGGGGAGAGTGTAGGAATGGGGGAGGGGGGGGGGGGGGACATGCCCACCTCTCCCCAATTCAGAGTACATGGTACAATGCATTGTACGTGCAATAAATGTGACAAATTTTGATGAAAGCCCTTTTAGTTTTAGGTGTCATGGGCAGGTGTTTTTAATGAAATATGTAATACACCTGCAACAAGTTCATATACATGCATATCCAGGCATTTCTAAGAGGGGGGGGGGGGGGGATACATTCTGCCTCTCCCTCCACCCTTTTCTAACCAATAATCCATTCTCCAATTTGTTTGTTTTTTCTCAGTGAAAATATAAACAAACCTTTTTTCATAAAGTATTTTTCATTTTTATGAGAGACAACTTTACACATAGCTAAGTCATTCCCCATCCCCTACCCAATAACCTTTTATCCTAAAACCCCCTCCCCCTTCAGTCTCTGGAGTTGCCCCTAGTGTGACCACAATGGTGTGAGTCGTTGATGATATTGGCAAACTAAAGTACGTTGAGATGGCCCCGTTCTCCACGCTGAAATTTACAAGGGAAGCACGGGCTCGCCTTACACCCCGGAGACTTCATATCAGCCGCACTTTTGCAAAATAAATCTATTTCTCAAATAAGCTTGTTTTCTAAACGCTCACTGGGGGACTGTGAGAGAGAGGGAGAGAGAGAGGGGGAGAGAGAGAGAGAGAGAGAGAGAGAGAGAGAGAGAGAGGGAGAGAGAGAGAGAAAGAAAGAGAGAGAGAGAGTGAAAGTAAGAGACAGAGAGACAGATACAGAGAGAGAGAGACAGACAGAGACAGAGACAGAAACAGAGGCAGAGATACAGGGAGAGAGAGACATAGAGAGAGAGAAAGAAGAAAGGAAGGAAAGAGTGAGAGAGATAACATTTTCACAAGTTAACTGCACTTCCATTTCTTGAGAAACCTCCCCCATACAAACATGAACAAAACGACTCAAGCAAACTTAAACTCCACATCCAATAATAATCCACAGATTGACATCCTCCCAAAGTGTATTCAAACACATAGATATCCAAAGAGTGAACACAGAATTATCTGGAAACCTAGATTCTGAGACCGAAGTCTGTGCTTTTGGAATTAGGACATCTCTTAATGTTTAAAACCACAATGGAGCATTGACAAGATTTTGGGGTGTGTGCCTGAATCAATCCTGTATCCAGATACAGATTAATCCCTCCTCTGCTAGAAAAAAGTATAGCACTAGAAATGTGTGTATTAATGGTGCCAAAAGCGTCTACATTCATGATGCTAAAGACGGCCCGTATGGCGCCAGATGAAGGTAGCTAACTGCCGACATTTTACTAGCTAGAAAATAGTAACACTTCTGGTAACACCATGTGGTTGTATTCTTTCAGGATATTTGACCCGCCTATGGGGTGAAAAAAGGAAAGGAAGGAGTGAAAAGAGGAGAGAATATTTTTCAATATATTTCTAAAATACTTGCACAAGACTGTTTTTAGCTTTACTTTTTGGTGTTTATACCCAAAATACATGAGAAATTGAAGTAGAAGGAGAGGGTGGTAATAATGATAATTGTGAGTTAGTCACAAAGTAGTTATACCGAAAAAGAAAGACAGAAAGGAGAAATGCAAAGTGTGGTGAAAAAATAGTAAGAATAGCAACTAACTGTAAGTTTCTTTCAATATCAGTGAGATAGCATCAATACATTTTGCGTAAAAGTTTTGTGAAACTATATTAAGGGGCAGGAATGGTAATAATCATGGGCTATAATCATGGTAGAACCATTATGCCATCATCACCGGGTCTAGATTTTGTTTTATTTCATTATTTTGTTTTTCAGATGATTCCTTCTGGGATCCCGAAGTGGAACCCAAGGTCCTGGCACACAGAATTCCATTGATTACCAGTAAGGTAGTCTTTACCACTACCAAATATAAATTGTTATTACCAATCTCATTGCCAGTGTCGCGCAATAACCTTTTAATCCATCTAAGAAATATGAAAATCAACTCCCTGCATCGCTTGATGAAATATTCATTCAAATGTTCGCGATATTAAAGCTCGCAAACTTAAATGGCCGGTGTGAACACCCCTAACTCCAATTATTGGGCCCTTTTCATGCCGGGCTCGTGAATGAAGAGGTGTGAGGCGGGGAGACGTCAGTTCATATTTGTATTCTTCCTCCCCTTTTGTCTGCTATGGGGGGCTCCGGACTTCTGAAATGTGATCACCGTTTTTTCCCTGCTCGACAAACACAGAGCGTGCTTGCCTACATTGTACGCGCGCTTCAGCTTCGGCGGGGACAAAATATGAAATTGGTGATATACTTTTATTATGCCTTTACATTCGTCCTTCTCGCCCCTCGAGTCAGTGTGTAATGTGGTTGTGAAGTTTGCTCGAGTGTTCTGAGCACATACCCGGGTTGCCAATGTCTGTCTGCCTGGTCACAGTATTCTTGACTGCAGTATCAAGATTTCAGTTCTTTGCAGCCTGTAACATAGATACATTTTCTCAGAGGAAAGTGGTGGTAAAAGATATCTAGAAGTGGTATTGGTAGAAGTGGTATAGTAGTTGCAGCACAGATGAGGTTATAGTAGTAGTAGTGTTTGTTTTTTTAGTAGGTCATAGAAGTAGGAATAGTAGTAGTAGTAGTAGTAGTAGTAGTAGTAGTAGTAGTAGTAGTAGTAGTAGTAGTAGTAGTAGTAGTACTAGTAGTAGTAGTAGTAGTAGTAGTAGTTGTAGTAGTAGTAGAAGAAGTAGTAGTAGTCGCAGTAGGAGTAGTAGTAGTAGTAGTAGTAGTAGTAGTAGTAGTAGTAGTAGTAGTAGTAGTAGTAGAGGTAGTAGTAGAAGTCATAGTAGAAGTGGTAGTAGAAGAAGAAGTAGAAGTAGAACTTGAAGAAGTATATGTAGTAGTAATAGTACTGGTAATTTGGTATTAAATGAAAACGATTAAAAGCAAGGAAGAAGAAGATTGATAACTATGAAGACAACAAATAGCCAATCAATATGATGAGATCCAAAATCCATAAGCCGAACAAGCATGAAGTAAAAAAAATGCTGTAATAATATGCTCTACCCCTCAAATTAAAGATTAATTCCCCCCTCACACCTCCATCATCACTTCTCATCATCAGTCCACACTTCCATCCCCAATGTTTGTCTGGACCAAATCCCCATCCTCCATCTCTCAGACTTTCATCCCCCTCCACTCTCTCTCCTCGATCCGTCACCATCAAATCCACCAATCGCCACCCTCCATCTGGTCCGCGGCGCTCGGCTTTTGTTATCGCGATCTTGTGAATCCTGCACTTGCTCTATCCCCTCATCTGTCTGGTCTTAATCTCACGCAGGCGTACCTTGTACAGGTACCTGTAGTATTGTCCCCACCCCTCCCCCTTCCACCTTTTCCCATCTCTTTTTCTTCAATGTTCAGTCAGCATGTCTTGTTCATTCATTCACTCCACCTACTTTATATTAACCATTTCAGTTTCAAAGGTGCAGAAAATATGTGATTATTCAATGGGCTTTACCTGCATCTCTCCTCGCATCTACCTCTGCTCTATCCTCTCTCATCAACTCTTAGTCACCCACCCCTTCTCTCGCTCTCTATCTCTCTTTCTCTCTCTCCCTCTTTCTCTTTCTCTCACTCTCTCTCTCACCCTCTCCCTCCCTCTCCCCCCTCTCCCCCTCTCTCTCTTTCTCTCTCTCGCTCTCTCTCTATATATATATCTCTCTTACTCTTTCTCTCTCTCCCTCTTCCCCCTCTCTCTCTCTCTCTCTCTCTCTCTCTCTCTCTCTCTCTCTCATTCCCTTCATTCCCTTCCCTCTCTTCTCTTCCCTCTCTTCACTCTCTGTCTCTCCTCACATCTACCTCTCCTCTATCCTCAACCATCCACTCTTACTCAAAAATCCTCATCTCTCTTTTTCTTTTATCACGTTTCTCCTCATATCTCCTCAACTTCTTCCTCATCTCAAAACCATCTTCCTCTGCTCACCTTGCTCTCCCTCCTCTCTCTCTTCTCACATTAAAGGGCATATACTGTACTGGGAAGGCGAAAAAGCCTTCAAAATGTAATTGTTAGCAATCTTCTTGCCAATGGTCTTAAATTCATGTATTGTCTATTTTAGAAGCTTGCTGAAAGTTATTTGCCCTCAAATGATCTACATTTGGAGTAATGAGTGATTAAATCACAAATCCTCAAAATGTTCGGGCCGAACATTTTGAGGATTTAATCATTAATCATTAATTACTCCATATGTGGATCATTTGAGGGCAAATAACTTTCAGCAAGCTTCTAAAATAGACAATACATGAATTTAAGACCATTGGCAAGAAGATTGCTAACAATTACATTTTGAAGGCTTGTGTGCCTTCCCAGTACAGTATATGCCCTTTAACCTCTCCTTCATATTTTCCTACTCACTCTTACTCATCCATCCTCATCTTTCTCTCGCTATCTCTCCCTTCTCTCTTCTCCTCTTTCTCTCCTTGCATCTACCTTTCCTTGATCCTGTTATTCACTCTTACTCACCCATCTTCATCTCTCTCTCCCTCTCTCTCTGTCTCTGTTTGTCTGTTTGTCTCTGCCCCCCCCCCCATCTCTCTCTCTCTCTCTCTCTCTCTCTCTCTCCACTATCCCCTTTCTCCTCGCATCGATCAACAAGCGTGTACATCTCAATGCCCCACAAATTAATAGACGAGCATCGAAGCTCAAATCTGGCTGATTGCATCTCCTGTTCGGATGTAAGTCAAACACGAGACACGGCAGCCAAGACAGAAGAAGACGGATATCTCGCTGCCACATTACATGGTGCTGTAACAAATGAGACACACAGCTTCAGCCATCTTCATAGAACTACATTTAGGGTACTATGAAAAGACTTGACAGTCTTATATAAGCAGTAGGAAAATATTGTGTAACATAAGACTACAGTTCGTCTTTATCGTTAGAATTGCTGCATGATATGTAAGAAAATAAGCTGCTGAAATGTCATGGTGACTGCAGGCCTTCTGCCAAATATTTCATAGCAGACATAATTATACTATCCATGTAATTGCAAAGTAATTATTGTAGGTATTTGTGTCATGAAAACATTAGCTCTGCTTCATTATGATTATATGGTCATTAATGCACTATCATGATTAAATACCTCCTTATATTATTGTAACATAATATATATTTTTGAACAAATATTGGGTGGATGATTCTTCTATTGAAATCTAATCTGGCAAATGGCATTGAATGCTACAACAAACAGGTTAAAAGGAAACTTCTGCAAAATATTACTTTAAATATAGAGAGAAATAAAAATACTTGTAAATTCAAATATACATTTGAGATATACACTTCAGCACAATATCATGTAGCACCAACAAGTATATCATGAGATAAAAAAGTTGTCATCTTTATTTTTTAACAGCTAAATTCTAGGTGCCCCATAACCTACTTCTCAAGATGTATTGGGGGCCACCCTAGACAAATTCCACCGATTGTGAACCCCAAGGGTCAGTGACAGTCATTCTATTCACACTGGCTACAGAGATGGACAACAGGACAAAGACCAACTTACCATAACAACCTCAGACCCATTCACTGGACATTGGGCAGTAATTGGGCAGTAATTAGGGTCGAAGTTTCTCTCTCCATTGTAAGGAAATGATGAGCACTTTTGTCACCTTCACAGAGTACAGTGTGTGGTCTTTTTACACTTTGGAGACAGCTGCGAAAATAGGTTGGTTTTCTTCCCTGTACACTCAGCTTATGTGGGTATTGTGGGTAACGCAATAACTGTCTAATTCTGGGCCCTGTTGCATAAAACTGACCACTGATGGTAACTTTGCTATCAATGGCAACTTCTATGGAAACCTTGACTTTGATTGAAAAGTTACCATTAATGGTGAGTTTTATGCAACGGGCCCTGGTCTCTGCTATGTGAGGTTAGCTTTCATGGAGTTGACGGAGAATTTAGATGTTGTGCATCATTCTTCCTTACGCCATCTGCAGGGTTTGTGATAGCTCTTACAGTGCGCAGAGGCAGTCTTGCACAATTGTGTCATGTTCTCTCAAGACATGTATCTACACACAATCCATGTCTCAAGAATAAGGAAGCTATTCTGCAGTTTTAAATTCACTGAATGAAGCCACCACAGATGGCACATAGCATCTACTTCCATTTTCATCCCTACATATGCCCAAGCGTTTACTGCTATTTTCACCGCTTCAACTCCAACCGTTTTTTAAGAGCGAGCAAAAACAACAAAACATCTCCCCAACGATATTTCCTTACCGCACTGAGCGACAGCGACGACGACCGTGTAGCATGATCACTATGGAAACGTGCCGTCATCCCCCAATCCTACGGACCGAACCCGAGCCGACTGGCGCAAACTTCACACCTCCGACAAAGACCTTTCTCAATCATCCCCAACTACCAAAACACATTTACTTCCCTCCTCTCGCCACCCCCATTGTACCTCTAACCACCGGTATTGTCCCCCCTCCACACACCCCTTCTCTCTTCACCTTGGCCCTTCTGCGATATTATTGTGACAATATTTGACATATTATTTCATTTTATCACTGCTCCGGCCTTCTCTTCTCTCTCTATCTCCATCTTTCTTTTCATGTAATAGATCGGAGGCAGCTGGTTAATTATTTCTACCGCTGGACCCAAATATTTATGCTGATAATGTTTGCTAACTGCTAATAGAGGCAGGTAATGATTCTCACCGGTGCAAGCGATTCTAACGAGAGATGCATATGGCTGCAAAGGGAAGGGAAGAGAAGGGAACAGAATGGCTCTTTACCTGGGAGAAAGGTGAAATGGAAGCGGCGATATACTTGATGGATAACGCTTAGCTCACCAATCCCATGGGGTTACACCTCTGCCAAACAAAATGCTGATGTATACGATATTACTGGTGTGAAAATGCAGCAGGGGCGCACATAACAAGCTAGGCTTGAAAAAGTGTATGGTATCTTTTGTTCTTAAATGTTTGCATCTCGTAGCTAATTTGTAACTCAGCTGGTTTTCAGTCCAAACTTTGTAGATAATGTAACTGTGAAGATAACATATAATTTGCTATTTACTTGTGTCATTTTTCAACACTTTGTGTGTGGTATTACAGTAGTAACTTTAGGTATCATACAGATCCAAGTGCTACTTTTATCAAGGTTGGGTAATATGAAGAAGGCTTGAATACTCAAGCAGTGCATGTTCCATGAATGATGCAGAACACAAAAATGGAAAGTAATGATCATTCAAATCATGTAATAAAAATGAATTTTTCTGATGAACTAACAGTTCTGAAAATGTACTCATTAACAGGGGTTCTTTGTACTTCCGAAGATGTCCACCATTAGTGATTTTCACATACTTCATAGTGATGCAAGCAATATGACTAAGACCGTTAAGTCTGTATCACCGATGTGTTCATCCCTATACTAAATCTATGACAAATATTCAATGAGAATTTATACACTTCCCAGTGTTAACTCTTCTCCTGCCCAACAAAATGCTGCTCTATGGGATTTGTGTGCATTACTGGTGCAATATATCATGTAAGGAGTATCCAGAGAGTTAACCCTTACATTCCCAAACTTTGAAAACCACACTTACAACATACGCCATGCCAATGGTAATGAGAGTTAACCCTTACATTCCCAAGCTTTGAAAAACCACATTGGTTTACAACATATGCCATGCTCATGGTAATGAGAGAGTTAACCCTTACACTCCCAAGCTTTGAAAACCACATTGGCTTACAACCTACGCCATGCCAATGGTAATGAGAGAGTTAACCATTACATTACCAGGCCTTGAAAACCACTTTGGCTTACTACACATCTTCATGCCTATATGGCAATGAGCGAGTTAACACAATCGGGGGCGGGGCTGAGGGGTGCAGAGTGGCGTAAAACTAGACGTCGTCATCGGATGTAAATTCCAGCAGTGATTCATCCTTCCACTTAATTACCCAGAATTCATTAGCATCCATCCCGAAGCACATAAGAAAACGCAAGCTGGGGCAATAATGAGAAGGACTAGTGAAACTCTGCGGGAGGCAATTTACCCTCTCTTAAAAGAAAAACAAACAATCGCACCGAATACGCTGGCAGCTATTGCTTGCTTTATGTACCCAGTTTTGTTATAAGCTGAATGGGACTGGATGCGCTGTATTATGATCCATACCCAGGCTATGTATGTGTAACAGATGTATGCTACACATGGTTTTGCCTACCTGTTGCATGTATGTCCGATGTTACAAAAATCCACATTGTACACTACAGCTCAAAGGAATTGGCATTGGGTAAAGGGAAAGGGAAGAAAGGGAAGAAGCCGCAGTTTTAAACCGCGGTATATTTTTTTGTCCAGTTCAGCATGATACATGATGCAATAGCCTAAAAAGCATCATGTTTCATGCTGAACTGGACAAAATATACCGCGGTTTAAAACTGCGGATCCTTCCCTTTCTTCCCTTTCCCTTTACCCAATGCCAATTCCTTTGAGCTGTAGTGTACATGAGTTGCAGGCGCAGAATGCAACCCTCTCTGTCCCATGGGAGCATAAAGTGTGTAATAACTCAATGTGATTTTCATGGCTTGGTAGTGAGCTGGTTAATTATTGGTCTATGTTAAAAGACTTCAGTAATTTTCAACTTTGTGTGGATGCTTTGCCTAGTTAAGTAATATGAAAAGCACATATTATTCTTAAATTTGTGCAATTTGAATGCTGTAAATTATATGTGGTGATTATTTAGATAATTAATTAAAATTTTAATGTATTGAATGTTAGCCGTCTAGATGACCATGTCATGCTGATATATATCATCTTTGAAATGTTAACCAGTGGACAACTGGTATGGATTATTGAAACTAGAACCTATTCCTCGACGCAGGAGTAGAGAGAGAAGGGGGGGGGGGGGGTAAGAAAGAAAAAGAGGAGGAGAGGTAGCATGCCTCGCGATTCAAGTCACGATGTAAATTAGTCCAGCAAACATGCACTGGCAGACTGCTACAATCCAACACCGAGCTCATGTTCACACTTACACACTCTCCCTCTTAAATCCTTTATGCGCCAAGCAAAATGCTGTTCTATGGGGTGTGTGCATATTATTCAAGTTTGAATATATCTATGGCGCATAAAGGGTTTAAGTACAAATATTTTAAAATCTTAAAGATGTTTTCATAGATTTTGTTGAAGCACACAAATACTTGAGAGTCACATAGATATTGCTCTATACATGCTACTCTTACATTCGGCACCAGCGATGCAGGCGAAGTCAATGGAATGCCACGTTATATTCCACACGAAAGGAGTTAATCATTTCTTACATAATACTTGCCAGACTCAAATGGCAAAGCCCAGCTGAGCCTCTTCTGCCCAATCTTATTTCTGATTAATTCTCGGGGCCGGTAGCTAAATATTCATGATTAGTGTGTAGGCTCAGGAACAATATATTTCTCAACAAAATTGATTAATCCTAAGATGATGAGTTCAAAGGGGCTTGCGGAAAAGGATGACAGGCAATCAAAGCTATTATTGTATCCCCAATCTCTAATCTTCATTCTCTAGACATCCTGTCATCAAACTTCAACACTCGATCTGTTTTGACAGTTACAATCTAGATTTGAATAGCAAATAGTTCCACTTTGCAGCCACACCAGTTTCATTACAATACACCTTAGAGTGTGGCAACCTCTTGCAATCTATTCTGATCAAGATCATTTATTGTATCAGATAACTCGCATAATTTCAATTACAATTATACATTTCTGTTTGATTAATGCTGTAGTCACGTTTGTGATCTCAAAAGTTTAATGGTCCCAGGACTTGACACTGATAAGTATTTTATAGCTTCTTTGAACCATTGTGCTGTAAACACGCACCTTTTCAATACAGTTGGCTACCACATTTAATAAAGAGAGTTTGAACTTTGTTTGCAAGCGTTTGATAGAGTGATTATCTCTTCTGAGTTGAGCCCATTTTAACCTCCAAAATGTCTGCAATAAAATAGCATCCTGCATCAGATCTAGCAAACTATGTTCTCATTTATGTTCAAAATCAATAAATGAATACCTTGATTGTCATTGTCAAAGCCTCTTGGAGAAAGTAATATTGAACTTGATTAGAAGTCAAATCCTGCCTTAAATACCACTATGACTCTTCTGGTATTGACAATAAATGATCAATTCTTACCATTCATAATACCATTTTGGGTTTAGCAGTAACATAGATGTGACCTGTGCTTGTGTAAGTTTGTATTTCTTGTTTATATGTGTATGACTAATAATTTATAATCATATGCTATCCATAAAAGCAGTAGAATTCATACTTGAAAATCACCTAAAAAGAAACAATTTCTTACATTGTGATAAGAAACATCTTTTCAAATCGTAAATATTGCCATGTCTGAACGAGCCCAGTGTCATATGAGATGCACAATCTCTCCACTGAGAGTGGGGGTAAAAGCACACAATGGACGCAGAATATCTGATGGCAAAGTGGGCTGCCAAAATGTTGGTTGATAAATGGTACTTTCGCTGAATTACTTTCTGTCCGTGTATGCATGCATGTCTTCCCCCTTCCCCATCACACTGCATCTTTCCATCTATCTTAGGATGCTGTTTACCTCAGCCCCCTTTCTATCAGTCTGTTATTCGTTTCTTCTTTCCTCCTCTTCTCTTCTCCCTCTTCTATCCATCTGTCTTTTTGACATTAGCTGTTTACCGCAGCCCCCTTTCTATCAGTCTGTTATTTGTTTCATCCTTCCTCTTCTTCTCTTCTCCCTCTTCTATCCATCTGTCTTTTTGACATAGGTAGCTGTTTACCTCGCCCCTTTTCTATCAGTCTGTTATTCATTTCTCCCTTCCTCCTCTTCTCCTCTCCCTCTTCTATCCATCTGTCTTTTTTTACATAGGTAGCTGTTTATCTCGCCCCTTTTCTATCAGTCTGTCTTTCGCTCATTCCTTTCCTCCCCTCCTCTCCTCTCCTCTCCTCTCATTCTATTCCATGGTCTGACAAGGTATTTTCCTCTGTCACTTCTGCGCACCTTGTAAGTTTGTCTGTCTGTCTGTCTGTCTTTATATCATTTGTCCGTCTTTGGTAATCTCTCCTTTTTGTCTTCTTTTTCACTTTTTTTTCCACAGTCTGACCAGTCATCTGTCACTTTGGCTTCCATGTCTGTCTGTCTGTCTGTCTGTCTGTCTGTCTGTCTGTCTGTCTGTCTTTTCTGTCTGTTTTCCTATATTTTGTGTATACCTCCTTTCTCTTCACTCTTATTCTCTCATACCTGTCTGACTAGGTATTACTACATCTGTGTCTCCCTGTTTTCCCCATTTGTTTGTTGTTTGTGTGTCTGTCTGTCTCTCTGTATGAGTGTATGTGCGTCTCTCTTTTTCTCAATCTCTCTGCCCTCTCAATAAAGATGCACATATGCGCACTACAGGTAGAATCTGCAATAAAGATACTTTTCAAATCTCTCTCAACCTTCAGGTTTACAACAGGTCCCAACCTCCCCTTCAATCAATCAGCACAGCCCAAGTTGTGGCAGCTGGCCCCAAACCATACCATGAATCCTTCCAATACCCAACATACTCCATGAAACTGTCTTCAAATATCAAGTTCTAGTTTCCTCCTTCTTCAACTCTGCTGGCAACTGATAGAAATACTGCAGAAGGGCTTAGTGCCCCAATTCCACCAGTCAAACGATGAATATTTACTACTTCTATATCAACACGTACCGCTTGGGAACGTGATAGGCAGCCCGTCCCTTGAAAGCAAAACTGCATACAAATACTCGGCTTCTCACTGACACCTGTATGTTAGAAGATGTTGTCAAAGATGTTATTATTCTTGCACATCAACATGTATGGCTAGGAAGACATCACCCCCCGCCCCCACACCTGAAAGTGAAACTGCTCTCTAATATTTCAATCCTCCCTGACACCTGTACCTGATAACATTAGTACTAATGTGCTTTTGAACACTATACATGTAAATGTTGCATGAAATATAACCTGAAACATAATTCTAAACCTAACCCTGTCCCTAACCATAATCCTCTCCTGATAATCTAATTATAAATATAACCCTCAACACAATTCTAAAATCTATCCCTGACCCTACCCCTAAGCCTATTTTGTAGTATAATTCATCTAACTACATGCTTTCTGGATCACTTTCATCATGCTTTGCCACAGAAATATATTTATATCGATAACAACATTGCAGTGTTCATATAAATCATGTCATATGCGTATATACGATGATTGTGTCACGTTTTTAAGGATTAAGTATCAGTATAAAGGGCTGCAGCTAATGATACAATCACAGCATCAGAATAATTCCAGATCACCCAATAAACCATTTCAGTACCACACATATCAATTACAGAATAGTTTATCACCTATGTGACTGAACGAGTTAAATAAATGGAGGGGTACAGTATACATATATTCTTATCCTTTATCCTCCCCTTCCATAGTATAATGCTCAGTTCCAAGCAACCCAAAGCAACTCCCCATGTGTGTTCAGTTGCCCAGAGGCTACCAATGTAGATTTAACCTGGCTTCCAGGCTTTTGAAACATTTTAATTTCAAAACTAAAAAGGTAGAGTCAAGTATTCACGAGACTAGTCACTCTTCCATTCTCCTTTTTTCTCCAAGCCAAACAAGGAAAAGACTAGAGCATGATTAGTCTACTGCAGCCAGACCCGTACATTGAATATTGCAGTTTGGATTGAAAATGCCAAACAGCCTGGAACACAGGCTAAATGTTGATTTATGAATACACCTGTGCCTCTATCAACTTGAACAAGGAGGAAGATTGCCATTAAAAACACGTCTCCATCGCCACTGTCTATATATACTATCAGACCCTATGACCTCAAGTTAACCATTTTATTTGCTCCTCAGAAGGTAATGTGCGTTAAAGTTGCTATCATCAACATTCAACATACCTTAGTAGAAGAACAACAAGAACACTCATACACATTGTTCTATGGAAGCATGTTTGCATTCTGTAGCTAGGTACACTAGTTACCAACTGTACTAGAAATAAACAAAATGCTGGAATGGGTTATGTAATGGATTCTCAAACTTATAAGATTGAGTGAAAAAATGCACTATACTCTATTTGCTCATAATTGGAAGTTAATTTGCTGTTGAAGTTGCTATCATCAACATTCAACATACCTTAGTAGAAGATCAACAAGAACACACTCGTATAGATTGTTCTATCAAAGCATGTTTGTATTCTGTAGCTAAGTACACTAGTTACCAACTGTGCTAGAAATAAACAAAATGATGGAATGCATGGGTTATGTGATGGATTCTCAAAATGGAAAGAATGATTGAAAAAAGTACGATATTCTATTTGCTCATAATTGGAAGCTAATTTGCTGTTGAAGTTGCTATCATCAACATTCAAAATACCTTAGTAGAAGAACAACAAGAACACACTCATACACATTGTTCTATCAAAGCATGTTTGCATTCTGTACCTAGGTACACTACCAACTGTGCTAGAAATAGACAAAATGTTTGAATGGGTCAAGTAATGGATTCTCAAACTTGTAAGAATGATTGAAAAAAAATCTACATTCTATTTGCTCCTAGTGTATTGAAGCTAATGTGTATTTATTTTGTTATCATCAACATTCAACATACCTTAGTAGAAGAACAACAACACATTCATTCATGATGCTCAACAAAACATATTTGCAGTTTAAAGCATTGTACACTACCAACTAAATCAGGTGAATGGGTCATAAAATTTGCTTCTCAAAATTGCACTTGATTGCAAACAATTTACTCAACAGCAACCTAACCATGGGTAAAAATAAAATGTATACCCAGGAGCTATTTACCTGTTGTCATGAAATGAACATTTTGAACTAGATTTTCTACATTACACTTTATTAGGATAAATCATTTTTTTTTTACAATGGTTCTTTTGTTATTTGCAGGGTCTCCATATTACATTATTACATTGCGGTGCTAAATTACCCTGGGCTCCTGTTTAAGTTTGTCAGTGAGCCTAAAACATTTCTTTACTTATGACTGTAAACAATCTATTTTTAGAGAATATATATATACATCTTTAATTGTTATCATGTGAATCCATGTTATGAACTAACAACACAATTCCCCATATGAATGGATACATCGCATAAAACAAAACGTCACACCTGTACTATGCGCTGCAATATGGTTGGGTGACACCTGATATAAAAACAGACACCGCTCGTGTTTGTTCTCTGCTCTCGCTGCCCTTGTCAATATTGACTTCCAACCCCGTAGAAACAAAAGGAAAACACAGATTTTCCCATCCCCCATCTCCCACGCACATTACACTTTACAGTATGGTGGTATCTATAGGAGTATAAGAAACATTACATGCCTGCACCTGTACATTGTACAAGACCCTGAGGTTTGCAATGTGTTGTAAAGAGTGGTTCATGGATTTAAAAAAAAATCAAAATGGAAACTTTTGTCATATTTTACATTGCATGTGACCATGATATCCAAGTAATAAGAAGCAATATAATCCAAAACTTATGAAATATGTGATTAGCCAATGGGTTTTCCAGGCTTGGTAGTGAGAGTGTTAACAAACACTTGATACATATAGATATGCAAAACTAGTAACAACTACCATGCTTGGTTATGGTTCATTTGCCATATTTGGAATGATAACAAAGGATAACCCCTATATTTGAATTAACCCATTATCCCATAAGCCCTTGCCCTGGGGACTGAGAGCGCGTTCCCTTTTGAAGAGGGAAATCCTACAAATCTCATCATATTCACTTGTGGAAGACATCGGTACATGCATGCTAATTGTGCAATTGGTCCCGCATTACAAATGAGTCTGATCGGGTCTTCAGGGATTCTGCTCACAAAGAAAAGCGATCTTTCAGCCACCCGCCCGCCCGCCCGCCAGGACGCCCGGCTGTCTCACACCGCAATCGAGAGGGCACGAGGTTCAAAGCGGTAATGATCATCAAATCTGCATCGATATCTTTCACCGATTTGATTAAACCTTTTTCTTTTTCAAGGATGGAGAGATTTAGCGTGGTGCCAGATGGTTATAAAACCTCAATTTGATCTCAGAAACTACCAATGGGGGGATCTTTTGTCAGAAAAAGATTTCTTGTTCACCAAAGCACCTAACTCCAATAGGATAACTTTGTTAGACAGATGCTTTGTATTGAATGTTCGCACTGAAATGCACTTTTAAAATCCCCAGTGGGGGAATAGCCCGCAGGTAATAGCTATTAGTAGGTAATCATGAGGGAATGATTGTTTTGTTGGTGTAACAAGTTCCCAATCACTGACACACTCAAGCTAAAGAGAGATAGATGAAAACGATTGAACTGAACTTGACTTCTAAATAGTTGCAGACCTCCCACACACACACACCTTCTCAAATTTATGGTAACTCGTACAAACCGCTCCTCTAAATGCAAATCTTGATCATGATAATATAAATAATCTCTTGATCAGAAATTTGTACTTTAGTCCAGCATTTACAGAGGCTTTCTTTAGAACATGAGGTGATTAGGGAAGAGAATTGGTTGCTTTCAACTGATCGATGATGAATTTCAAACCTATTTTGCACACATGAATATGTTTTAAATTCATGTTCTTATACCTTCTATTACAGACAATATTACTAAGGAAATGAAAACGAAAAAGAAAGGATGGTATTATTGTCTTGACTTAAGTCATATGTTGCGGAAAGGGGATAAAATACAAGTTACTTTTGTCATATGGCTACCAATTACATGTACCTTAAAGATTGTCCGTCCCTTTTGCAAGCTTAAAATTTGAAATCGTTTATCACGATCGTAAATTAAAGTGTGATTCAAGACCATTTCTAAGAATATAGCATGTTGAAGCTTTTTGCATATGTAAAAATTTCAGCCGTTAAATTTCAAACCAACTTTTTTCGTACTACAAAAAAAGTATTAGTCTTGGTTACAGTATCTATGTGGTTATTATGCATGTGTGAAATCCTAATTTTATGAGTAATTACCAAACTTTGGAGATGATTCCTTCTATAGAACAATTTTTTTCATAATGCGTTTTATAATTTGATAAACAGATTGATCAATAAAGCAGATATTTCAACACAAATTGCTAAGAGCCTGTGGTAAAGACTATCAATCAGATGTTGTTTATGTGCATTATTTGAATTTTACACTACGTATCAGTTTCAAGTTATGAATATACAGCTTGCTTACACTTCTCTATATGTTTTGGCAATGTTTCAATGGTTTTGTGGTGATCTGAAAAAGGGACGGACAATCTTTAAGAGAAAGACCACAACAAATCAGTTCTGATGCAATTCACTCCATACACAAAGACTATCTGTCCATGGATAACACACATTTTTGGCCTATGACACATTTATTATGCAGTTCTTGTTTACCACTGTATTTCTCCCATATAATGTCTTGTTTGTGAGCCTTAGCACTGTATCGCCAATTGGATTTAACCCTTATGGCAGGGTTACAAAGCATTCATTGTATGTTGGGCAATTCTTTTTAGGAACAAAAAGGTTTTCCCCCCCAAAATATACAAAATACAACACACCGGAAGCGAGGGGAGGCTCTCAACAGGGGCATTAAAAAGCCCCCCTGGTATTGGAAGAAAGGTAGAGGGGTCACACCACAGCGCACCTCATTTCACACCCCACTGACTCCGCGAGACTGTAAGGAGGATAAATGACATTGTTTACTGGGATTCGTGCAGGTAACACGCTTAAATCTGGCCTATGAAAGACGGGCCTTATCCAGAAATAAAGGGGGAAAGTGTTTGTGGGATTCAACAATAATATGGTTACATATATATGTAGTGATTGCCAATATTATTTTTAGCATGGTATAAGGGATTTCAGCTTATATTGACCAAAACACAAGGGAGCAGAGGGAAATATTTTCAGGATTCAATGATATATGATACAGGTACTGCTTGAGAATATATTTTTGAAGAATGGTTTGAGGACTTTGAGCTAATATCGATGGATCCACAAGAAGGTGATCTGCAAGGAGTTAAATCTGCTCCTTGGGATATTTTGAGAAATAGAGATATTGTTAAGAGCACTGCTCAAACTGTGAAGTGGTCTGCAAATAAATAATGTGGGTGACTAAAAGCATCCCATATGGTCAAGTAATGTTTAATATTGTATATTGTATATCATAGACTGACTGGGGAATACTAAATAGAAGTATTACCATGAACATAGTATCACATGTGTGTGTCAAAAAGGACTGATGGGCCTATGCGATGAATGAATTGAGAATAACAAGAAATGGAAAAGAAGAAGAACAAGATGGAGGAGAAGGAAAAAAATTGAGGTAGGAGAAGAAGTAAATGAGAGATAGGAGGAAAACTGAAAAAGAAAACAGGCAGTTAGCCTTTAACTTTACTATAGGGAATTATGTTAATCACATCTGATGAAGAAAATTGACAATATACAGAAGATATAAAAGCGTTTACTGAAAAATCTATTTCTATATGTGCATCATGGATGTAATCAGCCCAGAATCCAAACTGGCAATATTGATAAAAGAAAAGATGGAATTGGATATGAAAATACAGACTTTGGATTAATCATTCTTGTGCACCGTCCAGCTCCCTGCATTAGGGATGTAATCGCCCCAAAATCCAAACCAGCAATATTGAGAAAAGAAAGATGAAAATACAGACTTTGGATTCATGCATTACCATGCCCCCACTGTCCAACCGCCCCCCCCCCCCTTTCCTAAAGGATTCAGATTGGCTGGAGACCCTGCCGTCTGCGGTGGAGTGTGAATCTTGGCGACTAGCAGCCAGGATTTCTTAATGACTCATCATCCTATACGAATCCATCCATACTTCGTATCTCAAGGCTAACCCCTGGCCGGGCCGTGTCAGGGCAGGCCGGAGCAGCGGGGGTTTTAATCAAAGTGGAGAGCGAATTACAATCTCCATCCCAAAACTACCAAGACAACCAGTTGCGTCTCCCACCGTTAAAGGAAGGGCAGCTCTTTTGGTGGTCAAAAAAAAAACAATTGTGTAAAAACTGCAGAAAGTCAAAGAAAATTCCACAGAAGAACTTCCCTAATTATATAAAAACTGAGAGTTATGTCTGCATCGTCGATTGATTTGTTGGGGTGAATGGGGCCCGGCTGACCAGCTCACTGACTGGTGCAATATGAAAGTAGACTATGGTCCGTACGAAACAGGGTGTTTCAAATGTAATCAGGAATAGTTTTTCACTATTCTGGAAGAGGTTTGTGAAGCTATGACTATGAGATTTCGTACATTTTATAGTCAGGGTATACTTCTGATCCACCCTGAACTGCATGAATTTTTATAAAAGGGGTACCACGCCTTTAAGATGCCTTTAAGATGGAGGGAGCTTTTGTCTCACGAGGGATGAAGGGTCGGGTAGGGTAGGACATACGGGGGCAATCTAACACCCTCTCTGCTCGGGGCACGTACGATTCCTTGAAGTAAGATAAGCGTAAAGCGGACCCCGATCCCACTCCTGGCATTGAGGTCACTTATAGCACGGTTGTACTGTAATAGAATACTGGCTGGTCACCATCCTGTCACTCTACACAAAAACACTGCAATGGGACTACACGATGAGCAATCAATTCTTGCTGGCCTCGGATTTGAATGACAATTTCTATTACGCACTTAACATGATATTCCTTTTTTCTTACATAGCAAGCATGATGCTTTTTTAAAATAATTTTTCATATCACATGTTAGGAAAAATTGTCTCACAATGCACTGCGCAGCGCATGTTTTCAGTCATACTTAATTCCAGCCTAGTGTACTAATGTAGGAGACAGGAAGTGCGTACGACTTCAAACATGTGCTGCGCAGTGCATTATGGGATAGTTTTTCACTGACTGGCAGTATGGAGAATTACAAAGAAATAATAACAAATCAATGGAGTTGCAATATGGATTGACCTACCAGACAGATCAATTATACAATGAGTTCAAACCAGGCTTCGCTTCTTCATGAATATTGATCAACCTAAATACATACAAATCCTGCAACAAATCATTCATGATTGTCATTGGGGCTCAATTTTTCCTCTTTCACTTGTCTACAATCCCGTTTTTCTTATCTTTATTCCTTCAGTACCAGCAACCATGCAGCTCCACAGAGGTTCTGTGCATTCATGCTCAGTACAAATATACACTACAGCTCAAAGGAATTGGCAAAGGGAAAGGAAAAGGGAAGAAAGGGGAGGACCCGCAGTTTTAAACCGCGGTATATTTTGTCCGGTTCAGCATGAAACATGATGCTTGTTAGGCTAGAGCATCGTGTTTCATGCTGAACTGGACAAAATATACTGCAGTTCAAAACTGTGGTTCCTTCCCTTTCTTCCCTTTCCCTTTCCCTATGCCAATTACTTTGAGCTGTAGTGTACATCTGTAGCAAAGGGATGAAAATTTAACAACAATACTGTTGCAGGTATGTACAAACAGCGGTATATAAAGAGTGAAAAAAAAGCCAATGAGATTACGGTCAATTTTGATGGGGGTAGGCGAATGAATGCAACGGAATGCTTCCCCAATCGTTCATCTTCTCCCCCTCCCCTAGCAACGGAGACGGGCTAATGATGATTGGATGGAATGAGGTCGGATGAAGACGAAGGAGATGAGGGATTAAGCATGACAGCCGAGCAGCACATTAACGAACGACGGGGGAAAAAAGGAACGAGAACGGGAAACGAGTGAACGATTGAACAAACAGCCGCGTATAACCATAGACTAACAAACCTCACTTTTGATTGAAAATGATTCGCAATTAGGCTGAGGATACTCGCCATGTTTTATGACATTTTATTGCTTTCATTTCCCTCTATCATATCTGATTCAATTCACATACCAGTGCAACAAATGATATTTCAAGCATCTCATTTAATTTAATCAAATACCTCCACTAAAAGCCAGATTAAATGAATATGGGCTTTCACCCATAACTTTTCTTAATCATGTGATTTTGATTGGAATATTCATACAGAACATTTGATGGATAAACATTAAATATCAATAAATATTCATCAAATATAATACAGAAATGAAGATTAGGTATTATAAGGTACAATCATTAATAAAATAGAAAGTAAATGAAATAATTTATTAGGAATACAATGAGACATCCTTGCTTTTCATGTATTGTACACATTATGGTTTCTTACAGACAAAATGAACATGAACGACTATGTATTCACCCTCCATATATGTAAGGCATCTTTTCAGCAATACATGATGATAATTTCAAACAGAAAAACGTCTAAATAGGATCAATATCAGTTTGTGAATATAATGCTACATGCTGCGCGTGACATGCATCCGCTCAACTCCTTCTCTGCCAGACTCCATACCGCCCTATGGGAATGGTGTACATTACCGGTGCAATAATGCCTTAATGGTGCATAAAGAGTTAAAATGTCAGCCACCGTGAACTAAAAGCCAAGAGGCTGGAGGGTATAGACACTAGACCCTAAATTGATAGGCGAAGACGGCTTCGTTTTATTAGATTACTGGATGGAAAATGGATTTTCTCATATTATACCAATCACAGAAATGCACTGCCGAGGCCCAAACTGCCACACAGACACACGACAGTGATATTAAAGGAATTAAACAGGTTTCCAGCAAAATTTGAATTTGACTCTTTTTTCTGAATTGTGTGAATTAAATTTGACCTAGTTAGGAATCTCTCAAATGATATAAATAGTTACTTGGAAAAATCTTAAAGGAATACTCCTTTAATCTTTAGTTGTTATTGTTTATTATATTTCTTTTTGATTTGCAGGTGTTTTGCAGAACCACTATATGAAGGGTTTCTGAATTACACTTCCTACATGTATGTCATGCCTTTATCATGTTGCATGATAGCACTTTTGCTCCAAATATAGCTTTAAAAAATATGTAACTACAAACTGACCTTTCTGCCTTTAAACATACATCATTGGTCTTCCAGTCTTATCTACCAGTCTCATCATATTAAATAAGAGACACTTTCCCCAGTACCAGATTTTAAATTTGCTCTGTGTACCTTTTAAATATAGCTAAAAACTGTACTCTTTGCCTGTAAACATCACATATCTACTAGTCGTGTCTACCAGTCTCATCATAGTAAATAAGAAAAATGTTCCCCATTTCCAAATCTAACATTGCTCTGTGTACTGTTAAAATGAAACAACAAAATGAACTCACTTACTGCCTTTAAACATCATGTGTCTACCAGTCGTATCTACCAATCTACCTACCAATCTACCGGTCTCATCGCATTAAATCAACAAACTTTCCCCCCTGCCTGTGTTTCACATCTCCAGGCTGGCACACTCCTTATGTTAATCAACCTCGCAGTATTGAACGAACTTGGAAAAATTGATTAACGCTTGGATGGAAGGTTTTCGTGTGTCATGCCGGCTTGCTGTATAAAGGCCGCCTTGGAAGTAGTTTTAACACAAATACATCATCTCTTATTGCAACCCAAACGAACCATCCCTTCGACTGTCTAGTATATACACTATATGGCTTTATGGAAAGATGTATTATTCATCATAAAGTTTGACTATCAATAATTAAATGATTCTCCATCATTTTGCTAGGAAATTATGAGAACGTAAATCAGATATTGGCTTACACTGGTCAGAACTCATATCATTTTATGATGATGAATTTGCTGTATGTGATTACGATATCACAGATTCTTCTTCATGCTGTATAACTTCTGACAGTGTAATCCTAACTGGAATAAATGGTACAGAAGTCTTACTTTAATGTTCTAGGCAATAACCATAATTAGAAAATAAACAATTGTAATGTGATAAATCAGGAGTGAAATGTATGTGGGTAGAGTTGAGCGTATATCTTCTTGCGCCATTACAATGGTTTATTTAAAAAAGGGGGCGATCTTTCTTATGGTCTGTCTGATCGAGATAACTATCCAACATCAATCATTGCTGCTGATGAGGACCCCTTTCATACGTGCATCTTAATAACACATGGGGATCAATAGACCCATTCACACATGGTTATCTTTTCAATAGATCTAGATATGAATCTCCTCAAGAATCTGCATCATTGCTCACATTTATTTAGATTTTGAAGTTGATTACAACAAATAGTATTCAACGTTTAACAAACAATGTGTATATTCAACTTAAGCTAAATCAAAAGACAAATTCAAAGCAGAACAAGAACTCCTTTTTCAATTTAGGTATCAAATAATTAACAACAAATTCAAAATGACTGGCATCAACATTATGTCACAAATACACATGGAAGATTATGTCCCATCACCATGCGCTCTTTCCAGATTCATCCAATTATCAAAATAAGGAAAAGAAAAGAAAAAGACAAAGAAGATGTGGCTAAATTTCTAACAAACAGAATTTTAACAATTTGGACAATCAATCCTAGCCTAGCTTCCAGGCTTTTGGGCATTTTTAATCCAAACTACAATATTCAAGAAACAGGTCTGGCTGCAGTAGACTAATCATTCTCTGTTCTTTCTCTGGCTCGCAAAGAAGAGAATGATACAGCGACTAGTCTTAGGGAACAAGACTCTAGTTATCAGTTCGGATCAAAACTGACTAACATTCTAGAAATGGGGCTAAATCAACACCAGAAAATGATCTGAATGAAGGTGGGAAAGCAAAATATACTGGTTTTAAAAAAATGGATATGAGTATTGATAATTCTAAGGAATAAAGAAAGATAGAATTATTGATATTGAGTGGGGATGTGAAAGGGGGGAAGGTGATATATCTCCCGTGTTTATGCAGAGGGTGGGTAATTGCCATCAGTCCGATTAGAATCGAAGAGAAATGACATCTTGTTTATATGGCCAGGATACAAACACAGACCTTCTAACGAGTCGTATTGACGTTTGGACCATGAGGAGAGGTATCTCTGTTTCAACTTCCATTTCCGGGATCGGGAGAGGGGGAAATGATGGGAATAGAAATGGATGTATTTCTGTCATTTTATGTTCTGTTTTGTCAGCAGAATTTCAGGAAAGTAATGTATGCTATTTGACAAAGAGAGAGAAAGGGAAAGGGGCAGAGAGAGAGGGAGAAGGAGAAATAAATCTAGAAAGACAAAGAAAGAAAGAAAGAAAGAAAGATACAAGATTAAGAGCAAAAGGGTGGGAGAGGAAGATGACAAAAAATGAGCATGAGAGAGAGAGAGAGACACACACACACACACAAACAAGCAGACATACTTACAGACAAACAAAGTGAGAGAAAGAGAGATTCCTGTTATAAAAGCTATAATTCAAGGAAGAAATTATGCTGTCACGCTAAAAAGTGCAAAGAGGTTAAATCAATTGATACAAACATAATGTTTGATCAATTCTCTAGATACACAAAACACGGTCATAAATTTTCTACCAAATTTGAATAGCGCACAATGTACACATCACAGCAACCATACACACCGATATAGGCCAAATGCTTTATCAAAAAGCTTTGAATCTAATGTCTTGCTTTTGATGCCCGATTTGATAAAATGCCCATTGGAGGCCCCATAAAAGCCATCCAATTTTCTATTCGCAGGGGCCCTTTTAGGGGGCAATTAGTTACAAAATGACCTCTTCACAAGAAAAACATTCTTCAGCCTGATATGGAGTATAAACTATACTACTTTGCAATTTCAAATGATCTTCAATGGTTTAGATTCTTTGAATTCTTCAAGTATTTTTTTGCTGTCACACAAACATTCCCATTTCATACCTCATAGGAACAATGAAGATGGAAAGAAACTTCTCCAAATTCATCTTTCAAAATTAAATCTCTAAATTCTATGGAGTTTTACTCCTTTCATATGCATTTGACAATCCTATATTGCATTCTTGGATTCCAATCATAGTTCCTCATGACAATCGATTTGTACTTAACCTTTAGCACTTGTGGACTATTTCATCACTAACATACACTGCAGCTCAAAGGAATTGGCATAGGGAAAGGGAAAGGGAAGAAGCCACAGTTTTAAACCGTGGTATATTTTGTCCAGTTCAGCATAAAACATGATGCTTTTTAGGCTGAAGCATCGTGTTTCATTTCTGAACAGGAAAAAATATACGGCGGTTTAAAACTGCAGCTCCTTCCCTTTCTTCCCTTTCCCTTTCCCTATGCCAATTCCTTTGAGCTGTAGTCCCATAGAGTAGCATTTTGTCTGCCACATAAAGGGTTGAAGGAAAAGTTACTTTGATAAGTTCTAGGGCCTTGGATGTCTAGCTAGTGCAGACATGTGACTGCACTACATGTATAGTACATGAACTAAATATCATCGTAATGAGTCATTTGAATGTCTGGTCATCTGTGATGTGTCCAGTCAGTGGACATGAGTCAGATTTACAGAAATGCTGAGAAAGGTTCAATTTCATGAATATTTATGAATGATCTGATATGTGTAACAATTAATGCTAGTGTACGTTCAAATTTGGTTCAAGATGTTTTCTCCTGACTTGTTTTTCATAAATTTATCGGATGTGGAACATGCTTTCCCTTTTAGTAAGGCTATGTCCTACAATTTCTTTTCAAATATAATGATTTGTTATGATAAATGGCATGTCCCATATCACACAATATACTCCGGCTCTAAAATATGTTTCTTTTACTACTAACTACTTCCATTTTATTTTATTCATATGCAGTATACAAAGCTGGACGTCTGAAGAAGTAAGTTGGATTTGTAGCGACCAAAAGCGTGAACATTATATTTTGGTTTGTTTTCTTAAGGACACTGTAGTTTTCTTTTGGCTCCGTTTTAGCCACGTCACAATGTATAGAAAACGTGTCACTTGTTTATTTCCTCGCCGACTAAGTAGTCCTGTCATTCATTTATCATATCATTTAATTTAATTACTATATAACATTTTATATGAACATTACGAGTCGTTTTGGATTGTTTTAACCTGTGTGTGATATACTTTTCTATTCAAAAGTTTTCACCTACTCAATTAATGTTAGTAAAATTGTTTCGCCGATATATGCAAAGTAGCTATGTCTGGCAAGGCCCGTTCGGGTAGGCGCGTTAGTGTCACTTGCATCTTACTAGCCAGCGAGAGTGGTTGTCCTTGTTTTTGTCCGTACCAAGGCCGTCCCATCAGTACGTGGCAAGGCCTTCCAGTACGTGGCATACTTGTACAGTATTGCCCAAGCCACTACAAACTCCAACCCAGTGCTCGACCTCATGTCCTAGGTCGCAAGCAGGTCCGCCCCATAACTAGGGGGTTTTTCTCCTACATAATAAAGTACCATCAACCATACACCAGATGGCCTCGTGTCCTCATTTTGTCGGGCGGTAATCGAGGGACCTATCAACGGTTTCTTCAGATTCATGACTGGAGTAAGAAATACTAAAGGTGGAGTAAAGCTCTATATGTGCTAACTAAACTGTTTGGAGTGTGTCTGAAAAGAGAGAACTCCACTGCATGTATTGACAAGCTACCTGATGACCTCCATCTCTCCCAGGAACTTCTATGGCTGGGTCTTCATCAGCCAAAACTTCATCAAGTCGTCTGGTTTAAGTTGAGAAACACCTATCTTCATCAGCGTGATACAAACACAGAGCATGACATTTCCCCTTACCATCAGCATTGAAGATACATGTACTAATTACTGATGTTGGGGCTTTTTTTAGTTAACTATATAATGATATTCTAAGTTTTTTCGGAGCAAGTAGCGTTCTTTTCTCCAACTTTGCGCTGATGAGAACCCAGCCCCTCCGAGCCTGACTGACAAGAGTACAAAGTTGATTGTGAATGCAAACAGCCATTTTGAATCATCACTGGTTATCTCACAGCATTTTGTTCTCCGGACTGCACTGTTTGCCCAAGCATTTACACAGAGTAAAACGGCAAACAGACGCAAAGATCGCAAACACAAATAAAACGGAAACCAGTATCTCCGTTAGTAGGGATTTCCACAATTGTGCGATAAACAGAGACAGGGACTCAGCATCTCTGGCGAGGTGTCATTCCCATAAAATGTGTGAATATGTCTGCAAGAGTTTGCATTTCTATGGAAACACCAGCGTATATTTATTTTGGGTATGGTACAGATAATAACTATTCTCAAAAACAAGTGCCTGCATTTAAAATCACTCCAGCCCTTAGACAGCAATATCATATGATGAGTCATGCTTACACTAAAATACAAATGATTTTGAAATACAGTGTGTTCAATGTTCAAATTGACACATATCACACCTTCTACGATGTTTTTCTTAAGTCTCGCACTTAAAAGAAACCACAGGCAGCTGAGTGAAATAATTATATCAACTCACTGTTGAACGTTTCACTTTCCAGCAAAATATGAAACTAGTGATAGGAAAGAGTTACAGATTAAATAAAACGACTTCTACACTTCCCATTCATAACTTTAAGTTTGGTGTCTGGAATTGCCATGATGCCCATCATTTAAATATACCAAAAAATGCAGATTGGTTCATGTAAATTACCCCTGCCGAACATACCGAACATGAGTCATCATAGCCTAAAGGTGTAGCCAACTTTAATGAAATGAGAAAGCAGGTTTTTGCTCTCACAGGACACTGTATGAATTATTTTCCAAGTAAGAAAATATGTTCTCGAACAGTCTTCATCCTTTTAAATTCCAGACAGCAGTAACTTGTCTCACAGATAAAAAGCAAAGTCTCAAGATTGGAAAGAGTCTCGGCATTCTTTCCCTAGCCAACTGCAAAGGAAGATGTGAATGTTTCTCGACATTATAATGTTTTATTTTGTATATTAAATGAAGATAAAATATACAGCATCTGGAGGATATGCAGAAAGAGAAAGTACATGAGTTAAATTCCATATTATTTTGATAATCTTAAAATATTTTCCTTGTATAATTCATTACTTTCATGAAGTGAGTACACGTTGAAATAACATTGATGCAAGAGCTTCAAAATTCATATGATTTCAATGGTACTATTCATTTCATATCAATTGATGATGTAAAATGTAGAAAGCTGAGTAGAATAAGAAATAAGAAAGAATGAAATTGATTTACAAAAATAATTACACAAGTACACATCTGATGAAAAGATAATTGTACCTTATATCCAACCTCCTCCTGCCTATGGATATTTTGAAAGACAAGGCATTTACATAAATAGCCACAGGTATTTAGATTTACCACCCTATATACTACAAGAAAAAAAACAGTTCTTTCTTTTATTCTTCTTCCCTTGAGGGGAATGAAAAGATCGGTTGTAAAGGAATGTGAAATGGAGGGGAAAGCTACAGCGAAACACTGACGAGCAATAAATTAGTCATTTCATCAATATTTCTGCGAACTAATTGAAGATTAAAAGCTCGGGAAGAGGAGCTCCGCATCAGCACAATGCGGAGATCGCGCCCATAAATTTCCCATAATCCTCCCCCTAGGCCCCACCCGGGGTGGTGGTTTGTGGATAGAAGGACGGACGGACGGACAGACAGACGTTTGGACGGGGGAAGGACTAATCATCGGGCAGGTAATGAAGCACGCTTCTCACCCCGTATGATAGGTTTGGAAGAGAACTAATGAATTATGGTGTCGTCATCAGAAAGATGTGGGCTTCAAAGCCCCAGAGCCCAATAAGGCTTCAAATGAAGATGGGGTGATGTGTGTATATGGGGGGGGGGGGAACAACAAGATTTTGCAGGGTGGGAATAACTCCTACAGCATCGAACATCATGAAATAAGCGTTCATTGAGGGTTCCTAACCTTCCAAAAAGTGAATGGACATTTCAATAGACGACTCGGCTTCAAATAAAGGTTGAGGTGGGGTGTGTGTGTGTGTGTGTGTGTGTGTGTGTATGGGGGGGGGGGGTAGAGAAACAACAAGATTTCTCAGGGTAGGAATAACTCCTACAGCATCAAACATCACAAGAGTATTTCCTGAGGGTTCCAAACCTTCAAAAGAGTGAATGGACATTTCCAAACAACAATAAGGCTTCAAATGAAGATGGGGAGGTCCGGTGTTTGTGTGTGTGGAGGGGAGTGGAGGGAGGGACGAGTACAGAAACAACAGCAAAAATAAACAGCATCAAACATTACCTCATGAGCATTTTCTTGAGGGTTCCTAACCCTCAACAGAGCGAATGGACATTTCCAAAGAACAATTAGGCTTCAAATGAGAATGGGGGTGGTGGTATATACGCGGGTATGCTTGTAGAACACATAAGGCTACGAAAACAGCAGAAGAAGGGTGTGGGGGTGAAGGGGGGGGGGGGGGCTTCATCAGTTGCATCAAGCATGAATTTCTCTATGATATTTTAATATTATTTTTTTTGTTCTAAGGGGCAAAAGAGATTAAGAAAAATCTCTTCAGAACAGATTACAGATTTCTACATACAGCAATCATAGTGAAGTATGTATGTGGCTAGGTGAGAGGGGGGTGGGTAGGAAAGAAGGGCGGTACATTATATCACCTTCACAACTAGTCGCATAAATAATTGGTGGGAAAGGGTGTGAATGGAATAAAAAAAGAAACATATCCATCTGATTTACACCGAAGTGTGATGATCATGAAATGCATACATGTGCACACAGCATACTGAATATTTCATAAAGCGTCCATCTACTGTCATGCCCCCAAACCCAAGTCTCATTCCCCATTTCACACATTCAAATGTTGGCCTCAATCTGCTCTGTCATAGACGTCATATGTGACTAAGAATCAGTAATTTCTGTGAAAATGTGTACCCGTCCTTTGCTCATTTCTTATGAGTCATGCTGTACCATAATGAAGGAAAGTAACTTAGTAGTTTAATTTAAAGTAAATGCAAAGATAAAAGGCTGATTAATGGTAGGGCAACATTCAAGTGTATGATGTGCTTCTTTGGATTTATATTATGGAAAAAATGTGAAGGGGGTTACTTTGGCATTGGTATTTCAAAAAATATATATTTCTTGATGTATTCATATTTGTATTTGATGTTTCTTCTAATCAATGTTATATTCATGACCAAAGTTGTGGAAATAAATGAAATTAAATGAAATATTAACTCCTTCTCTGCCAGACTCCAAACTTCCCTATGTGAATGCTGTGCATCACCAGTGTAAAAATGGCTCAATGGTGCATAAAGAGTTAAAGAAGGGAAATATGCTGAACTTGCATTCATAAGAGCAAAACATGAGTATAATAGTACACATCAAACAACAGAACACCTTTTTTTACAAAGCTGCGACACTAGCATTTTCACTGACAGATGGTTGACTACATTTATTTACAATCTCATATTGCACTTGTAACATTGCGACCTAAAAATCGGCTGCCATGTGCAGCGTTTTCTGTACGCTACATTGATCAAAACACCCAAACGTGACAGAATTATGGGTCAGCCCATTCCTCAACCTACACTAAACCTAAAAAACATGCGTCTTTCTTTGTTCCTTTTCGGCACAAGACCTGGGCTTCTCATACGGGGCCCCTGCAATTTGATATGAATACTAGTCACGTAGCTACCACACACAGCTCAACAATGGAGATAAATGAGCGATCGAGTTATTGTGCCGCAGGTATTGGCCCTGGGGGCATTGAGGGGAGAGACGGATAATAAGGGATATGGAAGGGCAAACATGATACAAAAGATGATACTGGGATGCCCAGGTGCCGAGTTCAATCTAGTGGGACGAGCAAAAAAGGTGTATTATGCATAGGCTAAACTTGGTATCAAACGCTTTAAGGACCTTATCATGGATTATGTTTGAGCTTAGAGGAAGAAGTGTATCTTTTCAGTGGCATAAAGAGAGTCATAATTGCTTATTGATGTATTTGAGCTGTCTTCAAAGCAGTGTATTCATATCTTTTTCTCTGATTTGCTCTTCTTTGATAGCCAGGGGGTAGTATTTTGAAAGAAACTTGTGTAAAAACTGTCTTGTTCCTGTGGAGGGGGAAAACTGTATTAGCTGTGTCAAGTTGTATCCTGAAAACTCACTCAAGTCATAACTGTGCCAATTAGAGTAAAGACCAATCACAGTTAGATCATATGGGACTTGTATCCAAACTAGTCCTGATTGCCACACAGAAAAAATATTCCATAGAATATCAATATGAGAAACATTAGTGTACATGCATACATTCAAAGAGTTTGGGGTATGCAAGTACACATGTAATGCAGATATGGGTATCTTCAGTATTGCATTTTGTACATGAAGAAAAAAATTTGGCCAACTGAATGCCAAGTTGAGAATCAAACAAGTTTTGCATTAGTAATGCACATTTTCACAAAATTGTAATGAAATTAAACAATACAATATTCACTTTTTCCTTCTCCTATATACTTTTTTTTTTTAAATTTGAACAGGAGTAGCACCAATCATTTCAAAGTTTGTTTGTCTAAAATTGTAATATCTATGCTCTCTTTAATTTGAACAGCTACAGCAGAGAATATTTCAAAGTTTGTTTGTCAGCAATAATAATTTTGCCATGGCAACATATTTGTAGAAAATTCAGAAGATGTATCATTGTACTGTGTGTTTTCATTGTAAACTTATGGCGACAGGAAGGCGAAGTTCATCCGTCTACAACTTAGTGATCTCTATAGCAACCCCGTCTCACGGCAGCTTATACAGCAAACACAGATCGTCTGAAGGAGCTACACGTATGAAGCTTAGAGTTACAATGTAAACTTTTGGTAGTTCAGGGGTTAAATCAAATTCCTTGAATGTCAGCCCTGTCACTATTAGCTATAACAGTTTTCAATTTGATGTAGCGGGACTACCGGTAGTCTACGATCCAGACTCATCTGTTCCTGTTCCACACCAGTTGGTAGACACTGTAGTACTGTACATACGTATACGAATATGATGTACTAGCACAGAGGGTGTACTTGTATACATCTTTACTCCAAAGTACAAACTTTCATATGATCAATGACGTAGGAGGTCTTACTTCATACATTGCTGTCACAACATGGACTATCGCAAAGTGATACATAAAAGTAATTTTTGTGTGAGTAGGGGGGGGGGGGGGATGATGACAAAAGATTTGTTCACTAAACTTAAATTTGATGCATCAATGTAAACAATTCAAAGAGCTTGCCCAAGGTTTGCCTGACGATGCAACAACCAATAAATGCAAACTGCTAGTCTTTCTCAACAAAAGAGCATATTTTTTACATTTTTTAATAAATATACCAACAATAATATCAACGCTTGCCTGATGTTTGCCTGACAAAGCAACAATCAATGTATTCAAGCTGCATGATTGTCTTCCTGAAATCGAACGAACACGATTTGTGCAAATCAGGTAAAGAAGTGGCCCGCAACATAACCTACTGGGGAGTTGTGCGCATATTAGAACATTTCTGTCTGTTTTTGCATTTATAAGGATTGAACACATCATCTTTAATAGTCGATGTCTGCTTTAATTTTTTTTCTCCAAAATGAGAGTTACGCTGATAGTTAACCAGTTTATTCTGCGCTTCATCCTGGTATTGAGACTACAGCCATCTCGTTGAAGTTTGAGGTCAAAGGCAAAGGGGCTGGGTAAACACGCAAACAATGCGAACTACCCTTCACTCACAGATGTGACCCATCAACTGAGGCTGTCCTCAGACCTACAAGGTACAAGTCGATCTAGACAGGCATCAGGTTTAAAGGTAAGATAGGGAATTATTTTGGATTCAAAACTTTATTCATATATTTATTTTTATTTACTTATTTATTTATTTATTTATTTATTTATTCATTTATGCAAGTTTTATTTATGTGCAGGGTAAATTCATTCAAAGCCAAAGGGCCTGATATACAAGAGAGCCCTCTAGTTATAAAAACATATTATGCCATATTCATTCTTTATAGGAGCTCTTTTTTGCATTACATGGTCTGATCGCATTCAGCTGCTTTGCATTTTTTTTTGGTGGACCAAACCATGCAGCTTGTGTTCAGTGCCAATAGTTGCCTACGTACAAGTCTACAGGCGCCAATGTCTGCTGCGGACATTGAAACTAGAGTATTCAAACCCAGCCAGCCAGACCCAGGATCATGTACATGACTACGTGTATGCACATGAATTGTGATATGATATCAACGCTTGCTTTTATATTTTAATGTAATTTGAACCTTTGAACAATTGCTTTATTTGCACACATAAAGATCAAACTCTATAAAACAACAAGCAAAGTAAGCATGTTGAATGTTATATTTAAAACTTAATCTTTGTATCTGGGCCAATGTACTAAGTGGTACTAGGGAGCTAGTCTCAAGACAGAGATTGAATTTTCAAACTATACCCCTTACATATGGAATGATCAGATCAGAATGCATAAATTGTCTACAGTGGCAAAATATGTATACATGCATACCTAGTCTGTGCTTTCAGACCCTATATCTCAATGACAATGTTATTGTCTCATTTGCAGGCAAGTGGCTCAGTGGAGACACTGTATCAAGAAACTAGATGTCTGGAACATCAGACTACAGCATGACTTGCTAGTTGTATTCTCCTGTACTTGCATGAATCTTTGTACACAAATATATTTGAACACAAAGTGTCTGTAGTCTCCTGTCATTCAGACCCATTCACTAACTAACATGGGTTCTATGTGTGCAAACTAAGAATATAAAGCAGGTCTATCCTGTTGTGTTGCATGGTTGTGATTTGATTCGGTTGAACAGCTTTAGCCTCCCCATACAAACTGTTACTACATCAGGCTTGGTTCCACAAACATTGTCTCTTTCTTTTAACGGTTTTATGGTCTGAATCCTCTGCTCTTTTGATCAAGGGGTTTCTAGCTTTCATCCACACTATTGTCCTCTCAACCCTTGCTGGTAAACAATAGAAGTATTCCCTCAAGTAGGGGGTCAATACTCTCCATGGGCATGGCCTCATTCCAGGCTTTGTTTTGAAAATTAAAATGTGCAATGTAACCAGGGTCCGCTGATCCAGGGCCTGAAAGAAGGCTACTGGAATCAACATGATAATTTGCACTCTTAGGTTTACATCCTGCAAGATGCTATGATAGTTGCTTGATTTCAATCACATTTTTAGTACAAATTTGAAAACAATCAAATCCATACCAACTACATAAAGCCTGAATTGAGGCTATGTATCATTTAAATCACGCCACAGGTTTTGAATGCATGAAGGAGGATGGGAATACGTTTGTATTGTAGTGGTATGGGTCCACTGACCAAGAGGATAGTTGTTCGAAGCTCTCCAAAAATACATGAACAGACAGCAAACTGTTGAGAGGGCAATGACATGAGCCCTGTACAAAGCATGAAATTAAAGATTATAAAGGATCAGGCTACCAAACATATTCTTGTAATCTGTGTCATGGTTGATGTATTGACAATTGGTGACATTTCCACATGATTACCTGTACTTTCATGTGCAACTGTACACAAATCTTACCTACACTACAGCTCAAAGGAGTTGGCATAGAGAAAGGAAAAGTCAAAAGGGAAAAAAGGGAAGGAGCTGCAGTTTTAAATCGCTGTATATTTTGTCCAGTTCAGCATGAAACATGATGCATTAGCCTAAAAAGCATCATGTTTCATACTGAACTGCGGCTCCTTCCCTTTCTTCCCTTTCCCTTTCCCTATACCAATTTCTTTGAGCTGTACTGTACATTATGGTGGATTATTTCTACAGTATGCAACTGATGTAGTATTCTACTCTACATGCATCATGTTATGCCATGATATCAACATTTAGAAGGGTTTTTTCACAAAACAATGAATCCACAAAATGTTTACAAACATTTTGTGGATTCATTGTTTTGTGAAAAAATAAAAATCATGAGGTATCATGATCACAGTACAAACTTAAAACACATTCTTCCACACTTTAACAATGTACATAATATATGATATCAACATCAGTAAATTACTGTTTTGTTCTAATACTGGACTCCATTTGTATCACTGTCACATTTTTAATGATAAGTAATACAAACAGATCACATTTAAAGCACATTTTTTAAAATGTTTATGGATCATTATGATAATCATGCATTTTACCTGAATGGTTGACAGGCTTATCATAGCACCTACAGTATATTGCCTGTAGTACCTACAGTTTTCACAATTTACATTAGAACCGTTTATATTTGTCTAAAATAGCTTTGAACAAGAAATGCCACCAAGTAGAATTCTACATGTATTGAGTGCAATGTGCTGTATTACTCTTAGTATGTCTAAATAAATATAGCTCCAGGCACAGCCATAGTGAATAGGTTCATCAAACTAGGATGAACAATGACCTCATTAAGCACTGAGTTGTATACAGGAATCACAGCCTAATTGCTCCATCAATTAAGTGTTCCTAATAGCCTCCAGTCATCCATAACACTAATATGACAACTGACTTAAAGCATACATACATGTGTAGCTTCTAGCCTACCGGTATATCCAAAATTCAATCAATTCATCTATAAAATTTGTGCATGTGACTATTTGTACATCTGGAAGTTATAAATAAATATATATTGTAGAAAACAAGTGACTTGTATACATATGCATGCAGTGAAATAATATGGGAGATTTTATAAATGAAATATGTAAAATAGCTGTAAATTGTGTAACAACATAAAATTGCTAAACTGAAGGACATTTTTTCATCACTTCCCTATCCAGTGTCTCTGGTATGCTTTTGTCCACTAGACTTTGCACAGAACACCTCAACTTCTTTTCATAATCTAGTGTATTACCTACTGCCCTTGTACAATACTATCCCAATCACCTAAAAGTCTATTCCTATCCTTTGCAATCAGTGTCACAAGCATTTGTTGCATATCACAAGATTTCAAAATCCCACAAAAACAAAAATCACATGTCCTTGATACATAGTACACACACACACACAGTCATGCACACACCTATAACAGGACACTGCACTTGTACGACGCATACAATCGTCTACCACCACCACAAAAGAAAAATACTAGGATAAACATTTTGCTTGGCTGCCACACAACCGAAAGAGGAACTATTTCCTGTAGATGACTGGGAATGATTCCTAATGACCGCTTCCATTTATTACCGGACCCCCGTTGTTCCGCAGTTGTCCTGTGGCCGCTCAAAGGGTGCCGAAAAAAACACCTCGATGGTGACATCAGGTGCCCACGCACCCAGCTACCCCCTTTTTTTTTATTTCTTCTGGTGCCACCAAATCGATGACAAAGGCTAGTAAGGTTTGAGCACCGGTAAGGAATGGTACGTTCATAGTCTGTTTTCCAGGCACTTCAACATTTCAAATCTAAACTAAATAAATACAGTCTAGAATTCATAAGATTACCATATATGGTCACTTCATCATTTGTAATCTATTGTTTCCACAGCTCGTATTATCACCCTCCTCTTTTCTCAGTCCATCCGAAGAAGAAATTGTGAATGATTAGTCTACTGCAGCCAAACCCCATTTATATAACTCTTTTGTTTAGAAATTCTCAACAGCCTGGATGATAGGCAAGGCATGCTCATTATCAGACATCTGTGTGCCTTTGTACTGTACGACTATCGAGCAGGATATTAAATCAATCGTGCTGGCAACAAAGGATGATATGTACATTCATTGTTCACTGGTTTGATTAGATTTTAAAAGCTTTCTAATGAGACTTTGTTGTATAAATGTATAAACTGTGCGGTTTAATTTAGCTTAAATATTTATGCTTCTGGTGGTTGTGGTTATGTTTAGGCTTTCTCACATAGTGAGAAGGAATCCATGTGGATAAATTAGGTAACAAAGGATATTGCAATTTATCTACCATTGCCATCTATCAGTAAAATAGTCTTATTTCAATAAGATTCTGTAAAGCAGGAAGGACAATGCTAAAAGTGTATACACTGCGCTCTTATTTCGAATAAATAATTATATCACTAGTACCCACAATCCCACATTCATTATCTTCTGATATTTTTCAAGACACAGTTGGCGCCTCATTAACTGTACAACGGTGAGCCTTTTTCTCTAACGAGCAAGAAAGCCACGTGGCTACTGCAGGCAACAAAGAATGGTAACATCTTATATTATCATCAGTGGGTTTAAAGTTGTGATGGTGTCTCAGGTTTCTCATTTGTAATAATTGTCATATCAAACTTTATCTGTTTATTGTTCTGCCAGGAAAAACAATGACCTAACTCTTTGTGTGACTTTTTCACAATTAATATTCCCATTGAGGACTAGTTCAACTGGCAAACAAATGGTTAACTTATCAAACTTTGTTGTACAAATGATAAGTATTTTTCTAATTTCAGAGTAAGCCATTGTATCTGTGTAAACATTCATTATTTTGTTCATATTATTTCACTAGCTTACTGGTGATATCAATGCGATTGCAGGAACTTAAATCAGCTGCAAGTGCAAGGCACCACTACTCTAGCCAAGGGTCACGGGTTATTTAGACAGTAGAGAAGAACAAACTCAGGAAGCCCTGTTTGTGTAAGAGGGGGATGGGAGACCCACTGAACATGCAATTACCCCTTCAAAAGAAAAAATATAAATATTTGCCTCTTAACTACTTTCCCCATCTTAATGAAGATAATCCACCTCCTTCTGTGTAACCTGCTCAAATTTGTTCAACTGGTTGACCTATACTTGATGGATAGTTTTCCTCCTCCATAAAAATACCTGGCAGGGTCCAGTAGAAATTTATATTTCAGGTATCTGAGGCCATAACCGTCATCGTAAACGCGTAACCTTTCGATCTTTGGGATGGATCTTACCCCGCAAGCCAGAGGCATGCCTTGTGATGGGCCATTTCCCATGGGTGCGTATGAAGGATTGTACTGTACTTGGCCTTGTACCTGGATAGTCTACTGTAAACATAGAGGGGGAGGGGGAGGGGAATAGGGGACAGCATCCCCCCCCCCCCACACACACACATGTACTCTCATTGCTATATTTCTCACAAACTGTCTTCCATTTACCATCTTCCCCTCTTTTCCCTGTGCCTCCATACCCATAACTCTCTCTTTCTCCCTCCTCCTTTTTCAGCACATCTTTCTCCTTCCGTTCATCTTGACAGAATATTAACAAGGGGATTAAGAACAAAGAGGATTACTCCTGAAGCTCAGCTACTTGGTTTTCACTATCCTGCTTTCACCTCTCTTTTGGCTTCCATTTGTCTCCTTCACCTCCTTCCTTCACCACCCTCTTCTACCTTTCCAGCATCTTATCACTTTCTCCTCACTCCTTCCTTTTCTTTTTCTCTTCATCAAAATAATCTTTTCCCTTCTCTTGTCATACTTGTTCCCCCTTCCTCATTCTCTTTACCCTACCCCCCCCCCCCTTCTCTCTCTCTCATTCTCTCTCTCTCTCTCTCTCTCTCTCTCTCTCTCTCTCTCTCTCCTATTTTCTCGCTGTCTCTCCCCTTTCTCTCTCTCTATATATATATATCTCCATCTTCCACGATATCTCCCTAAATGTACTATGCATGCACCTTTCCATCACATTAAAAAAAACATCAACACAAGAACATACAATGTTAGTTCTCTTCATCCCATATGTCATACCTAAATTCAAAGGTTCAACACAGCAGTGATAGATGCCGATCGCTTCCTCATAAAGGTTATGCAAAAGTCATCCTCTAACGAGGACGCAATGATGCCATGTAAAAATAATGAAGACTTCAATCACCTACAGGCAGCCAATTTGTGGGACGTCAAGCTAAACGGATTTGATGCAGACTTCATAATTGTAATCTCCTTGTTTCCTACATAAAGAAAACATAAACACCACTAGTCAACATGTATGCTTCCAATATCCAATAAGACAGTAGACATAATGTTGTTTTTCCTGCTAACAAGTCAAATTTACACAATTTGTAGGAGTAGTTTTTTTTTCATTGCCTGCTGTCTGCAATTTCAAAAGTGCAAACATATACAATAAGACAATACATCAACCATGAGATATTCAAGGGAAGACAGAAACTTACTGAACTTTTGTTTTACATTCTATGATTCTCATATCAATGTTGATATAGTTTAATGTGGCAAGACATAGATCTCTTAATTTTTGTTTTCATTAGGTGCTGTCTGCAATTTCAAAAGTGCATACATATACAATCAGAGAAGACATTAACCCTGAGATATTCAAGGGAAGACAGAAAGGTACTGATTCTCATATCACTGTTGATATTGTTTAATGTGGCAAGACATCTCTTAATTGCTTCACGCAAAGTCTGTCTTTCAGAGATATTATCATCAGCTAGTAATAATTACTCTCCTTGTTCCTCATGTTCATGATTAACAGTTGAACTTAATGACATGAATTGTGTGCACTTTGCACATGTATGATGAATTGTTTGTAAGCTGATGTAGCACCGGTGCTTACATGAAGTAAGCTATTGTCGCCCCAGTACTTGAACTTAGAACTTGTTCTTTTGATAAACAAACCCGATAGAAGTGATATTAGTTCACATAGAAACGGTCAAAAAGTACATGATACATACATAGGGTACATTCTTCATACCCATAGTGCACCAGTTGTATTGTCATTTGCAGGAGATTACATTATGAACATGAATGATTGCCTTTCTTATTCTGCTTTCATTCAAAATGTTCTGCATATGGGAGATACATTGTCAACATGTCAAGGAATGAATTGTCAAAATGTGTGAATGTGTGTACTGTATTGTATGGATAAAGAAATAAATACATGACACGTCAATGAATGAATTGTTAAAATGTGAGGTATTTGTGTGTGTCTGTGTGTGTGTATGGGGGGGGGGGTCTCTGTTGTTAATCATTGTCTATACCTCAATTCTTTAACATACTCTTTTCACTGCTGGGTTTGTATGCCATGCAACCTGCAGCTCTATGGGTTTTGTGTGCAATACTTGTGAAAATATGCACCGATGGCACATATGGGGTTAGGACAATGCTGTAACCAGTCAGAAATGTTTTTAACCTGCAAAAGGGTTACACTGTCTCTGGTATTTAAGCTAAAGAGTTCCGCTTTGTCTCTGGTATCTAAGCTAAAGGTTCCGCTTTGTCTCTGGTACAGTATCTAAGCTAAAGGCTCGTATTTTCTTCCATTTCCTGTGGCTTTTACCAAATTTCATTCTTCCAACCTTCAAAAGGTCTACCCTGTCTTTAGACAACAAGTCCACAAAGGCTCCTAGAAAATGCCACTTTCTGCACTCTTCACATGCAGGACTGTATGTACACTATGGACAGGGCCAATATGAAGCCATTACATTTCCCTGACACGGCTGAGAGATGAGAAAAGATCCCCCCCTCCAAGGGTAGGATCAATGCGGAATCAATAGCCCGAGCCGAAATTAAATTTGGCCAGCTTAGAAGTTTGCGGCAGAAGATATTTGATTTACTGCTCGAGTGAGTTATGGTCTTATGATACCATGTGTAATGAGATTAAGGTGATGGGTTGCCCTGGAGGGAGTGGAGATTACTAGATTCTGAAGGGGATTTACAGAAAAGGCTCGCCTCCACACTTGAACATGGATCTCACCTGAGGGGCTTATGACGAGCACAGAGTATACATATTTCCATATCACACTTAACTCCTAGTGTGCCACATGTGCTTTTTGTCACAAGTAACACATACAATGGCACATCTTATAAAGCAGCAGTTTATCTGGCACACAAAGGATTATAAGGGGAGTAGTGGTTAAAGGGCCTATACTGTACTGGGAAGACAAAAAATGCCTTCAAAAGGTGATCGTGAGCAATCTTCTTGCCAATGGTCTTAAATGAGTGTATTGTCCAATTTAGAAACTTGCTGAAAGTTATTTGCCCTCAAATGATCCCCATGTGGAGAATGTAGTGATTATTCCTCAAAATTATCAAAATTTTCAGGCCAAACATTTTCAGGATTTGTAATCCAATCACTAATTTCTCCACATGTTAATCATTTGAGGGCAAATAACTTTCAGCAAATTTCTAAAATGGACAATACATGAATGTAAGACCATTTGCAAGAAGATTGCTCTCGAATACAAGTACTTTTTGAAGGCTCTTTTATCTTCCCAGTACAGTATATTCCCTTTAAAGACTACTGGAACATATAACCATACCATAGTTCAGCCTTACAATACCATATAGCATCTCGTGCATATTTTGCAAAGTAAACTCAAGGGGTTTGAATGGTTTGGGATTACACAGGTTAAGGGAGTGATAAAGACTGATGAACCCAGCATTTCATAACCAATGTTTTTTTTTCTGAAATTTGACATCCACAATGCTAACTGCTCTGAAAGGATCTTAACTTTTCATGTTTTATTGAAATAAAATTCCATCCAAAATGGTATTTTCCCACATTTCTATTCTAATATCCCGCTGACTCCTGACATTTTGACAGTCTCCAATTTATGACAATCAGTCTCATTAAATTACCATTCCCAGCATCAGCAGAACCTCAATATAAAAAATGCACTTACTGAAACCACCACCACCATAAGAACATTTTTTCTCATTTTCATCTTTACAGAGCGTCGAGAATGGTCAAGTTTCTATCTTGCTTTCCGCTCTCTCTTCGATCTCACTCTCTCTCTCAAAGGAGCGATTTGGGATGGTGGCTGTAAAGGCTCCCCCAGGAAGAAATTGTTGCTTTCAATTTGCACGGTCGTACATTAAACGATCAAATGGCGCAGGATATGTCACAGCATAATGGTGGCTCGTGAAAGACACGGTATACAACCATGATAGAAAGGACAGAGATTTCTATTCCTCATTACCGTTTTGGTCGAGGTTGTCCTGGAGGGAATGAAGAAACTGTCAAAGACAGTAACCTGTCACTTAAGCACAATTTGAGATGTTTATCATCAGGTCAATATGAAGATCTAGTTCTTGGTAAAAAAAAAATGAGGTCAGAAATTGCTGCAAGAAATTTGGATTGAAACTGTCATGAATGGGAGGGAGAAAGATATGAACAAATCTCTTGCACAGTTAGAGTTTCATTCTGTAAGACATTGATTTGCACTTTGGGGGTCTGTCCAATTTAGATTTTAACAACTTCAATTGCTTGTATCTTCCTTTGGAAAGTTCTCTCAGCATTCACTGAAACATTTTTTCAAAATTAACCATCTGCATGCCAGACAAACTGCTGTTCTATGTGACTTGTGTGTATTTATTGTGAATAAATTTACAGGTGGCATAGGAAGAGATAAAGGAGAGCAAAGTACAACAGAATTGGCAACATAAGGAAATAAACATGTTAATCAAAGAAACAGATGTCTGCTGTTCCAGGTAAACACACTTGCAGTTGTGTACTGTCCAACTTCCCAATAATTGTTAACAAAGCCGGCAGACCAAAATCAATAACAAAGATTGAATCCTTTGTCATTTTGTTGTCCTGAGGAGCGAACACTGAATGAGTTGTCCTTGGAATCATTAACGGACCCATTGATTTGTTTCTGACCGTAATTCTATAATAGCCCCCCAGCCCTTCACTGCAGAAATTGGATAGTGGTTGTGACAAGGGGGCAAAGTCGATACGGATTAGTGCTGGATCTGAAGGAGGGGGAGACGTTTACCCCCCTCCTGGTGAATATGTACATGCAGGCCCTATTTGCACCCATGGGATTACCAAATTCAACAGGTTGATGTTAGAAGTCACTGGTCAATGTTACAGGATTTGAGTTACTGTATTGTCATGGACCTTACTGGTATTACTGTGGAATCTTGAAGGAAATTGACGGAACTGTTAAGCACCTGAAGATAAACTCTTAATCTTCTTAGTGCTTTGACAGTGCATACAGCTGCTCTGCATCTGTCTACTGGTACTACACCCTATAATATAAAATTTGCATAACTTCTAAATATTCCACAATAGCACAATGTACTCTCCAGGACAGCGTTCACGCTTTTGGGAGAGTAATTCTTCAAGGTTCAAGATACAATATCCAATCATTATTGAGTCTTCAAATAAATACATAAAATGCAAAGAAATGTTAAGGAGAGAATGAAATTAGTTTACTTATACTTCATAGATACACATATTATAGAGTGCTATGAAACAGTATACAGTTGCACTGTCCAGTACTATGAGAGATGTTGAAGTTTCACATCAAATACAAAAAATAGCCCCACAAAGAAGAAAATGCCCCTGTAAAAAAAAATCCAAAATGGGCATAATGCAAAACATGGTCCAGGAACTTGCAAATAGCCCTACAAAATCATGGTAAATGTATTCCCTGCCCTTAACTGTTAAATGTGCCATAGGCAATATTTTACAAGTAATAAATATGGCTACCATTTAGAGAGTAGTAGTTGATATGGAAAACCAAGGGTTAAAACACACAGCGAAAAACTACACTGTGAAGTACAAGAATGTACACTACAGTTCAAAGGAATTGGCATAGGGAAAGGGAAAGGGAAGAAAGGGAAGGAGCCACATCATGTTTCATACTGAACTGGACAATATATACCACAGTTTAAAATTGCAGCTCCTTCCCTGTCTTCATTTTCCCTTTCCCTATGCCAATTCCTTTGAGCTGTAATGTACATATAGATGATATTGCCACTGTACATTATGCCACTATAGATTCACATGTATGTGTGTACTGTGCTGCAGGTCAATGGCACTGCCAAGCCAAGATTGCTTCTCCACCACCACTCCTACCATTCAATCAACACACAACTCCCCTCTAAAGAAAAGGAGGACTAAAGGAGAACTATAAGGAGGTGATTAAAGCCCCCTAGGAGAATGGGGAGGGGGAACAAAAGATGCCCAGCCAGGCTGCTGTTATTGTGAGGAGGGGGGTTTGAGATTTGGCTAAGGGCTGGAAGGGTGATGGTACAGTAGGGAGGCTTGCCCATCGGGGTGGCTTCTGAATAACAAAGGACTTGGAAGAAGGAAGAGGGGGAGGAGATGCTGTGTAGAGCTTGTTATGTGACACAAGGCAGCAAAAAACAATAATGTGTTTTTCTACAATAACGCAATTTGTTACCTGTCAACTAAATGGGAACCAGGGTGTAACTTTGCCAGACACATATGCATTTGGAGCAGCAATTGCTTGTGTTAGCATTTTGATTCAACAGTTTGGCAGCCAGAATACATGAAATGTGACACATTTGAGGAGCAAATTACTGTAGCTCTTTGACACATCTCATTCCATTCAATGAAAGATTTTTGTCTATCTATCTATCTATCTAGCCATTTCTCTCCACTGCTGAAGGAAGGCCTCCTCATAATTTTTCCATTTTGATCTATCTTGTGCAGTTCATTTCCGTGTCATACTACCACATTCTCTAATATCATCAATCCACCTCCTACTTTGCCTGCCTCTTCTTTAGTATCATTTTTTGTATCATACAGAAACTGAAGCAATATCAGAGAACCATGGGTTATCTCAATGATGGTTTTGATACTCCCAATGGGGTTAGAGTTTGTGGAGATGAAGTACATATTATCCTTGAAATAACCTGTCCCTGGCCAACTGTCACTTACTGCCTTTCATCGCGATAGACAAGTGTCCTACAGCAGTTGTATGACTGTGTCAATGCCAGAGGGTGATGACTGCAGGACACCATAATAATGAGATACTTATCTGAATGAAGCTCAATTATCTGGTGAAAAGGCGTGGTATTGTGAGGCTATGAACGAAGATGAAGAAGGAGAAGGAGGTAGATAATAAAAGGACAACTCTACAAACCAGGCTGTTTTGGGCTCATGGACTTGGGATTACCAGTTTGTGTTCATGTTTGTCTGTTTGTGGACTCAATCTTAGGTCGTTGTTGGGGAAACAACACCTTGTAATACACCTTGTAACACCTTGTAATACAGGTGGGGTTTTTTTTCTATGACTTGGCACTTCGCTAGAGTTCTTGTCGGGCTTAAAACAAGCCAGTGAAATATTAATTCTTAACCTCAACAACAATATACATGTATACCAGGAGGGAATACACAGGGAGTTTGGGGAGATTTTGCCCCCAAAATGCTTAAACGAGCCCTGGAAAATGTTAAAAGAGCCCCCAAAATTTCCCACAGACACAATGTACAATTGTAGGCAAATGGCCAATGAGCTCAAAAAGGAACCCCCGAAAATTTTGAATAAATTTTCTCCCTGATACATACTGTATGTCTTATTTAAGCTCCTATAAAATATAAACAAGAGATCAACCCTTTGTGTACCAGATGAACTGCTGCACTATGGGATCAGTGTGTATTCCTTGTGCAGAAGCATGCAAAGATTTAACATTTCATGTGGTAAAACTGGAAGAAATCATTCTCAGCTTCTTATTTTAGGACAGCCATCAAGTTGCCACATCATTCTGGGATACAAACATGCGGCTACAAGATGTCTACGTTAAAGGAAAAAGCAGATTGAATTTCATACCATTCCACAAAAATATCATCCCAGCGCACAACTCGGTCCAATGAATCTTGCTCCCCTCAGTGACTGGGGTTGCATGCATAATTGCAAAAGCATCGCAAACTTCCCTGTCTCCTGACACAAATAATTCATATTGGACCCAGGCACAAATGAAAATGGATATTTGGAGAGAGCGACATGTATTTCATACTTTTCTCCCAAAAGATACTCCTGTGCATGGCTTGGCCTTAGGAATACAAGGCACGGCCCCTTGCTTTGCTGGCACGGCTAGGTTGCATGCATAATTGTACGGAGCATGCATGCTTTCTCGTCTCTTTGCCACAATGATGGGTATTGGACCCAGGCACAAATGAAAATGGATATATGAAGAGTTAATGAAAGCAGCAGGGGATGGACAGAGACGGCGGAACCGGCGGAACCCGGAGGATGGTTGTGGCTGGACATCATGCTGTGCTTTTGTGTTCGGGCGAAGAATAGGAATAGACTCACTATCAGACTCTCCTTAGAATCTTCCAACACATCTGTATGATCGTTACTCCATGCTGTAATGCCTGTTGTAATTTTCTTGTCAAGGTTCAGAACATCTTTAATACATGAACTGATATTCATAATGTAATGTACCATGGCCTGAATTTAGGATTCTGAGTGGATACTGATATCCCTGCACAATAATTGGCTAAACATGCACATTAAAGCATTTCAGATCACAAATATCAATATATCTTATTAACAAATAACAAATATTTTAAAATATTTGTCATTGATGTAATGCAATGATTTGTTTAACTTGCACTTAGTTTTTGGTCTGCCTGTTACCACAAATGTCTACATGTGTAATTGAAGCCTCGGTTCTAGAGCACATGAACACAACCAAGTCTTTAATGACTATGTCTGGTAATAGAGACTAGTACTACCCCCATATGCTGGCCACTTTCAGGGCATAGTCTTTGTTAAAGGACATAGTTGTTAACTGACTAAGTTGTATACATGCACTCCACAGCGTTGAACCTACGCTTAAGTTTATTGGGAAGTATCGTTTTTAATTGACGGCGGACAGTAAGAAAGTTGGAGAAAGGCTGAAGAGCAGGTTAACGGCAGACAGAACAATGAAAATGCACGCTGACTCACAGAAGGCTACCGCTTCTATTCAAGCGATCGTTACCTCGCAGCACTAAAAACTACCAGACCAGAGGCAGAGTCCAATTTATTGCAATCTCTTCTTGAAAAAAAAAAGGTGGATGGTTAAAATCATGAATGGAGTGGTATAGTGCAAATTGGCGCCGGATGTATGCTAAAGGTCTGCATAATCGCTGGGATTTCTGAATACCATGTTCAATCTAGAAGAGATTTAGGGCTTGATATGAGCTCAGTTGATAAAGGACTTTTGTCCCAAGTTTTGGTTTCATTCTCTCTACCTATTTGAAAATCTTAGCTGATGCATTTTAGCACTGCATTTTGAATTGGTGGAGAATTTACGTACCATTTGCTAAAACTCCACATCCACATATCCTCTCATCTTTTCCCTAGTCGTTCATCTTTCTCTTTGTTGTAAGTGTGTGTGTTTCTCTATCTATCTCTCTTTCTCTCTCTCTCTCTCTCTCTCTCTCTCTCTCTCTCTCTCTCACTCTCTCACTGTCTCCCTTCCTTCATACATCCACTCCTCTATCCCTTCCCTATCTCACCTCCACATCTTTCATCTTCAAAGTCACTAACTCACGAGCTCTTGAAACTGAATCTCCCTTCTAAGACTAAGAAACACCACTAGCGGTGATTATTTACTAATAAACAGAGACACAGTTCCCCTGCTTACCGCCAAATAAAAATTGATACCAACAAACCTATGCTGAAGAGTGTGGAAAGCTAATGGTGTAATGGTATAATTGGGAATCCGACCAGGGGGCTCAATATCTGACCCAGCAGGGCGTCAGAATGGGGTTTGTGGGGTTGGAGACGTGGTCGAGGTCAGTTTTCACAACACAAAGGTTTCAAATATCCAAACTACATGCAAGAGTACTCATACTAAATGTACTAGTCTCTGAATATGTTCGCATTTCTTTTCATAAAACAGCATGTCTGTTCTTTTGGGACCATTAGTGTGCCTTGCTTTAGATCTTTCTCTTCTCTGCAAGAATATTCAGGATTGAAGGAGGCAGATTAACCCGAAGAAGAAGAATGGTTTATCTATTCATACCACCTCCAGTTTGATTTCTGGTTGATCTTAACACTGGAATAAGTAAAGTCTCTCTTTATAGGCTAAGTCTGGAAACAGACCTACATTTGCCCCCACATGCAGACACATAGTTGTACTTATTGTATTCAGAGGAAAATTCTGACCCTTAGGACATGGAAGCAAATTTGAGGGATCGGCTTAAATATTGGAAGTGACAATTTGACAAATTATGGGGATGGGTAGGTCCCCTGACAACAACAAAAAGAGTTCTTTTCATATCATTTGGTAGACAGTATACCTGCTGTGGAATATTTAATCCTTCACTTCGCATTAGATTGCTACCACTAGTAGTAGAAGTGATTGTGACTGGGAATGGTGGTGGTGGTGGTATGGTGGTGGTGGCCAGGGGTGGGGTGGGGGGGGGGGGAGGTGGATTTACAACTTCCCAATAACTTTGGACCAACATTTTCTTGGTGTTGATGTTGTTTTTAAGTTCTATGATGGGTCTCAGTGACACTCAAATATTGGCCGCTTGTTGGGTGAAACTTGCCAGCAAACCAGTGGGGAATGAAACCTTGGCAAGTGAAAATCTACAAGCTTGAAGGAGGCAGTCTCAATCAGAAGTAGAAAACCCAGTAAAAATAGATAAAATTTGGTAACCTTGGAAACCTAGCTCATTCCCTAGATAAGTTATTTTTTAGGATCAGCTCTCTCTACCTTTCGAATGGACTGATTACATGCATAAATTTGACCATTATGATACACAACCATACACACCACACATCCTATCTTTACTTTGTCCTTACCCAGATTTGAGATGGTGAAATTCCTTGGAGGTTTCAGCACTCTTCTGGAGTATGCAGATCGAAGACATTCAAGCTGTTCCTCAGTCCCTCTGACCAGGATAGTCCATGGCTCCAATGTTCCAGCAAGAGTTAGTCCCCTGATGCTCTCAGCTAGGGTTTTATTCCAAACACTGTGCTTATTTTCCCGCTGTAACTCCTTGAAAAGTTCCTTCCCGTTCCTGGCCGGGTGCCGGTGGTGCGATGCGGTAGCAGCCGAGGTGTCGGTCTCTCCCCCCGCCGTGGGCTTCGGCGGGATAGGGGAGAAGATTATGGCGACGGAGTCCGGGACGATCGTCACGTTCTTGCTCACCGATTTCCGGTCCCTCGTCGGCGTTTTCTGCGACATTTTGGACGAATTCCGTTCGATTTGATCCACAGTCTTAAGAAAACGTCAAAGAAACATCACTAAATGGACTTGAAAGAAGAAAGGATGGTGCACATAAAGTTCCCCCAACCAGGCGAGATTTGAGATTAGTGCGACATGACGTCTCACGCACGAACTCAACACAACGCAATCCCTACCAGTACCACTTCAAAAGCAAGATCCAGGGGCACGCATGCATGGCAACCATCTACCTGCTACACAGTGCGTGAAAAGAGTGCGCTCTTCCGGAACTTAGTTGAGGACACATTGCACTCACTATAATGCGAGAGCTAAAATCTGTGGCAAGCGTTGCTGTTGTTGTTAGAATAAATCAAAAGGGCAAGACAAAAAAGTATAATATTTCAAATCTCCATTTACGATTACGAGAGAAAACTAAAAATGGCCTCCTATTATCATGAGTTTGAACATCTGAATTTTGCGTTAATCACGCCTCATTTTTTTTTCAGTTTCACGGATTATGGGCTTAAAATGGGAATGCTTATGAAATTTATTTATCCAAGTACTAGTATCTTGTTTCATTTTACATTTCCATCTATGTATCACCCAAATTATTAGCTTCCATAGCTCTATGATCTATCAATCCACTAATTTCCCCATCCATCTTTATCATATGAAAATACAGATTATAATTGTATCTATGTAACTATAATGTATCTATTTACCAACATTAATGTATCTATTATATCTATCATAATCAATGGCTGTGCAGAAGTAGACTAATCATTCTCGAATTCTTCTCCAGCGGATCCCCGAGAGATAGGGGCGGACTGCGAAAAAGAAGAGAGGAAATCGAGAAATATTATACTACTGCGGCCAAAGCCATTTATGGAATACTAGTAGTTTGTTTTGAAAATGTCCAACAGCCTAGAATCGGAGTAGAGAATCATTACCGCCGCTAACTTTTCATTTTTACCAGCCTTCCTGTTACCTACAGTTACTTCGAATCTTTACAATCCTTACAATTAGCAATGGTGCTAATTATATCATGATGATGGTCATTAAAGGAATAGGATCTAGACATTAAATCCCGGATGCTGCAAACAATGAGCACCTCATCAAAATCACGCTAAGCGATTATTGATGGCGGATTCCACAATAACTTCTTAAAATAGCTGATCTGAGAGTAATCAAAAATGAACGAGCGAAATTTTGTTCATTTTCTTTCTTTTTTACCTCACGGGCTCAACCTCCTCTCCAATGTGTGGTGCAGTTGGGCTCTATTCCAGCTCATTTTATCGAAGGTTCGTTATACCTACAGTCGATTATTCCGAAGGTTTGATCGTCCAAAATTGAAATAGGGCTCATTAATTTAATCAGAAAATGAGTTTCTAGAAGCATACATTAAAAACAACCCAACCGCAAAATTGATTTGCAAGTTATTGGTCAACAGGTCAATATAATTTTCCTGAAATTCAGTGATCAGTTTAAAGGGACAGTCCACCCTGAAATTAAGTTCGTTTCAATAAAAGCAGAAATATAAAGAAAAAAAAACATGTAAGCATGGTAAGAGAAGGTTTGACGAAAATCCGTCAAAGGATTGATTTTGTGACTTCACGTACAAGGTGCTCTCCCATATGTTGTTGTGTGCTTCATAATTCCATAAATTGCTCCTTTTCTGTTTATGATGAAGAAATTATTCATGTCCTCATGAAAAAAAAATCAACCTTTCCAAAATGATTAATAGTACACAACATAATTATTTGAGATTATCTCGCACGTGACATCACAAAATCAAACTTCAAACAATCGTAGCTTTCTTATCCTTTGACGGATTTTCATCAAACCTTCACCAATATGTTTCTTTTATGTGTCTGCTTATATAAAAAGAAACCCCTAAATTTCCGGGTTAACTAGCCCTTTAAAACATTCTGAGGAAAGGGGTCCAAAAAGTTCAACATTTTTTTTGTAATTTAGATACAGAGAAAAATCAATCAAGGTGTTGAGAGGCGGAGAGAGAAAGAGAGAGAGAGGGGGGGGGGGGAGACTTTTAAAACATTGCCAATGTTACCATGATTAGAGCCCCCTCTTCCCTTCTTTTCCTCTCCAATATAATGATATGGAGAAGAACGGGGAAAAAAAGGGGGGGGGGGGGAGGCGACGACGATTTTGTTCGTGTTTACCCACTAAAGGTGATGATGGTGGTGATGGCGGTGGTGGCGGTGTTGGTGTTGGTGTTGGTGTTGGTGGTGGTGGTGGTGGTTGAGGTGGTGGTGGTGGTGGGTGGTGATGGTGGTGATGTGATGGTGATGAGAGTGATCTTGTGGTGGTCATTCCCATTGGTGGCAATGATGAAGAGGAGTAGGAGCAGGAGGCATTTGAAGGTTTTTGCTGTTATTGTTTCGTTTTGGCTGTTGTTGGTCGTGTTTATTATTGGAATTATAGTTGGAGCAGTAAAATTAACACACAGTTGTTGTTATGAACTATAAATTGTGCAAAGACACTTCTTGCTCTGCAAAATAAATAACTTCATAATACAAATTAAATTCGGATTAAAATATTTTATTGATTCTCAAAATGTTAAATATTTGCAACATTTTATGGCCGTGACGCGGAAGTATCTAATCTAAATTTGGAGTTAACGATTCACTCGACGAAGAACGATTGTGACGTACAAAGATAAATCCCGTTCACTTCCTGAATATCATAATACCGCAATATTTCCGACACACTTCGGTGAGCAAGTCGAGAAAGATCGAGAACATTAAAAGCAATAAACATCAATGACTGGATACGATGGTTCTTTGAAATTCATTCGGTCTAACGCCACCATCGTTGTGTTTACAAACGGCTCGTCAAACGGTAGTAAAATGGCGTCGTCTGCAAGCGAACACGGAACTGCGAGTACCTCAGCGAAAGAAAAAGATCATATCGAATCTGACACACGACAGTTCCGAAAATACACATTTCCGACGAAGCAAATTCCAAGGCTCCATGTTTCTGATCCCAAGGTGAACGAATATGTCAGTCAAGGGGTAAGTTTGTGTGCATTTTTAGTTGTAAGGCATGTATGATGTCTCAGCCTGCGCTGCGAGGCAGTTGGCCATCGTCAAGCGCTCGAGTCACACGTACTTTGGTGTGGTGTACGTGCGCGGACAGGGGGTATGAATATGCACGCTTGACGATATTTTAAACGAATCGCCTTTGTATGTTGACATAATTCTCGTGACCTGTCGACTTCGAGTTGAATGGAGAATTTCCTTGCGAATTATCTTCTACACAAATACGATATTCATAGCACGCAAACAGCTTAACCGCTGGATAGAATATGGAACAATGTTCCTTGAAACTAGGCCCGGGGTGGGGACTTATCTTGCATGTCTTGTTTGACTTTATTTTAAGTAAATACTAATATGCGTACATTCGTGCTTGGGCCTTTTGGGGTGATAATCGATGTGTTGATTATTAAATAATGCCACCATTACCCTAGAAACTAACAATTTATCTAATTTGCTTCTTTCAAATGATATAAAAGATAATGACATATCTAAAGAGGTTTTGTAATTAGTAGTAGAAAGAGGGATTCAACGTGATTTGGGCCATTATGATTATCCGCCTTTTGTTTTGTATATTAAATGTTGAATAAGACTGGGTTTGCGTATATATATGTTTTGTATATTAAATGTTGAATAAGACTAGGTTTGCCAATATTGCATTTCCCGGATTGCATTGATAAACCAATGTGTGTTTAAAGGTTATTGAGCCTTTAAGGCCTTGCAGTTTGAACTTGGAGGTACTGTACTAAAGTGGTTCACTCTGAAGCGCTTAGTCAGACCACGAGACCAAGCAGACCACGAATACAAAACGGTACACTTACCTTTGTTTGTAGCAGTCTTGTATCTCGGTTCAGTCTCAGTCTCAGTCAGGATTCGGTCTGATCCGAGGTGCGGCGAGGCAGGGCTTTTATAGGTAGCCCTGCCGCCCTCTATTGGTGAAGGCTTGTGTAGCTTGTGAAGCTTGTGGGGGGGGGGGGGGGGTGGGGTCGCTAACTACTACACTCCCCCCCGTTTTAAAAAACCAGGTCCCCAACAAGAAATTCAAATATTGGTATTGAGACACAACCAGAAAAAAAAATAAATAAAAAAAAACGACAAAAACATTTCTTTTTTTCCTTTCTTCCTTTTCCTTTCCCCTATGGGTTAACATATTCCTTTAATACCTTTAACATTTAATTCCTTTAATTCCTTTAACACCTCCATACTCCCATGGCGGTGAGCTGTCCGCTGAACCTGCCCGGGCTAAGACGCCATCTTACCAGTAAGAGATGTTCGTTACTCGAGTACTATCAGTGGGCTCCATATACCGGAAGCCCACCTAGGTAACTCAGGCATAGGCCAGGTGGCGCTAGCGCCGCCATTAAACGGAGCAGGCCATTTTGAGACCTATTAAATTCCATTGGAACCGAAAAGGTGGAATCCCAAATGGTTTCCTCCTACCAATGGAAATGAGGAAGTTGCAAAGATAGAACTCTAACAGAATCCCACCTACTGATAAAAGGAATTTAAGAAAGTAGAATCCTTAAAGGATTCTACCTCCTGATGGACAGAAGAAAGAGATAGGATCCTACATGATCCCCACCTCTCGATGGCTGGTGGGAAATACTTTCCCACCGTACCCTAGACCCTTGCTTCTATATATATGCAGGAGTCAAGTAGGCTATATGCCCACAAGTAGTCAATTGAGCCTCAGAAAGAAATCTTACTAAGGCATCTAAATAAAAGTAGACATTGGGGAATGTTTTCCCTATGCCTTGACCTCAGGAGTTACACCAACCCCCTAAAGGATGGCCTTGTAAAGGGTCAGCTGAATCAGCCAGGTCATTGGGGAGATGGAAAATTCCAACCGTACTTCCCCAATGATTCCGGCGTCACAGGCAAGCTTGCCCAGAACGTCCGGACCAGCGTCGCCAAAGGTGGAAGCATGTTTGGGATGCGCTCCCACCCAGGGTACTGTGCTCAGTGCAAGGGACGTATTGCCCCCTGCCTGGGATGATTCATATCCCGTTGGTGCTGCTGTGGCCAGCTCTTAACGAGTAGGCCCTCCTGGATGATGCAGCCTGTCCCTCTGATCAAGGACGCCAGTGATCCTCTTGATCTTGTTCGGAGGAACCACCACTTGCTTGCATACATGAGCTCGGGCGATCTGACGCCCAGGATCACTCACAAACCAAAGCGGAAGCTTCTCACCTCCAAGCTGCAAATGGGGCTCTTGGAGATTAATATCCACCTTGTGCTTGCTCAAGAAATTTAATCCAAGGAGCATGCGGTCTGCTATAGGCGCCACATATATCTCCTCAGAAAACTTCTGGCTACCCAACTCCACAAGAAGGGGGCCGACTACAGTCCCCTTCATCTTCATGTCATTGCCAGCCGCATGTAAGATGACATTTCGCAACTTGGCTGGTCGTGGGTCCAATGATTGAAACAGTTTATCCGAGATAATGGTTACCTCAGCTGCTGTGTCTACCACTGCACTAACGGGTTGACCCTCAACCACCACAGACACATTTAGAGTGGAACCGGACTCCAACCTACACACAACTACCTCTTCGGTTTCATCAGGTACCAAGGAGGGGTCTGGAATAAGATCCGGACCTACCCTTATCCTAGATGCGTCCTCTAGTGACTCTTCCAAGCTACCCCGGGATGGGTTGTCGCTTGTTCCTAGTTGCGGGCCTATCGAGAGTTGGGCCGGAGGCTGACCGCCTCCTCCGACCCGTTGGAGTTTCCCTCATCTGGGCCCTCAACAAAGGAAACTTGCACCCTCCCCTTGTTCTCTGTGGGACATTGTCTGCGGAAGTGCCCATGTCCCCCGCAGCCATAACACCTATCACCTCCAGGAGACTTGGATTGTTCCCTGGAAGCCTCAGGCTTGTGTTGTACTAAGTTCAGGACCTTTTGTAGATCCCGAACTACGCGGTCTAAGCGCTCGCCAGTCTTGCGCTCCAGTGCACCTAGCCTACGCTCTGTCTCGGCGGCTCGGGACTCCAAAGCGGCAAAGCGGCGCTCCAGGCCGGAGGGTTGCTCTTCTTCAGAAAACCGGCTTGATGGTAGGGGAGGGAGATCGAACCTACGGACCTCTTCCTCCTCCATGTTAGTCATAGTGACGGACTTGGTGGGACGGGCACGACCATACATGGCCCGATGCACATGTTGGTGCCACTCTATCAATCTTAGAGCCTCCCCAATGGTAGCAGGATGCTGGGTTAGTGCGTGATACCCGGCCTCCTTATCGGCACACCCTTGGCACAGGCGGAAGACTGCCTGCTGCTGTGGGTAATGCCCCTCTACCTTCGGGAATGCTCTAAGCGCTAACCGTTGTATTCGGTCAGCCCATTCCGGCAGGGACTCGTCTTGCCCCTGTTTGGTTGAGGCAAATTCTAGCTGGGCGGATTCAGGTAAACCACCCTCGCCAAAACGCTGCTCAAACCTGTCTAAGATATCAAGATAACCTAAGTCCGGCTCTTGTTCTAGAACCAGACTTAGATAATCTCCAGCCTTCCCAGTCATACCCCAATGTAAATGGTAGACCCGTTCAGCCCAGGTCCACCTTTGTTGGTCGGCGTAGACCGTGAATTTGCGTTTGAACGTTCTCCAGTTCCCTTGCCCGTCGAAGGCAATGGCCTTAGGGAGGTGCTGGTACATGGACCTGCCACCCCCCTGCCCTACCTCCGACACAGGAAAGCCGAAATCATGTGGTGGCGGGGTCTGTAGGCCCCGCCCTCCACTTACACCTCCCCTACTCACGCCTGCTGCACATGCATTGCGTGGAAAATCCCAGATGGAGCCGTGACGCCCCGGCCTGTCTGCTAGGGCGCCCCCCATCCGATAGGATTCTCCCCACTCATATGCATTCCTAGGACGTGTGTATGAGAATGCTGGTGTGTGACCCAGAGACCTACATGTAGTCTCTTGCGTCGATGGAGGCGGGTAAACCTCGTACTGGTACGAGCAGGTGCTCTGCGGCACCCGCCCTTCCGACAGTGGGGCTTGGACTCCCCTGGAGGTGGAAAATATGTCCTGGCTCTCCCCACCCTGACCCTGGAGCCCCGATGTACTCCTGGGTGTATAGTCAAACCTATCGAGTAGCCTCCTGGACTCTGCTAGTCCTGGAGACGCCTCAAAGAGCTCGGGTGTCACGTTCCCGTGCTCAATTCGAAGCCCCAATAGGATCCCTGCTTGAGCTGGGGATAGCCCTGGCACCTTAATTAGCTCCTCAAAAGAGCACCGATTTATAGGAATTTTAATATCCCCATCCATCGTTCAGGTTTTAAGGCTATAGGCCTACTAATTCTAGACAAAACTTGTCTGGAATTAACCTATATAATATACAACAAAATTTATAAGACTTGGAGCGGCTGGCCACCTATAACTTATTAATTCAGCTTGATAATCACAGATTGTATTTCAAATTCAAATTTCAAATTCCACACCCTCGCCAGCCATACAAAAGAAACACACTTCACAATCAATCAATCACGCTCCAAAACAATCAACCTCCAAAAACAATCAAACTCAACAATCACCTCACACCCGCACAATTTTCTTCTTTTTTTTTTTTTTTTGAACGGACTCCCCGCTACAGCGAGCGGGCGGGCCCACACGCGACACTTCCCAAATACAATTTCACACACGTGGCAGAAACATTCACTCAAAATTACGATTACTGAATTAAAACATTGAGAAAGCCAGCTCCAGGCAGAATGCGGATGTAGAAATTACAGATTAGGATATCAAGAACCCCAATAAGAAACGGACATCAAAGAATAAGAACTTACTTTCTCGTTCAGCTCTGTGTTATCTGCTAGTCCAGTCGCGGTGACTTACTCCACCGTAATGAACCGTGTGATTCAATACGGCCCAAAGAAGAGCGTCGGATAGTCCGCAGGAGGGATAAAATATATCCCTCCGCCAGTCCCCAACACAGTAACGCAGCTATGCGCCTCGTACTGCGCAGGCCTCACTACCGAGCGATGTATAGGCCCGCGCGCGCGAGACTATAAAAATAGTGCGCGGCCGATAGGTCAGCCACACCCACTCAAAAATTCGCCGAGTTAAGTACGACGCACACGAAACAATCAAAAACACAAGCGGAATAATTAGAAACTCAAAATAATTACGATTCCAACACCCCACGACTCAAACAAATCACACACACTCGCTACAATCACACAATCACGCAAAACGTAAACGCAATGTCGCACAATCACTTAATCGTAGCGACAACGTTTCACGCACGTGTCCCTCTCCCCCGCGGAAAATTCCAGCACACGGCCGAAACTGTCCCCAGGCGAAAAAAGGAAAATGACGTGCGAGAACGAGTCGAGAATTGTCCTAAATCTGGCTACCAAGAGCAACCTGACTCAGAACAGACACACTGAACACTACAAAAAATTATACAGATACGAGTAAATGCGAATTATAATCGGTAAGGCTGCTGAGGCAACCCTACCAAACTAAAAACTTGCTGTGATACGAACGAAAAAGGAACGTGGTTCGACAAGCTGGCCGCCGCGAACACTTTCCTCCCACGCATCGGGGAACGCATCCAATGCGCAACGGGAGGCCTAGCTCACGGCAAACCAGCAAAATCTACCCAGAAATAAAATAAAGCCCTGCAAATGCAGCGAACAGTTACTGCTCGCAGCGCCAATAAAGCGGTTCACTCTGAAGCGCTTAGTCAGACCACGAGACCAAGCAGACCACGAATACAAAACGGTACACTTACCTTTGTTTGTAGCAGTCTTGTATCTCGGTTCAGTCTCAGTCTCAGTCAGGATTCGGTCTGATCCGAGGTGCGGCGAGGCAGGGCTTTTATAGGTAGCCCTGCCGCCCTCTATTGGTGAAGGCTTGTGTAGCTTGTGAAGCTTGTGGGGGGGTGGGGTCGCTAACTACTACAGTACTAATAAAAAAGATATGCGCTAAATATATTGTGTATTGTTGTCTCCAGTATCTAGGCCTGAGTTTAGGTTTTGGATAGCCCCGGGACTGCTCCCGCGCAGCGGGAGCGTCCTGAGGGCTCGCCCCCAATTTCCTGGCATGTCGGGTGCGACTACTAATGAATAATCGACCCGTGCACATGGATGAATTACTAATTTCAAGTATATTTATCACATATGAATGGTTGAATGTAACTTCCATATGTCTGAAGTAAGAAAATGATGGGAAATATTGAGTAACGTTACCAATTTCCCCTTCATGTGTCTGTCTAATCATGGTCTAACAAAACGAGGTCCTTCCAGACTGCCATCTTGGCTGTTTAATGACTTCGTAGGCATGCGCAAAATAATATTCATGATGATGACGCTTTCGCTCTGATGACCGTATTTAGCGCTATTGATGAATATGCATGAGAAAAGTGATTTTTTATTGTTTTGATTGTACAAATTATCAACCTGATTTTCATTAATTGTGTCATTTAAAGTGACCAAAATATAATTAAATTCTATGTTATAAACTTCAGTGGCGGATCAAGGATTTTGTAAGAGAAATAGTTCCGAATCTTCCAACTTTCCTAATAATACCGTGCACCACTGCACCATCACTGAAATTTAGCTTAGCGGGGTGGCGTTATAGGGTTGAAAAAAGAGGCTCTTAAAAACAAAACAAAACAAAAAATTACGGACAAACATGAATATGCAAAATAAAATAAATCCCCCAAAATAAAATTTTAAATACAATGAAATAAAAATTGGAATATAAAATCTGTTCCAATAATAATGAAAAAAGAAAAAAACAACGATGTGAAAAGAGTGCTACGGTAATGGATTGTTGTTGAAAACGTAACACACACGAATCGTATAGAGAACTGGCGCATGCGCGTAAACTTCAAAAAGGCGGCAATCTTCATATACATGTATCGCAGCTGCATTAATTCTGACCACCGTACTATGGTTCGTTTACAAGGAAAAAAACCCATCATGGACTAAATTCATCTTCAACCCAACTACGGAAATATTCATGTATGTATTCTCCGTAAGTGTGTTTAATAGCTTAAAGTTCTGCGCAATATAATTGATGATATTTTCTAAAATAATCACTGCTAATCTCGACTATCTTGCACAATGCTCGGTGCAACGTAGCCCGCTCACTGCGTGAGCGGGCTGGTCGCAGTAAGGTTTTGGACGACTCATCCAAAAATATACAAAATATCTAGTGATTGCTATAATTCCGCTTAGAATCAGTTTCCAGTTCTATAATTAGGAGGGAAGCTTATAAAGAGTATTTTCTTTCATTTTCAGTGTTTTTTACAAAAAGAATGACCTGGAATTCTGGAAATAGTTATTTTGAATGCAGAAGGAAATGTATCAATGAATAGGGCCTAGTGTGAAATACAGCTTTGTCAGAGCTACCAAGTCTCATGCATTCTGCGTGAGAGTCACGCATGACACCCATATTTCTCACGCATCTGGATCTGACCAAAAAAAAAAGAAAAAAAAATAGCATTATTTGCTATAGACTCGCACTGGCCACCTTCGCATGAGCCGACTTTGAGTTCAGTGGCCGTCTACCAGCCCGACACGCAAGATGAATCAAGAGTGCAGTCAGCGAATAGCTAGTGCAGTGCAGCATACTCTAGGTCAAAGGAATTGGCATAGGTAAAGGGAAGGGAAGAAAGGGAAGGAGCCGCTGTTGTAAACCGCAGTGTATTTTGTCCAGTTTAGCATGAAACATGATGCTTTTTAGGCTAATACATCATGTCTCATGCTGAACTGGACAAACTACGGTTCAAAACTGTGGCTCCTTCCCTTTCTTCCCTTTCCCTTTCCCTATGCCAATTCCTATGAGCTGGAGTGTATTCACATGATATACGATGAATCGCGCGTGTGCATCGCATGGTTTTGTATGTATATGTATGGCCATGGATCGTAAGTACTACATCGATATCATGATGAAGCCCATCATGATGCACGCGCGCGCCATGACGCCGTGTCATAAAAATCTCACGCATAAAATTTGTTTGAAATTGGCATCTCTGCTTTGTCGAGTGTTCGAGAACGTGGCAATTTAAAGCACGTACCATACAGAGGTATCGCCACATGTTATCAGTAATAGTAAGACCTTGGAATTTGAACTTGAAACATTTGGCAAACATACTGTTCTTGGTCGTCCAAATTATGTTTGGAAGGAAGGCAATTGAATATAACGTGATACATGGCTTCATACTGGTAGATGTGGCAGAAATTTAATACCTTTCTTGCAATAAAACAATTATCATAAATTGTGTAAATGTCAAATTTTATATATAGTTTTTTTAATGAAATAAACATCTTTTTTTATGGATACAACATCAATGACCTTAATGATTAGTACCTATGAGAAGAATAATGTTGGGAAAAGATATTGATCTTGAGATGAGTATCTATTTGCCTGAAGTGTACCAAATTTCATATGTGGGCACAAAAACACAAGATTTGTCACTAATATGTGAAGTAAAAAAGTCTCTGTCATACTGTTTGAACAAATGTACAATATTAAAATTTACTTCAGCAAAGTGTGAGAAAAAGAGGATTGAAGCGTATTGTGTACATGTTTATGTTTTTTTCTCGGAAAGACGCATTACGTATGGAACACCTCATGTATTGGACATTTGATACATATTTGTTTGATGCGTGGAATTGCATTACTTTACTAATTCATTTTATAAAACATAACAATTACCTCAGATTGATTGAATACCTTAAATGCACTTCTCGAACAAAGTGATTGTATAAGTTACCACTCTCTTTGCAGAGGTGCCTGTCAAGTTCCATATTTGTACTGCTGTACATTATATGGCATGCAATGGCTTGTTATAGTAATCCACTTTCACAAAATCAATCGTTTATTTGATATGAAGCAAGTAATTGTATACCCCGAACAGAGTTCGGAGGATACTATGAATTGGCCTTGTCACGCTGCCGTCGCGTCTGCTGCAGAGATTTTATTGTGAGTGCTCTACTGGCTGCAGTTCTTTTCAGATCATCTTCAAGTTTGGTGTAGAGGTGTATTATGGTAAAGCAAAGACGTCTATTGTTTTTGGTGGTGTTGCCCTTGATTGGTCTGTCTTATGTACACAAAATGGTACATTGCTCAGGGTCTGCTTGTGTGCAAGATACTTGCTGCGTTTCTCAACAGATTTTTTTTCAAATTTGGTGTGTAAGTGTATCAGTAAACTCTAGACACCTATAACTATTGGTGATGCTGCCCCCAATGTTCCGCCTTTTACAGGGTCAATGGTTAACCTGATTGGTCACAGAAGCAATATTAGAAAGTAAAGCGAAGATGCGTATAATTTTTGGTGGGGGTTATATTGCGATGATGCGGTGGGTTGGGGGGATACATGTGCTGGGCCGTGCAACACGCCGAGCATTTCTAGTTTATGATAATTGTAAACAAGCATCTTGCTATTATAATGGATGGAAATCTGAGTAAAACTTTAAAAAATGATACAAAAATGTATTACAATTGAGTAAATGACCTACACACATACATCAAGTTGTTCATATTCTTTTTTTTTTTTTATTTGGATGAAACTGTTCCCCCTCCAACCTCCTCCCCCCCCCCTCTCTCTCCCTGTCTGTCTCTCTTTCTTTCTTTCTTTCATTTCTCATTTTTATCTCTCCTCACTATCTTTCTTCACTATTTCTGTGCTCTCTTTCTTTCATCCTTTCTCTCCTTTCTTCCTCTCACTTTCCTTCCCCCTCTCTGTCCCTGTCTCTCTCTCCCTTCCTCACTATCTGCCTCTCTTCCTTCCTTTCTCTCTCTCTCTCTCTCTCTCTCTCTCTCTCTCTCTCCTCCATCTCCCTCACTCCCTCTCTCTCACCCCCTTCCTCACTCACTCACTCACCCCACAGAAACCGGTCGTCATAACAGGGACCAACCTGGTCCAGACCGCCCTCAAGTGGAACCTGGACTATCTGGAGAAGAACCTCGGCCAGGGCAAGTTCAACGTCTACATCTCCGAGGACCACCGCTTCATGTACTATGACGACAGGAAAGCACGCAGCCAAGACGGCTTCAAGCCGGGCACAAAGCTGATGGAGATGACGTTTCCTCACTTCATCAATCTCTTGAAAAAGAAGGGCGCCCCAGGAGAAAGGTTGGACAAACTAACATCTTCTTACTTCTTTCCTGACTTGGCAAGAAATCAGATTTCCCAATATGCCATTTCTTGTAATGTATGCAAATGTTATGCCGTGTCTTTCAAATAATATGTTATATGGTTACCCTAAAGCTTATCCGAGGTTTGTCTGAATAGCAACAACTAATACATCAAAAGTGTATTTCTTCAATTGAAAGTGAATCACTAGATACAGGTGAATGTCAAAACATGTTACTTCATAGTTAGGGATAAAGAAAACGGCTTATTGTTTAGTGTCGGAAACAATATTTTGTGAGATATAAAAACCCCAGAACGATCACAAAGAATTAAGCCTAGACTGGGCATTTTTACGGAAACTGACATTAAATGGCACAATTTTACGCATCTTTCAATGTGTGTATCTCTGTTGCTACAAATAACTGGAGTTTGTTATTGATGCAGTCAATAAAGTTAACCTTGGTGTATAAACTGATATTAAGATGTTCAATGGAACTGCATTTATTCACTTCAGTGAGCAAAAATGTGTCGGTAACTGATGTTACACGAAAAGGACATGCAATTTTAGGGTGTTCAGTAAAATTGAAATACCTCATGTCCCTGATTGGGTAGAGTGATGAGTTCAATGTGTAAATATACCTTTGTTAATAGGTTAAGATATGTAAAAATATTAAATGATTTGTTATTGTATTTTTAGGGCTATGATAGTTCTTTCATGACCATGCTGGTAACTGACATTACGTAACTGACGTTACACTTACTTTTGTTGTTCGATTTACATAGACAGCCATGGTTCGTTATCAGTTTGTAAGATCTCAAATCCCAGACTTATCAAAACCAATAACATCCAACTGAAAAACTGCAAAAGAATTGGTAATAACTAAGATATTCCCATATTGAATTTTGGTCATATGTTGTCCTACATATACCATTTTATGTGCTGTTCATAATTATACTCATTAATAGAAACGTGACAGAAAGAAATAAAGGTGGTAAATGGTAGCCTTATAGTTCCTGCATAATTCCTGATGCAGTGAACGTTGAAAACAAAATAAGTTTTGAAGTAGATCCGTTTGAAAAATGAGAGGGATGTCCATCTGTCGCGAACTTGCCCCTCTGCTCAAAGCTCATTCATTTTTGAGCGGAGAATCAGACTCAGATAAATTAATAATGAAGACTGAAAGAATTGTTTTTAATTCATGCCTAGATTTTCAATAAACCTGCATTAGCCATATATGGACCTAAGATGGACCAGTAGATTTATTAATCGTTTTTTAAATCTGACATAGGTCAAAAGTCAAAGGATAATATTTGTTCTTTTTTTTTTAATTAAAAAAAGTTCCTAACTCACTTGGTAGTGATGGTTCACATACGCCTCATACAAAGTGAAACAAACTTCAAGAAACTAAATATCTTTTTCTTGCCCTTCACTGGTCAGAATATACCTTCAACAAGCTCTGAACGACTCCGTAGGGCCAAACATTGTAAACTAAATCTCTTTTTCTTGCATTTCACTGGTCAGAATATACCTTCAACAAGCTCTGAACGACACTGTAGGACCGAACATTGTAGAAGACTTTGTGGGGTTCAACTGGAACTGGGTCACAGATCACCAGAAGAAAAACAACTGGGGTCCGCTCACATCCAACCTCCTGCTCATTTCCATGGAAGGTAAGACAACTCCGATTTTAGAAGTTGTATGTATAGCCTAAAAATTTGATAGCCGAAATCACGCGATATCACTTCATGATACTGATATCTGTCATAATACCTCGTTTTACATGAACAAATATTGGGCCACATTGCCGAAGAATGTCATTTATTAAATGAAAAGTTACATAGATTGGAAAAATCTTTATTATTGGCGAGATCATAACTACATTTTGACATGATGTATAGTGTGACTTTATAGTTCACTGTGCAGAAAGCATACAGAAAGAAAGCACACGTTCAGAACCGGAAGTTTACATCCTAAGAATTAAGGGTAAAAAAAATTAAAATGCCACAGATGGTCAGATTCAGAGAGCTATATGTGATAAGGAGAATTCACAAAGGAGTATTAGATTTAGACCATGGTTTGAGCAAATTTTGTGGCATATCAGCAAATAAGTATGCATATTTAAAGGGAGTATACTGTACTGGCAAGACAAAAAGCCTTCAAAAGGTGATTGTGAGCAATCTTCTTGCCAATGGTCTTAGATTCGTGTATTGTCCATTTTAGAAACTTGCTGAAAGTTATTTGCTCTCATATGATCCACATTTGGAATAATTAGTGATTTAATCACAAATCCTCAAAATGTTTTGCCCGAACAATTTGAGGATTTGTGATTAAATCACTAATTACTCCAAATGTGGATAGTTTTATGGCAAATAACTTTCAGCAACTTTCTAAAATGGACAATACATGGGGTTAAGACCATTGTTGAGAGGACTGCTCACGATCACCTTTTGAAGGCTTTATTGTCTTCCCAGTACAGTATAATCCCTTTAAAGCGTAGACTTCAAAATGGTCCAATATTGAACAAGTGCATTTAGTGCAGGCTGCGAGAATTACGCTTATTACTAGACCATGGTTAATTTGAATTAATTTGATCAAACCGTGGTCGTAATATAAAAACAGTTTTATTCGTCTTTCATTTCAACATTATTTATTTTCTAATTTTAGCCAATGTGACACCAGCGCACTACGACGAGCAAGAAAACTTCTTTGCTCAGGTGCAAGGCTACAAGAGGTTTATCATGTTCCCTCCAAGCCAATTTAGCTGTCTCTACCCATATCCAGTGTACCATCCCAACGACAGGCAGAGTCAGGTATGGCCATTAGGAATGTTCCACATACAGAATAGGGGTGCATGGAGGTATTTTTTTCTCAAGCTGCATCCAAGGTGGTAATTCCCCCCTTCTAGCTGCCATGACAAATGAACCAGTTACTTCAAACAAATTGCTGCTCTGCACCCAGGAGTATACACGGGCGCATGGTAGGGGTGGAGCAAAAAGCTATTTTCGTAATGTATTCACAACTTTCTTCCTAACTGCGTAATAACACGTTATGACATCTAGTGATTTAGTTTCATTTGGTGGAATATACTCTGAATCTATTAGTTGTTGCTATCTGGATAAACCTCAGACAAGCTTAGAAATTACCATTGATTGTAACATCTTGTTTCAGAGTGCAAAAAATGTGCATACGTAAAGAAAATGGTCTATTGTGTGATTGATCTTGAGACAATGCCAGTAAAAGGAATAAACTCCAGGGAGTGGAGATAGTGTACATATTGGATGTGTGATACGTGTATGTTCCCATGATCTGGATGGGATCTTAGCATCCCTAGTAATTTGATTAATTTAATTTTAATGAAGTTCATTGATTGATTTTCATCACAAAATCACAACAGTGCATGAGTTCAATCATTCATTGTAATTATTATGTGGACAAATTCAATATACCACAGTGATTCCAATTGCAAAACGTATTATATTGAATCAATGATAATGTTTCATGTTTGTTTTTATTAGTCATCCCATAAAGTTAGTCCAGGTTTAGTACATGTATTGAGTTAAACCAGTGTTGCTTATATGGGCTGACATTTCTATGATCTCTCCTCGATGATTTTATTCAATCTCCAGGTAAATTCTGACAACCCCAACTTTGATCTTGATCTCTGATGCCTCATATAACACTGATGTTATGTCTATCCTTGGATCAATTTCTCAAATTATTTTTATTCAATCCTTAGGTGAATTTCGACAAGCCTGACTTTGATCGCTTTCCAAACTTCCGTGAGGCAGAGGGAGTCGAAGCTGTGGTGGGCCCTGGAGATGTCATCTACATTCCCATGTACTGGTATGAACGCACCACATTTTAAAGGGCATATACTGTACTGGGAAGGCAAAAAGCCTTCAAAATGTAATTGTTAGCAATCTTCTTGCCAATGGTCTTAAATTCATGTATTGTCTATTTTAGAAGCTTGCTGAAAGTTATTTGCCCTCAAATGATCCACATATGGAGTAATTAATGATTAATGATTAAATACTTAAAATGTTCGGGCCAAACATTTTGAGGATTTGTGATTTAATCACTCATTACTCCAAATGTAGATCATTTGAGGGCAAATAACTTTCAGCAAGCTTATAAAATAGACAATACATTAATTTAAGACCATTGGCAAGAAGATTGCTAACAATTACATTTTGAAGGCTTGTTTGCCTTCCCAGTACAGTATATGCCCTTTAAAGACAGATTTACCCTTATGCAGGTCAAAAAATTAAAAATTTGGTCAAAACCATGGAAAATGGAGGAAAATACTGAATAAGAACTTCCCTCCCAATAATAGCAAAATGAATAATGAGGGTGGCCTAGATTTTGGGGAAGTTTCAAGAGAGTCATCTCAAAGCTTCCTGTTCTTGTAGCGAAAAGACTGGAGATTGCTGTCCGCTGTAGTCCGCATGCAATGCATGCAATACGATTATGAATGTAGACTATGACTGCTACGTTTCAAACTTTCACAAGTATAGATTTTCACTTTTCCTGAAACATTTGTGAAGCTACATACTATGACTGTGACATTTCATACCCGTTGTCATTAATATATACTCTAATGTAGATCTGTGCCAAGTTTCATGACTTGTGCAAATGGACTACCCTGTCCTGCAATATTCAAGCATTTTGAAGCTTCATCAAGTTGATCATGCGTAAAAGTGATGTAATGTAGATCTGTGTATCATCGGCATACCTTACCTGTACGGTGAACAGTAAGTAAAGGCACCGCAGATGACACGACCCATTCAGTCGTGCGAATCTTCGACTGGCTGAATCGCAGGACCTAGTAATTTGATTCGCACAAGAAGGTGACATCGCATTTCAAGTTAGATGTCATTACGATCGCATAATGTGCCATCTGCCGTGGCCTTAAAATTTTCTCAGTGCCATGGGCAGACACAATGAGTGAGAAACCAATGGGATTTTCATAGCTAGGTACCGATAGGGTTAAAGGACATACACTGTACTGGGAAGACAAAAGAACCTTCAAAAGTTGTTCGTGAGCAATCTTCTTGCCAGTGGTCTAAATTCATGTACTGTCCATTTTAGAAACTTGCTGAAAGTTATTTGCCCTCAAATGATCCACATTTCGAGTAATTAGTGATTGAATCACCAATCCTCAACATATTCGGCCCGAAGATTTTGAGGATTCTACTAATAATCATTAATTACTCCAAATGTGGATCATTTGAGGGCAAATAATTTTCAGCAAGCTTCTGAAATTGACAATACATGAATTTAAGACCATTGGCAAGAAGATTGCTCACGAACAACTTTGGAAGGTTCCTTTGTCTTCCCAGTATAGTACATGCCCTTTAAGGTGTTATGCACTGATGCCAAAACCCCTTTAGTTGCTGCAGTTACATGGTAAATTTGACATCATAATTGAACCAGGGTTCATGTAGCAATGGGTTAATATTCGCATTGTTGTGATTGCTCTGCAGGTGGCATCAAGTTGAATCCCTGTTACATGGAGGAGTCACAATCTCGGTCACTTTCTGGTTCAAGGTAAGAAATGAATGGAAAGATAAACAATGTTTTTATAGAAATGTATATCAAAACTAGAATCAACATATTGAAATGTCATTAAGAAACAATGTTTTCTAATATTAATTCTCCCAGTGCTTCAATCAGAGCTTGTATGTAGTACAATTTTTGTGTTTCTGGTATGACATAAATGTTGAAATAATTGATCTCATTAAAATACATATTTTGAAATGTGCAATTCTGACACTCTACATTGCATATGGGAGTACACACTGTAGGTCACTGAAAATATTAAGGTCTTATGTTCAAGTATACCCTCTGGGGGGCATTTCATCAAAGGACTTGTCGGATATTTTATCCGACAAGTTTGCTCTCGGCCAATAAGATGCAAGCATTTCAGTAGCTTATAACAGTTTGTCGGATAAAACGTCCGACAAGTCCTTTGATGAAATGCCCCCCTGATCGCATTTTGTTCTCTTCAGTAAAATACTTGAACCACATTGCTGCTCTCCACCCAGGAGTATAAATGGGTACCTTCTAGGAGTCGGGACAATTGTGGGAATGATCTTGACTGGGTGCTGTTGTCTTGCAGCGGGCAAGGAATACTCCCAAGGGAGTGGAGATGGTGCACATATTGTGGGCATGTGTGCAATATGTTTTTTTTTTCCTGTAACCGGCGCCTAGAATGATAACATCTTTCACAAATAAACGGACAGACTGCAAAATAGGATAGACCCTCTCCCTCTACCTCTTCCTGCTTTTATCAAAATCAATACAACTTCAGGGTAGACTTTCCCCTTAACCCTAATACTCCCGGGGGGGGGGGGGGGGGGGGGGGGCCATTATGCCCCCCCCCCTGTCGAAGTTTTGTCGGTACTTCCTAACGCCTCAATATTTTGAAACGAAATTTCTTGACTTTTTTCTCTGATCCTTCTTGCACATTTTGATACCAAATTTATGGCGATCAGACCTACCGTGCGGGTGTCAGATCACGTTTACCGAACACATGTCACTGAAATTTCGCTATTTCTCTATATGACTGTGTATAACCCTATGGATAAAATCAGGAGCTTTTCCAATTTATGTAAATACTTTTCTAATAAGTGTTATCATTGTTTCAAATATTTTTGAGCAATATAAAATGAAATGTGGTTGTAATTTTGTCAAATAGCAAAAGACACTTGACGAAAAACAAAGAAATACATAAGAAAATTGAAAAACAATAAAATACATAAGAAATAATTACCACAACCTATCTTTCTGTTTCAAGAATTGATGAGGGAGTTATGAAAGACATTTGTACCAAAAATTGCTATTCCTGAGGCTTTATTTAGTGAGAAATACCAAAATCTATGATTTCTCGCATAAATTAGCATAAATTAATTAGTTAAAAAAAGAATAAAAGGACTTTCGTAAATTTAGCTATACAACTTTGTAGATTACATAATTCTTTACCCCTGTGCAAAATTTTGAGGCAATCGGGCGACCCATGGCTCCCCCGGTAATAACAAGCTTTGAAATACCCCGGGAGTATTAGGGTTAAAGAGAACAAACGGATTTAACTGATTTAAAGTGTAAATGATCGTGTTTTTGTGTGTGTTGTCCTGCAGGCTGGTGCCTCGCCCAAGACAATAGAATACCCTCTGACTGCTCAGCAAAAGGTCTCCATCACAAGGAATATTGAGAAGATGTTGACTGAGATCCTCAAAGACCCTGCCGAGGTACGCAACTCTTAGGCCCAAATTCACAAAGGGCTTTTAGATTTAGACATCGGTTTAAAGGGCATATACTGTACTGGGAAGGCAAAAAAGCCTTCAAAATGTAATTGTTAGCAATCTTCTTGCCAATGAGTGATTAAATCACAAATCCTCAAAATGTTCGGCCTGAACATTTTGAGGATTTAATCATTAATCATTGATTACTCCATATGTGGATCATTTGAGGACAAATAGCTTTCAGCAAGCTTCTAAAATAGACAATACATGAATTTAAGACTATTGGCAAAAAGGTTGCTAACAATTACATTATGAAGGCTTTTTTGCCTTCCGAGTACAGTATATGCCCTTTAAAAAAAGTCCAATAATGAAGCTCTCATTTTGGATAGCATGCTGTCTTGACACTAGTTACCATAGATTAGACCATGATTAATCTGCATTAATTTGATGAAACCGTGATCTAAACAGGGTTCTCAACCATAGTAGGAAGCATGACTTAGGCACCCTTCACAGAACTCTTGCATATTGAAGCATATTGAATCATATTCAAGCGTACACGCCAAATCAAGTGTACTTATCTTCTCATATGCCACAACATTTGCTTATGCTGTGGTATGAATCTACACAATAGAACACAAGACAACAGATGGAACAAGAAACTCACAGAATGGCAAGCAAGAACAGGAAAACAAAGAAGGGGTCGACAAAAGAGAAGGTGGAGAGACGAAATATCATCATACACAAACACTGCAACATGGAACAGAATGACAGCAAATAGAAGTGAATGGAAACTGATTGAGGAGGGCTTCATCCAACAATGGTTGAACATTGCCTGATGATGATGATAAATCTACAATTCCTTTGTGAATTCAGGCCTGTGTTTCCCAAGCCCTTCCATTTAGTGTAAACCCAGTAATTTTTGCGTGACATTAATGTTTTGTGCTTTTCGAGCAACACAGATCAAGCACAAATTTTGTGTCATCATAAATTTAAAACCATCCTGTTATCTTTATCAGGCTAGATGCGCAAGTATGTCAGGGATTCCTGAGCTACTAGTATTGGCATGTGTTGCATGCTAGGATGCGCTGATCAGCCATCAAAGTTTATGTGGCCGCGTTAAAAGGGAGTATACTGTACTGGGAAGACAAAAAGGCCTTCAAAAGGTGATCATGAGCAATCTTCTTGCCAATGGTCTTAAATGCATGTATTGTCCATTTTAGAAACTTGCTGAAAATTATTTGCCCTCATATGATCCACATTTTGAGTAATTAGTGATTAATTCACAAATCCTTGAAATGTTCGGCCCGAACAATTTGATGATTTGTGATTTTATCACTAATTACTGCAAATGTGGATAGTTTTAGGGCAAATAACTAGTTTCTAAAACGGACAATTCATGCATTTGAGACCATTGGCAAGACGATTGCTCATGATCACCTTTTGAAGGCCTTTTTGTCTTCCCAGTACAGTATACTCCCTTTAATGCTCATGATAATGCTTAATTCAGAGCTTTGTTGATGATTTGACTGCATAGGATGGATAATTTTGTAGTGACAAGTGTTTTTTTGTGCCCGAAAATAACATCCCCCGAATATGTTGTGGGTGTGTTGTGCTGTGAAAATTTAATTGTGTGGAAATTACCGGTTGTACAGTACTTATTAATAGATGTGCAGCATTGGGTTCGCTATGCAGACTTTCGGACTAGATTTTTTTAAAAATTTAAATTATGGAGGACCTTTCTTCATTTCTCAATTCATATTTCTGATATGATTATGTGGGACAAACAGATCTCATACACTGGTGCTGCTGCTGATGATGATGCTGATTTTGTTGTCTTCTACAGGTGCAATCCCTTTTCCACATGATTGTTGATGGTCGCTATGACAACCCCGCCGACCCGCCTCCGAAACCAAGTTAGCAGACAGGAGCCCATTGTGAGCCCATCGTTGATAAAAGTCTGGATCACGTCTGCAGGTTTGGTATGATACAGTTACTGCTGCTAACCGTACCCAGAGTAACCACTAAAACATTCGTCCAGGGCCCCGTCTCACAAAGTAGGAGTCGCAATAGATAGCAACTTACCATATCACAAAATATCACTGCTCTCTATTGCAAGTACAAGACTATGCATGATTTTGCGAGCAATTGTGTAGGTACGATACATCCACACAGGCTGCATTCAATATGACTTGCTAGTTACAATTGATATCGATCGTAGATCCTCTTTAATATGGATTCACGATTGATAGCAATTGTACTGTGCCAAGATAGGTTATTGATTTATAATCGTGTTGTCTCTACGAGAGTTTCCCCAAAACAAAAGTAATCTAACGCCTGCATTCTCAAAAGGTTTTTAACCCAGACCTACTTCATGCATGTGCCAGTACAATGGAAGTTTGGAAGGCCCATTGTCAATGAATTTTATTTTTATGAAAATCAGCTTGCTGAGCCCTTTGTATGGCAGTCAAACTCACGTAATGAGTTATAGACAATCAATAGGATGTGTATGTATTATGATTGGAACAGATACAGGGGTAGAGAAGTGGCAGGTTGGAGGGGGGGGGGGGTGGAACTTCAAACAGTTTGGCATACCGCATATATAAAGGGCAGATGATTGTTTTTTTCTACAGAAATAGTCACAATTTGATCAGCTCTTTCAGAATGATGTTGAATTCTTTCACTGGATTTGATATGTATATTTTGGTCATTGATTCATCACTGCGCATTTGTCATGATGTTCATAATGTACAGTGTGATTGTATAATGCTGCGATTTTAGGAGGCTCTGCCATTCCAGTATTTTGCATGTCCACTTTGAAAAACATTCAATTTTGTAAACTTACTGGAGTATCTCAAATACCTTAGGATGCAAACTTCACCTTGAAAATCTTGGAGTGAACCTTGGGTTAAAGAGACCAATTTTAGTATATATAGGTATAGGGACGACATGTTGAAAGATATGTTTATTATGCAACAACAAGTACATGTTTTTCTCAATATGCTGTAAGTTCATGGAACATAGTCTTTGCCATGAGAACTCATTACCTTTTAACATGCCATAAATCACAAGGGATAAGATATGATAAAAAATATTATTTATTATGTAACAATGAATACATAAGTATAACTGTCCTAACCATTGGGTAATGATTACAGGTAAACATTAGCTTTAAACTTGCTGTAAATTGCACGGAACAACAAATTTCCAGAAAACTACTTTATAAAGCAATGTAATTTGCAAGATAAACAATGAGAGGAATTATGTGAGTAGGTTACAAGGCACAGTAGATCAAAATGAAAATATTCATTCAAGCAAAACATTATTTGCAAGATGAACAAATGAGATAGTGTTGTGAGAAAATCAAATTAAGGTAAAAATTCCTGTGAACAGTGCCATTTTGGTAAGTAGTAGTGGCGCAAACTGATTCTGTGATAGTTTATTCCATTAACGAGGCTCTGAAATATGAAAACAATGTTACAGTCTCACAGTGATAAAGTAACCAGCAACATCGACATATAGATGTAGGTATTGTGCGAACAGCGTTTTGCACGACCATTTTATGAGAAGTTTGGTTATTACCGACATGCTCGTACATCTCAATTGAAAAAGATTGTATATTTAAAATGTGCAGTAACTAAAATGCCAAAAAATGTGTACATATTAAAGATAAATGCTGTCTAGAAATCAGGTATATATATGCTATGATGTAGAACCCTTTTTGTAGCACGGTTGTCATACCAGGAGAATGTGCAATTTATTGCTATGAAAAGGACATTTGTACCAAGTTTCATGTAGAGGAAGATATATTCCAAGTAGATTATGGTAAATGTAACATTGATTTTTAGACATTCATTCTCATGTGGCAAATTCCTGTATCAAAATGATGTAAATATATGAAACAAACTCCACATGTTTATCTGTATACGCAACTCCTTGAATTGAATTACTGCATATTCTACCTTGAGCATGCTCAGTGCCTTTATGAGTTGACATGATTTGTAGTTGTAGGATTAAAGTGTAGGTCTAGTTGTGTACAGATTTATTTTGTCATGATTTCATGCAGATGGAAGAGGTAGGTAAAGCGCGAGGAGGAAAATAGGCAGAAGAAAAAGAAGGAGAAAAGAAACGAACAGAAAGAAAAAGAAAACACATGGAACTTCTTTGTAATTGTCATCTATTTCTCAAACTTTTGCCCATCTATTTATCTAATTGTTTGAATTTAACTCTATTCAATATCAGTGTTTAATTCCCAGTTGACCCTTTGTGTGCCAGATATGCACACACTGCTGCCCTATAGGCTTTGTATGTAATACTTGTGAAAAAATGCATGTGTGTTACACAAAGTGTTCAGACCTTCTTAAATTCTTCTTAAATTGGCAACACTATTTTTTTCAAAGGAGATATGTAATTATAAATGTAATATACATTCCATTATAAATTAACATAACAAGATACAATTTAGAGCAATAATTGTGCCAATTTGAAGATCGAAAGTGGGATTTCACCCTTTCAGCATGCTGCCAATTTGAAGATTGAAGAGCACCTTTGCATGTGATGTCACAAATTAACATTTCAAAGCATCATAATTTTCTTATTCTTTGATAGATTTTTGTCAAACTTTCACTTACAATTTTTTTCTTTTTTTTCTTTTACTGCAACCAACTTTACTTCAGGGTGGACTATCCCTTTAATAGTTAATATCATAATTGTTATCCCCAAGCCAAATATTTGTGGTTCTTTGTCCCAAATGGGTTGAAGCAGTAATTGTGAAAGGAAAGAGACTAGGAGAAAAAAAGGGAGTGCAAATCAAGAAAAGGATTAAGTAATCTCTGTAAATGCTTTTCAAACACTACTGCTTTACAATGTTTCAAATGAATTTTGATATAAATGTATAGGCCATATGTTTCTGTTTCTAGCTTTGCTGTAATATATCACAACTGCTTAGAAATGATGTACATCAATTCATTACATGTATAATGATGATGGATTTGTCGTTAGTCTACATCTCATCTTTGTCTGTAAGGGAATGTACAAAATATATACCGGTATATATTTACTTTTTCATGTTTTGCTTGTATATGTTCTATGATAGCAATAGAAATACTGAGCTTTATCTATCCACTGCACTACTTTACAGTGGCCAGAGGTAGTATGTTTCAGGTTGTCAGTCTGTCTGTCCCCTGTCCGTTGCAATACATACCAATGTTTATACTGAAAGCGGAGTAACAGAGGCATATTTGCATCACAACTGTAATCATCTACCAAAGTTAAATGAAAAATATTTACATTTGAAGTAATCAATATTTTCTCTATTTGTAGTTGATATTTCACTTTCCTTCTTTCTTTGTGTTTCTTCGAGGCAAATCGAAGATGCACCTGTTGAAAAATAGAGATGTCTGATTTAAGAAAACAGAGGGTATTTGGGTCTGTGTCATTCTCTGTGATGCCCAACTTCTGATCTTGAATTAGTTGCAGTAATGTACCATAAAGTACGTGGTAATTTTAGATTGTATTAGTTTTGTACGTCATTGAATTGTAGTATAATGCAGTAAGAAATATGTTTAAATATCTTGCATTTGTGTGTCAAAAAGAATGGGCCTTTTTTTAATTGAGCTGAAATATTTATGTTTGTTTTGTCACGACTCACATTTTATTGAGGAAACGAGGACAAAAGTTGAAATGGTGGAAGGATTTAAGGTTTTTTAGCATTTTATTTTAATTCTCATCCAGTGACGTCAATTAGTGTAGACACAAAACCACTCCTTTTGCATGTATTCGTTTTAATAAGTTCACTGAAATTAGCAATAATTATTCATAATTTAAAATATTGAAAAATAACTTGTATTAGTTATAAGAACAATTGGCACCTCTTGAGAAGCAATCAGTATGAATGTTTAAAATACTCCCGTCATTGTAAGTGTATATGAACTATGGAGTGAATAGTGATATATCCCTGGTCAATATTGATTATATTTCCCTGGGCAACGTTGAGAATCAATCATCCTGCGTACAGTGTTAATCTGATTTGAGTCTATTATGAATGATAAGAACAATGTTTATCTGTACAAAGGTTTGGGTACAGTGTATAATAACTATCAACACTTTGGTTTTTAATATGATTTGTTTGAAAGTTAGTTTTCATTTCTAATATACAGAAGGAAGTGTATCAAACTCCTGTACTTCTATATGGAACAGTTTTAATCAAAATGTTTGTTTGGTCTACAAGGGGGATATACACCCTAAATGATAATTGCTCTGTTTTTCAATCCAAGGAGAGGACCAAATATTTGACTTTTAATTGTTTATCATTGAAAACCCTTACAATGGACCGATGAAAGGTCCACATTAGAACCATTATCTCCTGATGTTTGTTGTGTAAGATTTTGATTTCATTCAATGCATTTTTACATCTCAAATAACAGACACCAGTATTTATTTTTCAAGTTATGCTGCCTTATAAGGTAGCATCATATTTGATGTTTTGACATGGATTTTTTGGCATTGCTGCTTTTCTCCTTATTAAAGTAATGTAAAAAATCTGTAATTGTGTGATCATTGCCATTCTTTGCCATGTCACCCTGGTAGTTGGGGGTGGGGGTGGGGTGGGGGTGTCAGGTTAGGTTTAAAAGGGGGGTTTGTGTCCATTTTTGACCCTTTTGTTGATGGTATGCGTGTTAATACCTAATCAACAGTTGTGAAATATTGTTATTGTGAAAATATAAGTCTTTGCATACTTAATTAGCGATAGTACGTGAAATACATGATTTGCACTATCAACATAGATTGTAAAATCGTTTGAGCATTATTTGATATATTTGTCAAAATGACTTGTATTTTTTTTTATTTATGAGAATAAAGATATTCCTTCATGCATCTATGAGCTTTGTACATGTTTCTCTTTTGTGGTGTGGTGTCATATTTTTGAATATGTTTGAGGATTATAGACGTGAGTGAGATATGAATAATGTATTACATATGGTATAGTGTATCATATAATGTAATATAATATAATATAATATAATTTGTCATAATATAACATGTAATATTATATAATATGTGATATGATATTAGATATAGTATAACATAATATGATATAATGATAGTCTGGATCATTCACTCCCTTTAAACATGTCTGTGAAAAAAAGACTAACCCCTTGACATCGCAGTCGAGTCTCCTGTTTAAACATGAAAGCTAGTCTGCCGTTTCAGACCCCCATTGATTCAGACTGACTGAAGGAGTGACAAGGGCTATGTGCCTGCGAACTTAGATGACGGCGCATAAATAACTGTCAAAACGGATACGTTTTTGAGAGAAAGTCTCAGCTTTCAAACCAATGAAAGTGCATGTTTAAACTTAAGCATGCCACTTGTGCATTTTTTGCCATCTATATATACAAATCCCATAGAACAGCATTTTGTCCGTCACACAAAGGGTTAAGGAACCATGCTCACGGTGATTTTGCCTTCATCTTTTTCTATGAATGGGCGTGATATGGATAAAGCGGAGACCAGAATGATGGAGAGAAAAGTTTGAGAGAGAGAGAGAGAGAGAGAGAGAGAGAGAGAGAGAGAGAGAGAGAGAGAGAGGAAGAGAGAGGGAGAGAGAGAGGGGGAGAGAAAAGGAAGAGACAGAGAGAGACGAGAAGGAGGAAGAGAGAGGGAGGGAGAAAGAGAGAGAGAGAGAGAGGGAGGGAGAGAGAGAGAGAGAAGTAAAAGAGATAGACGAGAAGGAGGAAGAGAGAGGGAGGGAAAGAGAGAGAGAGAGAGAGAAAAGGAAGAAAGAGAGACGAGAAGGAGGAAGAGAGAGGGAGGGAGAGAGGGGGAGAGAGAGAAAAGAAAGAGAGAGAGAGACGAACAGGAGGAAGAGAGATGGAGGGAGAGAGAGAGAGAGAGAGAGAAGGGAGAGAGAGAAAGAGAGAGGGGGGATGGAGAGAGGCTGAAAGATGAAGAGAACTGGGAGAGAAGGAGAGAGTTCACGAGAGAAAGAAAAATGTGAAAGAGAATGAGAGAAACTTGTAAAGGAGAACGAGGGAGGGGGAGATCTACAAAAGAGAGCGAGAGAAAGAGAGAAAACATTTGCTATTAAGATGACAGTCCACCTCAGCAGCAACGTTTCATCTTTCATTCTACGACAATTTTTTCTCTCATCTTCAGCGACAGGCGCAGCTTGTGAACATTGCGCGCCAAACTCATCCACTTTTTTGAGCAGGCGGGAAGAGAGATTAGAAGAAGAAACCTTCTCCCGCGCAAATTCGACTCAATTATTTCCAATTAAAGCTATGCTATCTCACGTCCTATAGCGCCCGCAGTACCGCAACTTTTGAAAATCATTGACTATTCATGTACTCTGGCCTGTGGGCTTAGTATTTGCACTAGTACTACGCCCAGGCTATATGTACTATTTTCGCTGGCACATTGGGCATGTTGGGGTTACATTGACGTGAATAATTCTTCTGGTGAGAGGGTAAATGAGGTCATTTATTCATTCATTTATTTATGTATTTATTCATTTGTTCAGATCCATGTGACAAGTTGGGGCTAACTCTAACCCTGCCCTGATGTCTCAAAAGAAGGCTGACTTGCTCTTAGTCCTCCTTTGACTTATCGCTTAATCTATTTAATAATATATTTCTATTTCTTTCCCTTCCGTATTTATCTCTTTGTTTATGTAGGCCTATTTATTTATCTTTTCAGACTTTCTGCACTTCTCAGTCTAAAGCATATCACACAATTGTCGTTTTTTGCGAGATATCTTGTAATAAATTAATATTGTAATACAAAGGGGCGAAATTATGTGCCTTAAAAGCCGTGCGATTTTTTTTTTTGTTGAAAAGGTGACAACTTGAAACCCCGCTCATATAATGCTGCAATATCTATCAATTTCTTAATAATATTGTATATTGGGCTATAATTTCATTACATGATATGTAGCTGTTGATTATACTGTTTTATGTTTTCTACTTTGGATTTGTTAAATCATTTTGATATGTTTTTCTGTCAGGGTCCTTAGTAACAACAGTTTTATATCTGAAAAGGACAACTTGCTTAATCAAATCTGGAAATGAATAAATACTGTATGATTGTACCTTATTAACTCCTTTTGTGCCTTTAAACCGTAATGCTTTATTGAGTTTATGTGTATTGATGGTGAACTGATCCACTAGTGGCTCGTTGAGGGTTAATAAACCTTGCGTTTGAACAAACTGGGAGTCCGCGGGTATGGTGTTTGGAAATGCTTGGTCTTGGGCGGAGTGGAAGGGTGTACGAATCCTTGCTTATACGAGATGCGGGGAGAGTTTGTTGTTGAGCGTCTCTCATCGCTCGACACACGGCGACCCCAGAAAAAAAAAAAAAAAAAAAAAAAAAACTTCCCCGAGGTCTGTCAGCCTCTAGCGGTGGCTTATGGAACAGGAACAGGTTCTCTCACGTCTGTTTCTCCCATGCCTGTAAATCAAAATATGTTGATCCCTTTCACTACAAAACATAGATAGGCGTTTGCCAATTGCATTCAGTTCATTGCCAATGGGACAAAGAGGTTTACAGCTACGCTTCTCAACCTAGATCATTCAAATAAAGTAAATACAAACGTTGCTTATACATGTACTCTGTTTTTGCTCACTCTGCTATTCTTAGACCGAATTGTTCTTGGTTATAATTAAAGGGCATATACTGTACTGGGAAGACAAACAAACCCTCAAAAGGTGATCATGAGCAATCTTCTTGCCAATGGTCTTAAATTCATGTGTTGTCCATTTTAGAAACTTGCTGAAAGGTATTTGAACACATTTGGAGTAATAAGTGATAAATCATAAATCCTGTAAATGTTCGGGCCGAACAATTTGAGAATTTATGATATAATCACTAATTACTCCAAATGTGGATCATTTTTTGGCATATAACTTTCAGCAAGTTTCTAAAATGGAGAATACATGAATTTAAGACCATTGGCAAGAAGATTGGTCACGATCACCTTTTTGAAGTTTTTTTTTTGTCTTCCCAGTACAGTATATGCCCATTAAAGAGAGATGGTTCGCAAATATGAATAATATGGCAAATATACAACTGAATACATTTCTTGAGCAGAGAAAGTATAAAACCGTTATGTAGCTAAATATGAATCTATATATTCGTTTAGCATTGTATTTAGATAGCAAGAGTATAGGGAGAATACAAATATGCAAATGGTTAAACAAAAATAAGATAATGATAAGATTGCGTGTATCTAAAAATACACATTATTTACAAAATAATAAACGATTTTGCACAACTATTCATGGATAACATCCTATTGAACACTACAATGCCCTCTTCCTACCTCAACTAGAAAGTTTGATACGATAATCTATGGGTGTGGTGGTTTGTTATAAGCCGAGAGACTTACGATTCATCGTGTTAAGCATCGCACCAGACTTACGATAATGCTTTTGTGCAAACCTGTCGTAATCTGCAAGATTATATTTATGACAGTTGTCTTCCAAAATGGATTGGCATCATTGAGTGAGCCACCCAACATCACGTGCAGTAACTACGTGTATGCACTTGAGTAATATTTTGTTTGAATTGAGTGGGATGTGGTTTGGCGGTACGTTACTTTATATTAATGGGTGCAGGGTTCCAATCCCGCAGCCAGCACTACAGTTTCAATGTCATGGGTTTCTACCATGGACAGCCTTCATATTCCCCAACACTATTTTAAGCAGTGTAGTTCATCAGGCATCTAAAAAACGGCTTCCCTTGCCCCACCTCTCTTTCTCCCAATTTTTTTATTTCTGATTATGTGTGTATGTGTGTCTATACCTGTCTTTCTCTTGTTCTTGTATTTGTATTAATTTCATACACATACACACACATACAAGTATATACATACAAATACATACACATACACACGCACACGCATACACACACACACACACATACATACAAACACACACACACTCACACACTGTCCACCACTGGTTATCATTGTACGCATCCCTTTGACCCCTCCTCACGCACACACACACACACACACACACACACACACACACACTCACACACTGTCCACCACTGGTTATCATTGTACGCATCCCTTTGACCCCTCCTCACGCACACACACACACACACACACACACACACACACACACACACACACACACACACACACACACACACACACACACATAAACACACGCATATCCTACACTGTCCACCACTGGTTATTAGTGTACGGACGAACAAGATCAGTTTTGATTTCCTGTCTAACCCATCTAAAGCGGGAACCGGTAGGATAAGCTTTACAGTAGCTTCCGCAAGTTTAGTTAACCCCTTATGACCCGATGCCGTTCTATACGATTTATGTCTAGTACTTCTGTCAAAGTGTATACGGCGCGTAATGAGTTAATCCTTCACGGTATTACCCGACTTATACAGTTATACCATCGTTAAGGAACGCTTCCCGTTCGAGTTTGCGGACATTGAGGTGCGTTATCTCAACAATGCTTCTAAGCTCGAGAGCTTTTTTTATTCTATTTTTATTCTATGATTCTAAATGTGACTTTACACCAGAGCGTGGTAAATACACACGGACGTGGCATGCGTAACCTCGCCCCATTCTCCCCTACCCCGTACTTAACGTTAAGCCCCCCCCCCCCCCCAAAAAAAGAAGTGATTACAGAACGCCCAGTGCCCAGGAGAGGGTGCATGGGGAAGTGACCCATCAACATTTCTATTTTCATCGTCATCAATATCATCTTCATCACCTTCATTACCACAATCACAATCATTATCGTCATCTTATTGTCAGTGTGAACACCGTCATCACTACCACCATCTTCATTACCATGACCACTAGCATCATCATCATCATCATCATCATCATCATCCTCATCATCATCCTCCTCCTCCTCATAATTTTCTTCATTACCATCATCACTACCGTCATCCCCAACACAACCACTTTCTTCCCCATTTTTATCATCACTTCCACTGTCACCGTCATCATGACTACACGTATCACCATCTCACCTTAAACAGCATCATCATCGCCATCATCATCATCATCATCATCATCATCATCATCATCATCATCATCATCATCATCATCTTCTTCATCTTCTTCATCTTCATGATCATCATGATGATGATGATGATCATCATCACTATCATCTTTATTATCTTCATCATCTTCTTCATCATCTTCACCATCAACATCATCGCCATCATCTTCATTGTCATCATCACCATCATCATCTTCATCATCATCATCATCATCACCATCATCATCTTCATCACCTTAATCATCATCATCACTACCATCACTAGCATCATATCCTCAACGTTGTATCCATCATTCTCAAGCGCTTTTACCCCTCTTCCTTCTCTCTCTCTCTCTCTCTCTCTCTCTCTCCTCATTCTCTTGTATTCTGTCATATTTCTTACCCCCCTCTCTCTACCCCTCTCCCCCTGTCCCCCGCCCTCTCTCTATTTCTCTCTCTCTTTCCTACCAATACATGAACCCAAATCACAAGAAATCTCAGACCATTGTCCATTGTATACATGGCAAGTACTCCACATTTATTGACTCTAGACTGTATTTTTTTTTCTTCACACTGATCTGCACTGTACAAAAAGAGAAAACCTCTATGACACATCGAGAAGAGAGAGAGAGAGATAGAGGATGAGAGAGATATAGAGAGATGGATAGAGATGGTGAGAACAGGCAAAGATGGCAAAGGGAGAAAGATAGAGAGGAAGAGAGAGAGAGAGAGAGAGGGAGAGAGAGAGAAAAAGAGAGAGAGAGAGAGAGAGAGATTAGAAATAGATTTTTGCTTTGACACACACAACTTGTTCAATTCTTCATAACACATGAGAACACAACCCCTTATACATACAAATAACACATATTCTTGCAAATATTTGTAGCCCTTAACATATTACTGCAAACTACATCCAATTTTAATGGACACTAGATTTTCATTTTCCAAGTGTTAGCAACAAAATCTGTGACAATAATTCATACTCTGTTCTCTGAAAATATCCATATATGAGCGTGGTGTACACATATCGCCCCAAAAGTAGCACATCTTGATAATTTGATAGAAGATGACCCAAACAATCATCTGAATATCTTCTTCATCAAACTATGCAAATGCAAATTTTGCTTTGTAATAATATTTTTTTTAAATATAATTCCATGATTATTTCTTGCAGCAGAGCATTGACACATTTTTACTTCTTCTGAAGTGTCCACTAAGCACAAAAAAATTCTTTCACACATTCCTATTAATGATGAATATCATACACTTCAGCATTGCTCAATATTTGGGCAAATTTTGATTTTGTATGATCTTACATGCTTGTGAACCAGACAGCAGTGCTCTATTGGATTTGGGTGTATTACTTGCACAGAACTATGACCTTAGTACCTCAAGATTTAACTCCTTCCCTGCCAGAAAACATTTACCTCTTTCAGTGCCATAGGCAACAAATTGTGTTATAATTGAAACAAGACTATCATTGTTCGGTACCGAGAGAGTGAAGGAATTTGTAGTATCACTCGTGCAGAAAAGCGACAGTGATGTATGAATAGTTTCCACCCAAACACCTGTGCTTTCTTCAAATCGCGACAGTAGAGTTAGTCAGAAAGACCCAGACAAATACCATGTGGGTGAGAGAGGAAGAAACATATAATTCAACCATGAATGTTTCTCTATCACAACCAGTTCTGTCTTCATTAAAGACGGACCGGGCTTGCCATCTGTCTTGTTTGAATTAATCAACTTCCGAACACTCAATCTGAGTGTTTCTCTAACCACGTGATTGGCACGTTTCCTGGTAAGGTTCTTTGGAGAAAGGAATCTATGAGGCAGTCTGCCTTCCCATATATGGAGAGATAAACAGTCACAGCATAGAATCTAGCCCGATTGGTCATTATCAGCTATCAAAATCCATCGCTTCATCCTCTTTACAATGTATATCACACACAATGCAAAGAAGAATATCGCATATTTACTCCAAACATTGTCTCTTCCATGAACATAACGGTACCCCATTTTTTCCTTTAACATCTGTACCATAGCTTGTTAGTAATTCACGATTATTTAATGCTTTACTCAATGAAATATGGTCTCTTTGAGGAATCTGTAATACATGCAAAGACTACATTTCACACTCTGATACTGCATCTGTCAGTGTTGCATGTAGTACATTGCAAATCTATTCTTGCTTTCTCGTAATGCCCCCCGAACACACATAAGTGTGCAGTATTCATTTGCAAAACATTGTACATTGTTAAAATAGTAATCCGGCCTTTTACATGTAATTGCATTGAATATTTCACATATTTCAATCAAATCTGCACAATAATTGCTCATCTACAATCTGTACAATTCAATTGGTACAACAAATTTTACAAATAGAAATCTGACACAACTTTAAAATCCACTTTTTCTTGTCATTTTCTACAATGTAAAAGGAACAAATCGTCCTTTCTAATGACAATTTATTACATTTAACACGACACATAGTTTTGTGCACTTACTTCCACAACAATTACAACCATAATGATGGTAATAATATCAATAATATCTATATCAATAAAAAATGATTCAATAATATCAATGTTTTCAAGACTGATGGAGAATCATTCCTTATTTACAAGAATTCACAACTTTGAAAACTGCATTCATTTTACAGAGCACGGCTGATTTTTTTTTATAACATTTAGATTTCACGAGTGGCATTAGTGTTATGATTACAGAGCAGAAACACTGAAAAGAGGCAAAAACAGAGAAAACAAACGTAGAAACAAAAATCGACTAGTCAGAGATGGGCCAAACATCATCATGAATATAACAGACGCAAACATTAGTCCCAATAATAGTACAAATGTCTGAAGAAAACAAATTAACATCAAATAAGACATAATCAGGCTAACAACTCTCCTAAAGTTCTCAAAAATAAATCTTTGATTTTGACACACAAACATCTCATACGTCTAACTGCAGTAACTATACATTAGTAACATACACACTAGAAATAAAGAAACTCCTTTTCTACAATATAGCATAGCATAAGTACTCCAAGACGCAAACAAAAATAGAATGGCATACATACATGGCGATTGCACTGACGACCCAGTTACTGAGCCAGAATATACACTGTTAGTCGATACACTCAATTTGTTACTTTACAGCTAAGTATCTATCATTATCTTCACTATCTATCCACCGCGGATAAGTGGTTCATCAAAGCTTTACAAACGATTGCAGGTGTTTTGTACACGCAAGGATATATGAAGTCTAGCATACATCCTTGGTAAGAGTTGTACCTATTCCACATTATCTGTGTGCATTCTACAGAGATTATACTATTTAAATAGTCAACAATAAAACAGCAGAAATTTGCATTTAGGACCTAGTTGTGAAGTGAGTTGCAGCTAAGAAATTTTGAACCTTTTTCTGTCTGTGATGAATTATAACTAATAAGAATATACTACTTGAATATTTCATAAGTACATTCACAAGTCATGGCTATGTATAAAACCTGTAAATTTGTGAAGTTTTCTTGGACAATGTTAACGATTTTCATGCTAGGACCCAATTTACAAAAATACGAAGGGACAAAAATAATATCTTTATGATGATCAAAGTCATGATTGCCCCTAAATATACAAACATGATCGTTAATTTACAAGTTGACCATCATACTCGGAAGGAAAACATTATAAGAAATTACATCAAACTCTTCTCGCAAAGACTACAGATGACATCAAGAAGTTAGCCATTTACGCTTTGTACATAGCAGAAATACCCTCTTTGTTGCATAAATGTAAGAGTAATTCACTCTTGTACAATTAAAGAGCAATTCGAAAAACCAAAAATAAGGGGGAATGTGACAATAAGGAAAGCTTTGATGGAGACTACTAAGGACTTTCACACCATTTTTGCTTAAAATGTACATTTTCATATGGGAAAGCCATGGCTAATAAACAGCGCATTAACAAAGACATTTTCCTTTCCATGCTATTCCATGTCATTGTTAGTTACAATAAGACATTCACTTTAAAATTAACCATGTTTGAACCATTAAATGGAATGTTTGATAAATCAATTAAGTATGACTCACAATGAATATAATTTCTAGCATATTTGGCACAATATCTATGGAAAATATATACGCTCTTGCTAGGCATAAGGAGGATAATAGATAAATCTCTATAGTTTACAACATGGAACAAAAACATTTAGGTTAATGGACATATTTGGCATGAATTAAGTTATGTGGCATGTGAAAATAATTCAATATTAATAAACAAAGTATTGGGTTAGTATGATAATGTAAGACGACTTTTGATAAACATCTGATGTTAATTGATAGATTTATATGTATACATGATCCTTCGGTAACTTATCTTACTTTAAACCTTTGGACTTTTCACATTTACTGTTTTGAGGTCAATAACACACATAGCAGATTATTGAATGAATAATAATTCAAGGAAAGAGAATACAATTTGTATATCTGAATATATGTCATGGACATGACAGAATAATAAAGATAACAGTTGGTTTCAACAATTACAGTTACAAAGTAGAAACATAAATATATTGAACAAGTTTCCATGGTCTATTTATAGAAAGCATAACATATATATATATATATATATATATATGTATGTATATATATTGAATTCATATCCATGTAAGTCATCAATATATGTTGGTTTATCACCATTTAATTTAATCAGTATCAAGAGATAACAACATCAAATCTTAAGGATTCATCAATATTTTGCTTGTAGAAGATTGACCTTAATGACTAATCAATGGCTATGGGCACTACTACACTTATAGATTATAATTATGCATGACATAAGGAATTACATTTATCTGTAAATGAAAAGAAGTAACCAAAGATGGTAATATATATCAAGCATTTATAGTGAATCAAAAATAGCAGCTCCCTGTCTAGCTAATAAAGAGATGTATAACTATGGTGACTAAATGTTTTGGATGATCTTCCTGATTTTGATGAGTTTTAGAGGTAGAGATAGAGAGAGGGACAGATAGACAACAAACCAGAGAAATAGAGATACAAAAACGAAGAGAGAGAGAGAGAGAGAGAGAGAGAGAGAGAGAGAGAGAGAACAAAAACAGAAAGAAAAAGAGAGGGAATGGGTATCAGGGAGAGAAGGGAAGCCGAGGGGAGGGGAGGGGAGCAGAGCAGAGGGGACGGGAGGGGAGGGGGCAGAAAGAGAACTAACATGCCTTAAAAAGGCAAAGACACGACAGCTTGCAACACAAGAAAGAAGACATTACAGCAAATAAGTAGCCTGATAAATGCCTACACACAGTAGGCACCATCGCTACGAGCACACAAAATCAACACTTTCAGTGGAAAACGATTCATCATTTCATTTATTTCATTCAGGATGGCCTCGTCAGTTATAAAACTGCTATCCAAGAGGGTCCTGTCTGATAATCAATATTTATCAATCACCCATAATCTATTTTCCCTATTTCCCTAGAGGGATAGGTGGGTGGGTGGGTTGAGTTTGGGTTTTGTGAAGGAAAGTTGTGGGGAGAGCTAGGTCCTACAATGTACAATGAACACAAGGGGACATCAAAATGGATGAGGATTACCTTGTTGCTGTTTCGCATTGATGTGCTTGACATATATTACCAACCTCTGATCATTCTTAAAAGATTAATAAAAATTTCATGATTGGTCAAACTTAATAACTTCATACAGTATTACACTTTAAGGGTATTCATTGCATCACGACAAATAAGAGTACATGTACCTTCATGACAATACCATGATAAAAGCTAACATTTTAGGTTCAAGTGTATTACTATCAACGATGGAGTTGAAAGAATCTTGCATTTCAAAATCTTCAAACCTTCCTTGCTTATTGCCCCACATACCTCTGAAAAACATCTGGCTGGCCCTGATGTCCTTGCTCAATGGTGATCTGCGATGACACTATCTCATCCCGCTCGTCAAATTATCTCTTCGTAAACGGTCACCTCGTTTCGGAAATATTAACCCAATAATCGGCCACTCCCAATTTTCATTTGCGTGCGTGCGTCATCGTCACCGGGGGTAACGCTCAGGTCACTCAACTGGCCAGTGGAATTTTTTCTCTTTTTTCATCTTACAAGAAAGTACTGATTCCCGCTTCTTCTCATATGGGAGATGAATCATGGCTGGTAATAAAATCGGCCGTGCCCTTAGGTCCTGGACTGTCTAGCCCAGAGACGTTTCCCCCGGTCTAGCCTATCGCATCGTTAAGAATATATCGCCTCACCCAAATTGTATACCCAATACACTCTACGAAAGTCTCTTAAACTCTTTGCACTATTTGTAGCGTTTTCATGCACAAAGATCAACTACACCAGTTTCACTAAAGCTAGCAAGCGATGCTTTTTTTCAACTTTTAAAATCACTGCAATATAATGACAAAGGGGCAGTTAAATAAATGCATGTTTTGCTTGAGGCTCTTTCAACTACTAGTGCTCTAAGAAATTATCATTTTTTTTTCAACAGACTACAAGAAACCTCTGCTCGTTTTTTGAAATATACATATTTTTCATCACGCATTTCCATCCATTGATAATCAAACAAAATTGAATGACAATGATATCAAATCATAAAGATATTCAGAATTCTGATCTTTTAAGTGGAGTTACTTCACCACATTGTGAATTACTTGAAAGATTGGTTATGGCTGAGGATTACTCTATAACAGCAACTTCCTTTTTATCTTGGTCCTCATACTAGCATAGTAGTCACTTCACATATTTCCCCCCTTATTTTCTCACTACATCCTTGATGCCCTAAAGTCTTGATCTTCAAAGAAAATCAATAATGCCACCAGATGATTTAAATCACACAAATTAAAATAATTAAATTTCAACAGAATTTAAAGTCTTGTTCTGTCCCATGTCTTATCATTTGGTTCAATAGCACTGACACATCAACCACAATTAAATCTAACAGGTTGTCTCATGTTTTTTCTTTGCGAAAGACATGCAGAGATTTAGATCATAACGAATCTGCAAATTGGCAGCTCTCGGCACTCCCGCATCACTGTAGCCACTGCACCTTCATGCACCTGTTTGGGACGCTCCAGCTTAACGACAAGTGCAGCCCACGATAGATTTGGGAAACGTTCCCCCTTCTTTTTTTGCTTGATACCCTCCTATTCACTAGAAAGTTTCTTCATGAACAATTCAACTATTCTCACTTATAACTAGGCCTCCATTCTCGTCACAGACCTTCATTCTCTTTTTTTTCTTCTTTTAAGCTCAAAACTAACAACAAATGGAGGGCACTTTCATAAACTTTCACTGAATTTAGGAACGACATGTACCTCCAAATTTCTTTTCCCTCAGGCTCATAACCATCGATCTTATTTGTTAGTTTTATATCCAAACTCAGCTTCCAATGATGCAATTTCACTGTGCTACTCACCCTAAACCTATCCCAATATCACATTTCACTTAATAATCTTTGCTTTCACATATCGTTCAGTGAGTACTTAAGAGCAAGTTACCATACTCCAACCTGTAATCCTGCAATCCTTAGTAGAATGAATACACAAATCTTTATGGTAACAAGTTGTTTTGAGAAAGACTTTGAACAGAATTACCCTTAATCTGATTTCAAACAGCAGATAAGTGAATCAGGCTGGTTAATCCAGACACAGCGTTACCTACGAGACTGAATCGTGACTGATCTAGGCTACCCGCTATTTAGGGTCTTTCCTTTTGACTTTGAGTCGATGACGCGACGGCTCAACAGGTGATCGCGAGGTGAGAAGCTGGCTCATCTTCGTTTAACCTTGAATGCCCTGGGGACCTGAAAGGTACCCCCCCCCCCCCTCCCTGAACCCCCTCTTCAATGTCAAATTTGCAGGCACAAATCCTCATCACTCTATGCCAGGGTCTGTATACTGGCAAGTAGACTAGTTATACAATACTCCCGTATAGGCTTCAGTGTGATACAACTGTTAAGTTAAGCTGTAGTCTTTCATTTTTTAGACCCACACATTGTGGGAGAGAACACACTTATGTCTATGCCTGCAGACTACACTTCCCTATTCATATGCAGCTATGGATATCATATAAACAAACTGTGGCTACTGTATGTTGTGTGTACTCTTCTAAACCCACTCAGTCCCATAGGCAATAATCTGTGTTGTAAGTTACATGGGACTATCATTATGTCGTACTGATATAATTAAGCTTAAGTATGCAAGAAACATGTCCCGTGAGTAATACCTATGCATGTTTAAGCATGAAGTTTGCGATAGCTTAACACTGTGAGCCAAACCCTGAGCAAACCTCTCGTCGCACTCTGACAGGGACATGCTATTAATAGTGTGGGACTAGGGAAATAGCTGGGAAATTACCACCTAGGTTTATTCTTCCTCTCTGGCTAATTATGACGGGGTATGGGAATACATATTTGAAGTGCTCTCCTTCTGAAATAGATCATGAATCTTACTTGAAGGTTGTAGATACTCCACTGCAGCAGATTTCCCAGTAAAAATGCATCTTCCAGACAAAAATCAAAGCCCTCTCACCAATGTGAACTTTGGAATATTTCATTCTGAACTCGTTTTGTGCCACATGGATTTATTCACCAATAATAACACACACTATTCCCATCAAGTTGCATTTGGCTGGCAATTAAAGGGTTAAATACATCACGATCTCGCGCAAAACTTATCCGCCAACCTTCCCATGCAGCAATTCAGAATGTTTTTAAAGAAAAATTCAGAATACTGATGTAATTTGTATACTTTTGCATTGCATTTCAGGAGGAAACAGGAGAAGGAACCTATATTCATCAGTGAGGTTTAAAAGACTAAAGAATCCAGAATCATTTTCCTAAAATCAAGAATGGTTGGAAGGTCTACAGGTCCACAGGGCCCAGTCTTATAACGACTTACAATTGATCAATCAAGTGCAAGTTCATCTCTTACCTCTAATGTATAGAGCTGCATATACAGTAGTCTTTACATAAAAGGTTGATGGTATCAATGGTAAGTCAAGTTACGATCAATCGCAAATCTTTATAAGATAGGGCCCTGGTCAAACTGCGGACAGACGTTACAGGATCCCTTTGTCACCTCGCTGATAGTGAGATAACGCGCTTGCCATCCCGTTTATCTCCTCCCCCAAACCAGAGCCTCGTCGTAACAGACAGGAAACGCTGCTTAAAATCAGTCAAGCCCTCTTGACAACGAGGCTACCTACCAGTCCTTCACCTTTTGACGAGATTAACGAGACAGGGGGCCAAATCTTTATTTTTGGGTCCACGCTCTCTCCCTCTCACCGGCTTGTGACATCCTGCACTAATTAATCCACGGGAGAGAGAGAATGGCTGCGTGATAATTAAATGATGTTCTTGCGTGCTTGTGTCCGTATCTGACACCTATGATTTATAATCATGCAGAGTGAATCTGCTCTGTGGAGTGACTGCACCCCATGCATTATACATGAAGAGTGTGTCTGAGAAAATGTGAGTAATGGCAAGTATCTTTTGGCTTCCTTGGTGCTGAGGTGGAAGGCTGTAGGTTGTTCACCCTATGTGACGGTAAGGAGAAGTGAAGCTTAGTACTAGCATGGAAACAGCCAATGAGTTTTGAGCATTCTAGAAGTCGCTACAGTGCTCACAATTGCTGGTATAGTTACAACAGTCGAAGAGCTACATATCTGCATGCCCATGAGTGAGATTACGACACTAGCGAAAGGCTCTTCAACTGGTTAAGCAATCCTTTCCTGCGTCCAATGACAACACCAGTTGCTTCTTGTCCATACAATCACTCTTCACCAGATCACAAGCTCTTCCTCTTTGTCAGAATTTGGTAACTAGCACCAAGGATCAATCAATCCCACTTTCTATGCGGCTAAGCTCCTGTTGCATACTACAACCTTTCACACTCTAATTGGCGAAATCTTCAATGCCGAAAGCAAACTGTGAATAACAACACGGTGGCCTCTTTCTATGTTATCAAGGGAAAGAGTGAGGTCAGAAGCCGTTTCGGAAATAAGACAGTTCCTATAACCCTGGGGTGGGGTTTTTAGAAACAACGCCAATTCTAGCTCGAAGTCAGAGCGGGAGAGCGTTATCTGGGCCTCGATCATATACTTTAGGATATACACACATGCAAGTCTAAGCAAGAAGCTGCAAAATGGTGCAATTTTCACCAACATGTGCATGAGCATATCCTGATTGGTAAATGGTTCTCTACATGAGAAGCATTGGATGCCAGATAGCACTATCCCTGACTTAGAGCTGAAGTTAGAACTAGCATTGATTCAAGGAACCCCACCCCGCATTGATTAGTGTGTGTACAGTTTCACCACCTCATGAAGCAAAGAAGTTGCACAGAAACAGTGATGGATGACTACATTGGTGCTTGTAGGAAGTTCATAACAATTACCCTGGTTCGGGTTGGTTATAGGATGAATACAAGGCTACAATACTGCATTGAAGATCTTTCTTTCATTCCATGCAATATCCACACCATCTTTGCCCAATCCATATTCCAAATAGTGAAAGACATTGACCATCATCCTCAAGAATTCAAGCTGCACCTATCTGAATGTTACACATACTCTTTATCATCTCACACCATCAGAAAGAGTTGTTGAAAATTACCACATTAGCTTTCAATAAATAAGGAAATTAAGAATAAATTAAGCTTCTTGGAATAACTTACTTCTCAGCGGGATCTATAATTGATTATTTCATTTCACCTTCTCCTTTCTAATTTATTTCAGTTTGCATCTCTACTCTTCATTGGAATGCCTGACCCTTTGGGTATCCTGCTCTGGACTTTCACCTTCGGCTGCGCCAGTCTGCTCTGGACCTTCATGTTAGACTTGGCTGGAGACGGTAGCCTTGACCCTTGACCGGCGGTCGTCACATGAGGGATGGAGACCGTGGTGACCGTAGTGGTGGTGGTAAGGGTCGTGGTCTGATGATGTTGATGGTGTGAGGATGGGTTGTTGTTTTGGTTGTACTGGAGTTGTCTGGAACTTCCGTTTGTGGCGGATGCGGAGCCGGTAGCCCGTCTTTCGCTCGGAGGAGATTGCCTCTGGAGCTTGGACACGCCGCTCGTTGGAATGGTCCGTCGGATGGACTTGGGGCTGGACACTGCCGTTCTGGAGAGCGGGATTCCATTAGCGATGCTCTGCGCCTGGGCGAGACTACTGAGTTCCCTGGCTGGTCCACCATTGGCGGTCTGACGACCCGTAGGAAGTCTGGAGATCGAAGATGGGGTTTGGAGCCGTGATTTCGAGCTCTGTTTGGGATTGTCTCTCCCGTTTGGCCTCTCTTGGGCGTGTACTGCTGGGGGGCGTCTGATGACACCAGAGGACCCTCGGCTGTCAACGAGATCTGGACTAGAATGTCTGAGTTCCTGAGTTGTCTGGGCCACTTCTGTTGGTATTCGTTGCGTTGATGTCAGGTCCTGATTACTCTTTGTGCTTGGCTTCATGAGGACGCCCTGTAAACGCCCCACCTTCGGGAGTGCCAGCTCCTGGCTTCTCTGCTGCTGGTACTGCCACTGGTGATGCTGCTGAAGTTGTTGTTGGCGTCTGAGTTGTTGCTGTTGTTGCTGCAGGAGTATCTCCTGCTGCTTCTGGAGGTTGGCGGACAGCTGTACCTGTTGGTCCTTTTGCAGCTGCTGCTGCTGGTTGTGAAGTCTCTGCTGGTTCTCCTGCTGCTGTCGATGAGCAACCTGTTGCTGCTTCTGCACCCTGTCCTGCTTCTGTTGCAGCTGCTGTTGCTGCCACTCCAGGCTTGTATGTTGCTCTTGACCAAGTGGCTTCCCACCATCTTTCTGGTGCGATGTCGGTTTCTGTAACCGACTGGCCGGGACACTGCTTCCATCGGCTTTCCTTCCCGGGAGCTGGCTGGTCCGCGGTCGTTGTATCTGCCTTGGTCGTTGCATTCTTGATGCTGGCCGCCTCACCTGAGACGTCTTGGACTTATCTCCAACGAACCCCGATTCATCACTACCGGAATTGGAGCTGTCGCTTTGGTTGCGCTGCCGGTACGCCAACCTTCCACTGTCCTCAGAACTAGACCTCTCCTTGCTAGACCTTGACAAACAACTCTTCCCTTTGGTCGGCATTCTGCTACCAGATGGCATAACCCTCCTTGAATTGCCATCACTGCCCTCATCCGAGCTGGACACCTTCACGGTATCATCCCTTTGGTGGCCTGGGATGTGCACCTGACCGGACCCTGATCCATCACTGCCAGGATCGGATATCCGGACATGCTTGCGATGTCCTTTGATGTGTTTCTTCTTCTCCGTCGGGGGGTTGCTTTCGTCGCTGGTGTCCCCCGAGCTCTGGTTGTTGCCTAGAGGAGAGAGAGCGCCCTGATCCAGGCTAGAGGACCGTCCCCAGGGCTCTCTGAGGCACCCCTCAACTCCCTCTCCCGACGAGGATGAGGAGATGGACAGGCACGTTCGTCTGCTGGTGATGACCTCTGACCTCTCTGTGTTGACCTCAAGGTCGACTTGCTTGCCTCCTGTGGTGGAGCTGTCATAGTTCTCTTTGTAGCCCTGCACAAAAGAAATGAATGGGAGAAGAGAGGAGTGAAATATCTTGTCATCTAGAGTACCGGTAACACATTCTCTTGCATATACATGATACGATATTTCCATAGCAAGATAGTAATGAATAAGATATCATTTAGCACCATGTGTAGTCCTGTATAGGACTGTGATATCTCATTCTATACTCACACATCATGACAATTATCTGTTTTGCTGGAACAAGCAATGTCACTCCAAGAAATTAGAAAAATGATTAAACCTGTAACATTAGTACACTAATGTTCAACCAAAAACATTCCTGAAAGAAAATCTATGAAGTTCATCATATTTCATATCTATTCAAGCAACTGGACAATTCTTATTAACCTTAAAAGGCCATGATTTGTCTTGCGTGTATGGGTGTGATTATGATTAATTTATTAAAAACAACTCCCAGCATATGAACACATCATCATAAAAAAATTACATCACATTAAACCCATCCTCTAAATTTGAGTTCACTATTATGCATTCATCAAATGAACAGCAAATCAGACCAGTTATGAAGAGTAAAATGTGGTAACGGGTCGCAATGCATGATGGTCATCCACTATATCGCATGTCTGACATCACTCATGCAATGATCTGAATGTGAGAAGACAATCTAAGAGCAAATTTATACACACACACACACACACACACGCACACATGCATTTCTCTCACTTCACTGAGATATTATCATCACTCTAAACCGTGGATGATAATTTATTCAAGTATGGCGCAAAATGGAATCCCTTAATTCAATTACAACCGTCTTCCTCTCCTCATATTTCCCAGGAGTACATGATAAAGAAGATTAAACATCTCTGTAAGGGTACAAGGACAGGGAACAAACAGTCTGTCCATATTAGTCCAAGAAGTCTTGGCAAAAAGCATGCTATTTCTGATGTGGGAAACTAGCCCACTTTGAAATACTAATAAGTATTCTTTTTGGATTAATGACACACTTTTCTCTTCTTTTTCTTTCAAGCTAATGCAGACACATTTTGCAATTAGCCCACACAAAACACAAAAATACTAGTAGAAAACTTTATTGTGCTCTTAATGAATATTTTTTGTTGCTTTTTTCATTAATGCACACCCATTCTTGCAATCTGCCAGAATACTTAATGCTTACTTACAAAGGGATAAAGCAAACATGATTTTCACGACAGTGGGGCAAAATTGATGTGAATGGTTTTGATCAGCTTATTGTACATCTCTGATCCGACACGATCCCACCTAAAGAATACTTTGATAATATTATCATGGCAGGAATACAGTAACATGGGCAGCGAAATACACACCGACTCAGGGCGGGTGAGACCCGAATTGCAAAGAATAGCCCATATGACTAACAAAAATTAGCAAAATAACTTTGTTTCGGTGAGAAAATTGGCGCCATGGCAGCATATTTTCACAACGCTTCACAACTTCAACTAAGGCCATGGATGAGCATGGAGGGCGAATTGAGTTCAAGAAATTCATCTGAATTCCACACACAAAAAGAGAGGAAGATGACACATTAAAAAACAGCACTCAGATAAACGTATTTACAGCATTGTCACAGTCAAGATATTCAACTTGAGATGATAACCGTGCTTCATAATCGGGCAACCGACTTATGAGCCCTCTGTCACCAAAACGCGATCCCTAGGAGGAAGTCGCGTCTGGCTCGGTATGGTGGGGAGAATTATTTCCAATTCCAAACGGAAAAACTAAATTTCCCTCCCCTCTTTCTTTCTTTACTTGCAAAGGATAACACGCAGGATGTTCACTGTTTAAAGAGCATAGGCTAATACTGTAAATCTCCCCAGCAGATATATGAATATATCGTGATATCGCAACCGCATGATGATGAGTTATTTATCGCAAAACCAATCTCGCACTTGGAAGAACAGAGTCATTTCAATCAATGAAATACTGCTGTATCATTTCAATTGAGCACTATTCGCACAGACAGTGAAATTATGAGAGCGGGCAATTCTAGCATCACGGACGTTACATTCCCGACAATTTCTGACACTTTGAGTGTCAATTTCAGGCAAAATACGAGGAGGAAAGTGATTCTATATCATAACAGCCTCCTGACTGTGTTGCCAATTTGCCGCCAAAAATACTGACCGCTGAATCATTAACAAAGTAATTTTTTTTATATGAGGTGTAGAATTTTCCTCTACCTTATGTTGCTGTATCTTAGAATATTTTGCTTTGATTGAGAGTCAAATATTTTGGACCAGATTTCTCCTTTAATCAGCTTTCATTCCCAACTTTTACAATGCAAACACCATGAACAATGTACAGTACAGAGTTCAAACAGTTTCTGCAAGTCATATATAATATATCAGGCCACCACAGACATGATACAGTCAATCGGCAGCGCTCGCTCGTTCTATAGAAATCGTGAGCGTTTTATTTTTCGTCTCGCGAAATCTCACGCGCAGATTTTGCTGCACCTAGATTATGAAGGAATTCGACATGCTCGCGAGATCCTTTGCTGGGGTCTTCTGTAAGCATACTAATCAGGATTTTTTTAGACAGGGATTGAGATTATATGTTTCTTAATAAATATTTTTAGTTTTTTTCGAAATCCGCAAAGGAGTTTTTATGTTATTTGCCTTCAAAAGCAGGCCTCAATTTTTTTTTGAAATATGTAAGCTCTCAGACCTTGCTGGATGCTGACCCTTCTATGGATTGTACGGCAACGACAGTTACGGCTCTAAAAAGCCAATACTTCAGCGGATTTTCTGATTCCAATATTGTTTGGGCTCAAAAATAAAACATTTGAGCTATTCGTCTTCAAAGTGACGCGAGATTTCAGAAATCGTACGGACTTCGCAACCGATATATGTAAGCTCCCATACTTTGCTGGATCCTGACCCTTCTACAAATTGAACGGCAATACCAGTTACAGCTTTGGAAAGCCGGTACTCCAGCTGAGAATTTGATTCCAGTTTTGTTTGGGCTCAAAAATAAAACATTTGAGCTATTCGTCTTCAAAGTGATGCGAATTTTCAGAAATCATACGGACTTCGCAACCGATATTCGTCCGCAGGCAGCAGAAAACACACGGTTTTATTTTCAGCTCGGTAGTCGTGACCTTCACTTAACCTGTTGAACCGCGAAAAAGGTCTCCTTTTCAAACTGCGATATCTCCATGAATATATCATATTTTTGTACACTTTCTTTTGTAACTGTATGTTGGAGGTCGACATTTACCAAGGGTGAAAAGACATTTCATTAAAACAGGCAGACAAATATTGCAAATTCGAGATAAATATGTGGTTCTAATAAAAATTAAAAAAATTAAAATAAACTCTATATTCCAATGTCAATCGCTTTTGAGCCCTTAACATTTAGAGATCATCTGAAGCGGAATTTATTGTACTTTATGGAGATACCATTATTTTTCAACCTCCCCCCATAGAAGGGTCAGGATCCAGCAAAACATCAACCATGTTCAAATCCAAAATGAGCGAGATATGACGAAGTTGTGAGCGATCCTAACCAGTCAATCATAGTCCGCGACCCTTGGATCGCCGGTAGAATTTCGTTATTATCGTGGACTATGATTGGCTGGTTAGGATCGTTCACAACTTCGTCATATCTCGCTCATTTTGGATTTGAACATGGTTGATGTTTTGCTGGATCCTGACCCTTCTATGGGGGGAGGTTGAAAAATAATGGTATCTCCATAAAGTACAATAAATTCCGCTTCAGATGATCTCTAAATGTTAAGGGCTCAAAAGCGATTGACATTGGAATATAGAGTTTATTTTAATTTTTTTAATTTGTATTAGAACCACATATTTATCTCGAATTTGCAATATTTGTCTGCCTGTTTTAATGAAATGTTTTTTCATACTTGGTAAAATTCGACCTCCAACATACAGTTACAAAAGAAAGCGCACTAAAATATGGTATATTCATGAAGATATCGCAGTTTGAAAAGGAGACGTTTTCCGCGGTTCGAGAGGTCAAGTGAAGGTCACGACTACCTCGCTGAAAATAAAATGAGCGTATTTTCCGGTGCCTGCCGTTTGGCTGGATATGTTCTGCCAAAAATTGGATTAATATGTGAGGATACAAATCTTTGAATGATATTTAAGAGACGATTTCGATTTACAGAATCGTACCCTGTCTCATGATTCAATCTAATTTGTTTCCACAACTCATTCAACAATAGCATGGTATTCAATCTAAAACACAAATTGAAAAACAAAACTCAAAGAAATTTAACCATATTATGACATGTCAACATGATACATTGACTTCCCTTGTTATGTCTTTGTTTACTAGAGACAGAAACCTAAGATGTTTCTCTCCAACATCTCATGTACTTTTGCATAAAATTTATAATGATATATGAGTCTATAAGTATTGCAATTCCAATGAGAGGGTAACCACAAGCCTGGCAACGGAAGGGTTAACTCTGTCATCACCATTGGCATGAATATAATATGTTGAAGACCTGGCAATTTAAGGGTTAAAGGGCATATACTGTACTGGGAAGGCAAAAAAGCCTTCAAAAGGTAATTGTTAGCAATCTTCTTGCCACTGGTCTTAAATTCATGTATTGTCTATTTTAGAAGCTTGCTGAAATTTATTTGCCCTCAAATGATCTACATTTTGAATAATGAGTGATGAAATTACAAATCCTCAAAATGTTCGGGCCGAACATTTTGAGGATTTAATCATTAATCATTAATTACTCCAAATATGGATCATTTGAGGGCAAATAATTTCAGCAAGCTTCTAAAATGGGCAATACATGAATTTAAGACCATTGGCAAGAAGATTGCTAACAATTACCTTTTGAAGGCTTTTTTGCTTTCCCAGTAGAATATATGCCCTTTAAACTGCTACTGTTCAAATTATCTGGCTACATCCTACCATCCTCCACAAGAGGAATGCATCAGAGACAGGGTTAATCTTCAAGACGAGCATCTGCATGACTTATAAGTTCAAGACTATTTCTCTGAATAAAGCAAAGTGTGATTACCTTGTCATATCATATTACACTTAAACCAAAAAGCTCCATGACGCAACATGAACACCCTGGATTTCCATACCTGGATATAGCTATGCCCTACTCCAGTTATGAAACTACCATGTGGAAATGACTGGTTAAAAACCACAGCCCTCCTGACCTACTTATTTTGGGGTGTTGACAGTGGTTGTGTTAGTGCAAGTAATTTGCCTTACATGTACATGTATAGGCATATAGCCCCTTTCACACTTGGTTTATAAGTTTGAAATACTGTACTTCTGAGATTTGTTTTCATTTGTAAAATATTTGTGATCAATCTGTATTTGTATTAATATTTGTATTTGATTGTTTTTTTTTTTTTTTTTTTTTTTGGGGGGGGGGGGGTAATTTCAAGCTGACCTAACCTTTGACATCTGATGGATTTGGATGTAAGTCTACACACTTTGTATGTTCAATAAATTATAATCTATTGCCTAGCCTGAAGTCAATCTACGGAATATTACTTTTAATAAGATTGCATACATAGATGGGGGATCTTTTCAATTTTACTCATGTGGTGAACCCTCTTGGCATTTTTATACGACTCCATTGTAACAATTGTGTTGCTTTGCCGCGGCTGGAAAAAAACAAACTGCTTTGTGTGAATGCACCATTCAAGAGCAAGACCAGCCCTGTTTAGTTACAGATTTAAGCTCCAATGCGAATAGGGTATTTACTCATTCTTGGTGATCATTTACAAGATGTTACATGGCTCAAGTAAAATGCCATACCGAAACAAAACACCGAAAGGTGCAGATCACCACATCACGCTATTTCTGTAAACCGTACCTTTCAATAGTCTCCTGAGCAAGACTAGTCCTACTTAGGGACAGATTAAGCTCCAATGAGAACAGGGTATCCCTCTGGGTACTAATCTACATGATGTTACAGGGCTCAAGTCATATGCCATTTGGAAACAAAACGCTGAAAGGTGTTCGATATTGATTTCGCTATTCGGGAGGAAGCTTATCTGGGTTATAAGGTGGCTGGAACTTTCACTCGCCAGATGTTTTGGGGATCGTATGTTACAGATTAAATCACATGATATGGGGCAATCCTCATGAGCACTTTTGTCAAAAGCAAATCCAAAGTAAACAAAATATTAAAGGGCATATACTGTACTGGGAAGGCAAAAAGCCTTCAAAAGGTGATCGTGAGCATTCATCTTGCCAATGGTCTTAAATTCATGTAATGTCCATTTCAGAAGTGCTGAAAGTTATTTTCCCTCAAATGATCCCCATTTGGAGTAATTAATGAGTAATGATTAAATCCTCAAAATGTTAGGGCTGAACATTTTGAGGATTTTGTGATTTAATCACTCATTGCTCCAAATGTACATCATTTGAGGGCAAATAACATGTAGCAAGCTTCTAAAATTGACAATACATGAATTTAAGACCATTGGTAAGAAGATTGCTAACAGTTACCTTTTGAGGGCTTTTTTGCCTTACAAGTACAGTATATGCCCTTTAAAGGGTAGCATAGTATGACAACACATTTCTTCATGCATACATTCTCCCTTGTGACCAAGTCGTTCCGTGAACCCTAACAGGCTACGTGTGGGTGATTTCCCCATTAATACACACAAATCCCATAGAGTAGCATTTTGTCTGGCACTCAAGGGGTTAAAACATACTAAATAACAGTTGCAGCCTGTCTGAGGACAGGGTTGAAACATATGTTAATCTGATATCTGCTCTGCAATACCAACTGGTTTTGAAATTTCATCTTTATAGATATTCCTTTCTGGTGCACCTTGACTGACTTTGCAATTTTGAAAATAATAATCATGAGCTAGTTAACTTAAAGAATCCACAGAAAGTTAAGCAAATTTAAGAAGTTCAAATCATCTAAAAAAAAAAGGTGCAGAGTTCTATTAGAGTATCAAGAACAATATGAGAGAGATAACTTAGCCAAGAAAATGACACTAACCACATTTAGTTGGTTTCTTTCCTTTGCTGGAGGGGAAAACAAATCCCAAATGGACTTGTGCCATTCTATTTTCAGTCCTGAATTTAGTTCAACTTCCAATAACCCCTGGCACATAAGACAATATAGTCTCCTTCTAAATAAAACAGTTCCTCAATATTTTTGCTTTTTATCTTCATTAGAGCGCAGAAGGCCACATGTGTGACCCTTTTCAATTATTTTTTTTTCTACAGAAGTGAACCATAGAGCAATTCGAAAAGGTGGAGGAATCCTTAAGAACATATTTTTTGGGTTCTATTCACCATTTTTTTTCTTCATTTTCCTCCTTGTGAATTGACAGTTATCACCAAAAGTAGTTTATTTACATTTTTTGTTAAAATGTAGAAAATACCTGCTTTCAGAAATAATTTCAATCATATGTGATCCTCATTCTTTGTGCAGATTTCGGAAGAGAAGCAATTGAATTAAATTTAAAACTACATTTTTCAGATAAAACAGTCATGATTTAATTGACGCATAATTAATGTATCTTTATATAGCTCAATTAAGTAATAAAAAACGTCCTTCAGCAATGAGTGAAACTTGCACTCATGATAAGCTAATCTCTCACTCATTATCATCTTTGTTCCATGACTCTTAGTCCCAGCTATAAAAAGAACTGCTACCCGGGAAAGTTCAGTTTAAGTCATGCCGAAAACTTTACAAGAGAAAAAAAAGGCCTTGAAAATGGACGAAGCTGGCAAAGTTTAGAAGGAGGACGCATCCTGTTTTGGGAAATTGCACTAAACGATGATTCACCTCAAAGTGTGTATCATCCAATCTCGGGTTTCACTGAAAATAAGCATGACTAAGGCTGGAGAGGAGAATAAGGCTTTGGTTCAAATACATGCTGACGCCCGATGACGGTGAGCGAGGCATCGTGTCAATCAAAACGCAGAGACCTGTCAGAGAACCTGCTCCATCCCATTGCTTATCAAAGGCAGGTGGCCCTCTTTGACGGTTTAGAGCCATTTGGTGTGTGGTACTTGCATTTTCTCTATTCGCTATTATGGAAAAACCTTGAAAAATATCCTCTAATATTAAGTAAATTCAGCAAACACACTATGTTTCAACCCGCACTCCACAGAAACCTTTTTCAAAGGGGTATGGATGTTCGTTTGAATTTCTTGATTTCAGGGATCCAGAGTAAATCTCAAGCTTTGCTCTAACCCCTACCTTTAAAAACAACGGTATGCCTTTTGCAGGTCCAATTTTTTTTAATTTTTTAATTTTTTAATTTTTTTTTAATTTTTTTTTTTTTTTTTTGGGGGGGTTAAAACATGCATAATGCAAGAAGATACTGTATCAGAACTTCCTTCCCGATGATAGAACTGGAATGTGACTTTTGATTTTGAAGAAGTTTTGGGCGGGTCGCCTGAAACCTATAGCCTAGAGATCGGAGACCACTGTACGCAATAGTCTGGAACCGGTCCGCTCCACAGTGCGTGCGTTCAATTGGAGCAATGCCCACATCGCACGCTGACAGGGACAATACGATTATGAATGTACACTATGCTCGCTGCATTTCAAACATAAACAAAGCTTTTCACTTTACCTGAAAATGTTTGTGAAGCTATGATTATGATATTTCATGAATATTAATGTGCAGGTGTACTTCTGATTCCTGCCGAGCTTTGTGACTTTTGCAAATGGGGCACCCTGTCTTTAATATCAGCTTCTGCTTGCAGATGAAATGGAAATTGCATGATATTGAAGAAGGCCAAGTTGTGTGCTACTACTCACAGTAATATATACAGAGTGTCTAGAGAACCAAAAGCTGACATGCTAAAAGGAATAGCCAGAAAGAAAAAACAGGGAGAAAATATTTATGTATGGTGAAATTCTGCATTTATCACAACCAGCGAACACACCAAATACCGTAGAGAGTTTGCTTTCACCATTTCGCGTTGAGGGCCTGCACTAATTGGCTAATTTATACTGATATCCTTCACGTATCGGTTTTCACGGAATCACTTCATGTAACTTCAGACAGCTTGCCCTGACATGGATTGTATGTTTAAAATGGATGGCAGCCATTTTTAATCGTGTAAAGCAAACTATTCTAGGATTTGTTTCAAGTTTACTACCGTACTACTTTTTGGCACACACAATCAAGACAGTTTGATGCATGATCTACAAGTACTTTATTTCCAGAAATCCTGCCACATCACAAAACTACTTGTAGTTTTTGTTGAAGTTGTAGGATCTTTCTTGCTTTTGAAACTTCAAGTTAATTTCAAGTTTCTACACAACAACTATGTTTTCATGGTCAACACCAGGAGTGAAATCTCCAAGTTTTGACTTAGTTCTTTAGGTTAACATAAAGTTTTGAGTTCTTGTAACAACTATACCTCAGGAAAGAACAACAATGATTGATTTCGAACTGCAACTATCTACACAGTCACCTACTGTTCAATTCAAAGGTAAATTACATTAATTTTCTGAACAGCTGCTACATGTGATGTGGTATGGGCACTTGGGAGAGGACTTCCAACACTTCCCCTCCTCTCCACAGTCCCACAGATGATAAACTGTGTAGTAATTTACACGAGTCTATGATTGGTTGGTACATAGAGAGTAGTAGTTAACCCTGTCAGTCCCATAAGTGATAAATTGTGTAGTAAATGACATGGGCCTATGATTGGTTGGCACTGAGAGGGTTAACTTTGCTCTGTTCCGACCTAATCAAGGTGGAGAAGACCCTCTCAGTCCCATATGCAATAATAAACTTGTGTAGTAATTGACACGGTCCTTTGATTTGATTTGATCTGATTTGTTGGTACTGTTAGTATTGAGAGGGGTAACCTTGTTTTGTTCATCCTCAATCAAGATTGAGAAGGCCAGACAGGTGAAAGGCGCAGGACGTGAGCATGGCACAGGATGTGATCAAGACGGCCATTAACTGATTAACTTGTAATTATTACCTCTGCGAGATACCAGAACCAGCTGTTGTGACTGCAATATCCGAAACTTCTTTAACTTGCTCAGTCCCACAGGCAAGGAATTGTGTTGTTATTGATGTGGGGCTGTTAGTGCTTGGTACTGAGAGGGTTAACCTACTCAGTCCCGTAGTCAAGGAATTGTGTTGTTATTGATAATGGGGTTGTTGATACTTGGTACCAAGAGGTTTATACCAGTGAGCTGTCACACCAGACAGTCCCTTAAACAAGAACTAGTGTTTGTTATTGATATGGGGCTCTAAATGTTTGCAAACACAATCTGCTCTTCTGTAGAAAGTCTCTGTTGAGATAAACAACATAATCTTAACTGGTTTAAAAAAATACAGTGAAACCTGGTCTAGTGACCACCTGTATAGAAAAGATCACTTGTCTACGAAAACTAATGTTTGTGTTTCCCTTAAGAAGCATTTCATTACCAGTAAAATGCCATGTGTAAGTAAGACCTTGGGGTTTTCAACAACATTATTAATTGAAACCCACACTGGAGTAACCTCTATTCAATACCTCATTTCTTGACTCCATTGGCCAGTCTTTACAGGTTTCACTGGAAAACATAAATACATAATCTTGCAACAAGGACCATCAAGAAGCATGCTATTGTTGATCTTAATACAGTACTAATCTAGTACTTCTGCAACACGGTGATCATGTGGGGATGGTAAGATGTTGCATATGATGGGTGTGAATCTCACGTCCATGAAAATACTACAACAGACAAAATGTGCTGACAGCAATCGTAATCATGCCTAAAACACATTTGCAAAACTTACACGGTTAGGTACAAAAGCTACTCTAAAAAACGTTGATGAAATTCATTACAATTGTCACGAAGCATAACTTTTCCAATTAAATGCTTCCACTAGGGCAAAATGTACTGGCACATACCCTTAATCTCTTTGCATTGTCAATGTACATAAAAAGTGTTATAACTTTGCTCTAAATTTCTCTTTCATGTTGATATATTTACAAATGTGCTGCATACTGGCTGGAGGCTATTCCATTCATTCAAGACACAAAGGGGTTGAAAGGGAGAGACAGGGAGACGACAGGGTGGGGAGGGAGAGGAAAAGAAAGAAAGAGACATAGACAGAGAGAGAGAGAGAGAGAGAGAGAGAGAGAGAGAGAGAGGGGGGGGGGAGAGAGAGAGAGAGAGGGGAGGGGAGAGAGAGCAAGACAATGAACTTGCACTATTCTAGACCAACAGCTCTTTTACAACCCGATGAAACACACTCTTAAACTTTCTCAAAATTTGTACCCCTTTCCTCAGCAATTATGGTTGCAGTACAATTCAAAATCTCTCTTTATGCTATCAATTTCTGCTTTCAAACACCAAACTGGTAACTTCAGACATCCAGTAAGACATGGGCCCCTCTCTCAACGCTTCTTGACGTCATACCAATAAAGGCAAGGAAATAATGTTGAAATCCTGATAGGGGGGCAAAGGAAATGGGCATGCTGCCACACACACCAAACAGTGCTCAACAAAACAGCAATCGGGATGGGCTTAGGCTGTCGATCAGACCTTAGGCTGTTCAGTTTAAATGTTTTCAATTTACATACAAGTTCACTCTTACTGTTCCATGAAATTAAACTACATATATATATATATATATATATATATATATATATATATATATATATATATATATATATGCTCTTTCTCTCTGTAGATATACAAGAATCAATGCGTTATAAAACCTAAGCAGAGTAAAAGTCAACAATTCAGGGACTTTAATCTGTATCTACTGCTTGTCAGGCAGCAACACTGATTAATCTCCACAAAATTCTCTCAATACAAACAAACCGATGGAGGTCTACACTATCTATCAATCTAAATGATTTAATTCATTGTATGGAAGTCTTGAACTATCTACAATATGACAGAAATGTACATGTATTGATATCATTCATCCTTGGGAAGTATACATCATATTGATCACATTAATTCTATGGAAATAACAAGGCTTGAGATTTGAAAAGATCAGAACACCAAAATTTCACCACTACGCCTCAAATTTGTGAAATATGCCATGTGACGTTTTGTATGACATTTCTTTGTGTTTTGTAGCTCTAATAATTCTTTATGTTTTGCTTTAGCATATGTAGTGCACGAGGCTTATGATTTTATTTCAAAACTGGTTTCCTTTATCTCTCAGCTTTCTCGAACTAATATTAGGGGGCATTTATTCAAAAGATGTTATCTTATCAAAATTGTTTGGCATACTCAAAAACCATCAGTGGGGTGTTTCACCAAGCTGTTCGTAAGTTAAGAACGACTTTACGAACGACTGGTGATCCCTTCTTGTGCTAAATCAGATTCTCAATGAACAAAGAGGGGTATCGTATTTAGCACAAGAAGGAATCACCAGTCGTTATTTAAGTCGTTCGTAACTTACGAACAGCTTGGTGAAACAGGTCCCTGGTATAATAAATGAAAGTTCTTGGATCTTCATGCTGCATGACATGAGCCATAAGGTCTGATTGCAAAGACTAGGCACAAAGCGTGGACATGAATAAATATTGTATGCATGGAACACCATGCTGTAGGTATGAAAGAGAGGGGGAAAAAAAGGGACACCTCTGGAAAGGTTTTTACCTGACGCTTGCGCTATTTTGGTTCGGATAACCACCCAAAGTGTTTACCTCTTGACCGCCACTAGCCAGCAGACTGATCATCTGGATGATGATAAGGTCATTATCGGTCAAATACAAGCATCGAGGTTATGTTAAATAATACAAGGAGGAAAGAGGATAAGAAGATGAATCTCAACCAGGTTATAATGAACGAGGGACTGCCTGTTGCTGGAGGAGAGAATAAGGAGATTTTTTTCCAAGATGAGAATATGAATATGGCACACAAATAACACACCGCAAGTAAAAAAGAAAACATATATAACAAATTAGGAGGAAATGCAGGTATGAACATAATAAAAGCTAGTGGATGGAATAGAGTGGCAAAATTGAAAAGGAAAAGTATTTTTGTAGTAATCATTAATCAACAGAATAGATATGATTATAAATATATCATTCAAACACAAAGTAAAAATTATGCTGTAAAACAAAAATACACAATTTATAGCTTATCAAGGCAAAACAACAGAAAAAAATAAAATGAGAATAAAAAGCAATTCCATAGCAGCTATGCTGCCATAACAGAAGGTTTTTCTTTTCGATTAAGTAAATTCAACAAATTAAAAAATAAACAAAAATGAAACAAAACATCAGAGAAAGGGAGGTGAAAAGGGGGAAAATGATGTGAAGAAGAGTTTATCTGGGACGTGGGTGTACACATGTGTGTGGTTGTGTAAAGGTAGAACAGAGATGGTGAAAGAAAGAGAAAGACAGAGAGACAGAGACAGAGAGAGAGAGAGAGAGAGAGAGACAGAGAGAGACAAAGAGAGAGAGAGAGACAGAAACTCAGATAGAGAATGAGTGAGCAAGAGAGATAAACAGAAAGAGATAAATAGAAAGACAAAGAGAACATGAGAGAGAATAGGAAATAATGAAATATAGAATGAAAACAAGAGATGAGAGAGAGAGAGAGGGAGAGAAAAACATACAAAATGACTTGTCAGACAGCTAGCTTCACAATCACATTTTGATTGCACAGCAGAAAAAAAAATGCAACTCATCACTCACCATAATCAAAAACTGTCTCTCTGGGAGTCCTTTTCAAATCAAAGCAAGTAATCACACCCATCTTATGGCTGTTTGTCAGCATTGAAGAACACGATAACCCTCGTTTAACTTTATGACTCAAACCATCCCAAACCGTTATGTTCTGCAAAGTACGTCTCATCTTATCTCTCAGACCAGATTACTTAAAATGCAGTCATGCTGCTCGCATCTCAGAAAAATATGTACTGTTACTGTTCCCTCCCAAGTTACGCCAAGGTCACATGCACCGATTCTATATAAGGCATGCCCATATGGGCACCGTATGGGCCCCAATAGGAGCAAAATTTTATTGAGCCCACAAGAGAAATGTGGCCACCCATTTCAAATAGTCATAAGTACAGACTGCACCTGTACAATGTCACACTGTCTTTGTGGGCAATTTTCAATCAGCATCATGAACCCAAAATGGTGAACATTCTATCTGCACACATTTCACTTGCTCATATTAATATGTCACAAGAGTCTAATCTAATAAAATCAGATCTTTGTAATATTGATTTTTGTTGCGCCAGATTACTCTTTAAGAAACGAGAGAAAAAAGTATAATTTTAACAGATTTGCTCTCATTTCAAACTACACGAATGTGTTTTTAATTGCTCAGTTCTTCAATGAAACAAGAAACTTGAGTTTGTTTATCTATACGAAATTGTTCTCAAATGTCCCATGTGGATTTTGTCACAATCGTCATGTCTTTCCCCCAGTTCTGTTCTGAATTTCATCAAAGCTGATGGATTTTTCAAATCTTCTTGATACATATACTGATCTTAAAAGAATTAAGCAAGACTCGGTTACACACTTATGAAACTCATTATGGAGAAATCAAATCTTAATTGGATAAATGACTTGAGACTTTTAAGCCAATATTTTCATTTAGTTTGTCACAAATCTGACTCTTTATGAAACACATTCCTCTTTTAAAGTTTTAATTTTAAAGAAATTTACAGCAAATGTGTGGTTGAACCCTGTCAAATATGTATATTTATGATAAACAACTTTTTCAGGAAATTTAAGTGAGCTTCAAACGCAATGTTTTTATTGCAAATAACGCATAGAAACATTTACAGATGTAAATTATGTTAGCGTTTAGTTACAGAAAGGAAAAAATGTTTAAGTTACTAGTTACTACAGTGTACATGTATCTCATATCCTTTGAGTGGAAGTATATGTACATTAATTTGGCTACTTTGTCTGAATAGGAACATTTGCAGATCTAACGTACATTTGCACAAAGAAAAGATATAACTATTCATATCATATCCCTTGAATGATGGAATATGTTTAATCATAAAATTTCTTTTCACTGCATACTATTACTAAACATAAATGCTGTCATGATCAATATCATGATTACTTCTACTTCTTGCAGTAGGTACAGTAATGAAGGCTGCAGCATTGGCAGTAGTAGCAGCTGCAAAACATTCCTAATTCAATGCCCTCTGCCTAGCCTTGTTTCCAGACTGTTGGACATTTTGGATCCCACCTGACAAATAAGAGTATAGTAATCTAAGACTAGTCATTGTATCATTCCGCTCTTTTCTGAGTCTGTCTTATTCAGAATGATTAGTCTACAGCAACCAGACTCCTTTATTAAGTAGTGTGGTTAAAAAAAACATCTAACAGCCTGGAAGCCAGGCCAACCTCTGCCAAAAGCAAACATGAGCTGCCAGCAATGTTGACTACAAACCAATGCATTTTGTCATTCTATTCTTTCTTTGCTGGCAGGGGAAACAGTCCATTATTCACTTATACAGGTGCCCACAAATGTCTATCTATAAATACAATTTCATGTGACTGTTCTACTGCTATGCATGCATTTTTTTCCCACAATGTACCAGAATGTTCCCAACAGCTGATGTTATACATTACATGCTTTCACAATCCCAGATCAGAAAGATATTTTCTGATCAGATATGCTAAGTCGACCTGAAAATGCCCTTTATTTATGCTTGCGTGAAAGCAAAGTTCAAGTAATATCCCGGATAAAAATATCTTTAATGCAGGATGTACTTTCTCAAAACTATGGGTTTATTTCCAACTGTCGCGGGGATATTTGTAGTGTGAAAGCAAAATAGGGGTACTTCTATCACATCGAAACGATAGCGCTCATGACTTTGAGAACCTAGCTACTTCAAGGAGGTGTGAACGCAGAAAATAATTATCAGGAATTTCCAGTGCCTGAATCCGATGTTGTAAACTTAAGGTATTTTCTTGATCTAGTAGGTGTAAAAGCACCTATTGAACCAATCTAGGTTTACCTTATCTGTAGAGACATGTACCTCTGTGATTATATATTGCTCACCGTATCAGGCTCACTTTTCTAAAAGCCAAGATTTTGATGCTTTTTACAGCATGTTTAAAAAATAATTGTCTCCATTGTTTTGACAGATTATCACTTTTTTACAAAGACATTTTAGGCATACACCCAGTAGTAAGGATGGAATGCTCCATCCTGTAAATGAATGAAAAATTGTAAAATCGAAATTACCCCAGAAAGCCCTTTCACTAAGTTTATCACTTTGTTATTAAATTTTGTATGAAATTAAGACAAAACTGGTATGAAATGAAAACAAAGGGCCAGATAATTCAATTGTGTCAAAATCCCATTTTTAGATTTTACCCACATGTTTAGGGTGTTGCCAGAGCCAGTCACATAATTATTATGGTGAATCACCCCTTATTTATTGACACTTCTAGAACTAGATGCTCCACCATGGGATTGCACAAATCAAGGCCTGACCAGTATACGATTGCGCAAGTGTCGCATCACAGATTAAACATGATGCATTTCCCTTTTTTATCCATCTTCTCACAGTCACATGATCACATGCATCCTCCTCAAAAAACTCCAGCAAATTTATCCAGTCACATTCAATCTCATCAAGAGATGCAGTCTGTATTGCTGTCAGGCCATGTGTTGGGAATTTGCTGACTTGCTATTATAAGCTGATTACACTGCACAATGAAAAGGAAGTAAGTGCCCCGTTGACGTCAAATTGAATGTTGCGATGTTGCTCATGGCCCCTCCTCCCATGATCTATGAACCATTAGGTGTCAAAACAAGGATGACAGTTTCGCCTCTCTTCTTAATTTACTTCAAGTTCATTTGAACAACATTCTAAGGTAAAGCAGTCAAACTATGTATAACAGCTAGAGACTTACCACTTAACCAATTAGTCCTAGCCCTCTTGGGTTCGGCTGTAAATAGAAATAGTCTCAGTCTTTTTTGAAATAATGTTACTTCAAGTTGACTTGAGAAAGTGCAATCTATCATTTTTTTATAATCCTAACTCTCTCTCGAATATCTTTTCAGCTAAACATGTTCTATTCAATTTCAACTTGCCTGGAAATGGACATTCTGTTTAGCCCTTGACTTTGTACACAAGAATTTGTGTGGGCTCATCAAACCGACAAGGGCGAGATTTGCATGAACAATAGCGGGGGCTACGGCTCCAACCGCCATTTCTGTGCTATTTGTTTGATCAACTTCTAGCTGCTGTCATGAATTTTGTGGAAATGTGACATTTTGAGGAAAATCACTTTTCCTGTGTTTTTCCATTTCACATGGCCATTTCAGTGAAGTCTGTCCATTTTCTGTGATTGCGGAAAATCACTGTCCCTACATAGCGCCGCATTTTCTCTAGCAAAGCAAGGGTTAATTAAAATCACTATCATACAACAAATTAATCAGACATAGAACAGTATATAATAGTGCCATTCTGATTGGGCTTTAAAAAATCGCGAAGTTAGAAAAATTGCGAAGTTAGGGGACCGGGACAATAGGACCATTCGGCTTTTGGTACGGTTGCTAGGTAACTTTCACCCTAACTTCGCGTTTTTTCTAACTTCTCGATTTTTTAAGCCCAATGAGAATGGCACTAATGTCTTGAGAAGGGTAGGAATATGGGTAACAAAACAATGCGAGGCTTGGCTACAGCCTGACTGAAACTGACGATGAACAAGGTTTCCTTCGCACCATTCACATCTTATAAATAGCTATGTTTAAAAATGTCTCGCGCTACGTTCGTAGCTCTTCTATCGGTCACATGAATCCTTTTGTTTTCATGTGGGAGGATACCGCCTGATTTTAATCTTGAACGTCTTGAATATTTTAAGAAGCATGGGTCCAGGGATGCCTTCCAAAGAACAGATGCCTGTCACAAGTTTTCCAGAAATAATGACTTGATTAGATACGGCCTGATCTGCATCTCAGCGGAAGAGGAAAGCGACTGGTGGAGCGCATGAAGCAAAAATACGGCAAGAGAATCACGCTATGTTCTAAAAAAAAATGGACACTTGTTGCTCTTTTGGAAGTGAAATGTTAGCGATGGAAACTGTCAGGAGAAAAGCGATGTGCTGCCAATTTTGATGGTTTTGCGGCAGTTTGCTGTGGGCAGATATTTGTCAGATGAGTCTGAATCAGAGGCTAAACGTTACAGACTAGCGTTCATTTGTTAGCAATGGAAACGTGTCATGAAATGTGATGTGCTGCTAATTTTGAGGGGTTACTGTAGTTTGCAGGGGCAGATGTTTGTCAGTCAGCCAGTAAAACTGAATCACAGATTGTGAAACTGCATAGACTAGCTTCTATGTGTTTGTACAGGAGCCACAACTGGCATTTCAGGCTCCTAGTCTGAGCATTCAGACACATACTTTTAAACAGAATTGAACTTACTGAGGCATTGCGTCACAATAAGCAAAGGAGGACATTCTGTAAAGAAGAGACATAAATACAAACGAGGAAGCACATCGAATAGTGGGTTGTTTCTGTAACAGAAAGTTATAATAATGAGTAACAATTCAATTAATGAATATTATGTCATGAACGTGTTTTTTACAGTTTAAAAACTGGCCTAAAGCCCCAGCATCTATGGCAATCATAGCCAATCACATTTGTACATCCCACCCACCTAAATTATCTCAAGCCCATCCAGCTTCACAGTGGCCTGAATCAAACTGTACGTTTGTCTGTTTGCCGTGGCGGCGAGGAACATCATGTAAACCTACCATCATGATGATTTGTGTGCCGCTGTCATTTCGGGCAGCCATAACTTGTCCATATTCATCAGCAGTTCATTTAAAATATGAGCATTTTTTCACGAATTACGCACACAAATCCTATACGACAGCATTTTGTCTGGCACTTAAAGGATTAATATATACTTTCTATTTATTATAGGAAACAAGATCATGTTTTATTTTTCCTGTCCACAGTTTTCATGTCACAACTTTATAACCTACACAGATTCTTGCTGGACTCTTTCCTAAAATCTCCTTGTCTGTGGCCACATCACGCTACCAAAATAGGGTAATCGCTTTTTCATGACTTAAAATACGATGCCATTAATCCATCAAGAATGATTTATGTCCATTGAATTCTCTGCAAACTTTTCCACAAAATGAATAAATCTACATGCATGCTGGTGCATCATTCTATGAAGATGTGGCTAAGATTATGCTCTCAGCACAAAACAAAAACAAAGCTGAGATATTCCATGAGAGAAAGATTAAAAGAAAGAGAAAACTGTAGAAATATTCAGTATATCCATAGAATTTTCTGCAAACTTTTCCTTAAATAAAAAGAGCACCCTGCCAGCTTACCCTCCAACAGCTGTGACTGTAATTATGCTCACAGTAAAACAAAAAAAGCTGAGACATATCACGAGAGAAAGATTAAAAAGAAAAAAATACAGAAATTAACGGAGCATGGAAGGGAAGCATAAACCTAGAACATAAAATCTGTGGCTGATATTGAACTCAAAGCAAAATGTTAGAGTTAAAAACGGTTGAGACGTACGTGTGCCATGAGAGAAAGATTGAAAGAGAAAGAGAAGAAAAAATTATTTCAAATATGGGAGGGTAGGCTGAACACAAAATATGCAATCTGTGGCTTACATTAAACACACAGCAAAATATTTAACTTTAAAAAAGGGTGGGACTTATCATGATGGTAGGATTTAAAGAGATGGAGAAGAAAAATTACAGAAATTATTGAAATATGGGAGGGAAGCTCGGATCTAAAACATGGACTTTGAGGCTGATATTTAACTCACAGCAAAATATTTAAGAGTTAAAATAGGGTGAGATATATCATAAGAAATATATCAAGAGAAGAAAGGTTGCAGAAATGATCAGAACATGGGAGGGCAGCAAAAACCAAGGAGAACATGAGAATCCAAACTCCGAATGACTCTTGGCGATGGTGTATCAATGAGTAATGTCTCGAGGCGATAAAACCAGAGGGGAGCAAAAGAGCGTCGAGATTTCTTCCACATGACTTTGGCTTAGGATTCATGATCTGTGCAGAGCTGTAATTACTGCAGACATGTTGCACATGAGTAATTAGGTCTTGCAACCCTTACTCAGAGGATAAATGTGAATTGGGAGAGAACTAGGGTGTAGGTTTCAAATAAATTTCACTGATTTTTTTTTTATTTCTCACAAATTCAATATGTGCCAGTCAAGGACTTGTTATACTTTTCCTGCATTTTTGTCCCAATTTGTAGTGAAACAATAAATAGGGTTATTATGGACAATTTCTTGGCCAAGGTACATCAACAAAATTTCAGATTGTGTTAAGAGGGAGGGAATTAATACTTTCCTTCATACATCGCTGTAAGCCGCAATGATGTGTTGCCAAGGGACACACTTTCAACTTCACACCCCTTTTCACTACAAAAAACAAGTGAAAATTTAAGAATGTTGTCACAAGAACATGAAGTTGATATTCGTCACCATCTCATCCACAAGAAAATAAGATGGTGTCGAAAATCATATTAATGTTCATCTCATTCACAAGAACTAGAGCAATTCGACTGCCACGCAGTCGATAAATATGCCTCCGCCTCTTTGCTATTCTCAGAAAATGTGTATGTTTGGTGGGCAATGTACCATTGCTCCTATGTGAAATGAAAATATCACATTCTGTTTTTTCAAGTTTAGCCAAGTTTGGCAATGTTCATTGACCTTTGACCTCTTACTTCATCGACTTCCAATCTAACCAGTCTGTCTAAATCCATCCTTGTATCAAGTTTGTTTAAAATAAGCAAATATTGGGTGAAGTTCATTGACCTTTCAGGAATTTTACCCAAACTTCACCAGTCTACTTCCATGAAGTGATACATCTCTGTACTATGTTTGGTTTGAATTGAATCATTAGTATTGGATTCAATGTGAAAAATATCTATTTGAGGGCAATTTTTAGCCAATTTTGGCAAAGTTCATTGACCTTTGATCCCTGACCTTTGAGAAATTTCACCAAAAATGTCATCAGTCTAGTAGTGATCCATCTTTGCACCATGTTTGGTTGGTATTGCTCCCTTGGATTTGAATATATTTTGAAAATGATCACTTTGGGGGCAATTTTTAGCTAATTATTGGCAAAGTTCATTGACCTTTGACCTTTGAACTCTCAGGAGTTTTACCCAAACTTTCACCAGTCTACCTCCATGAGGTGATACATCTCTGTATCATGTTTGGTTCGAATTGCGCCATTGGATTTGGACTTGGGTTTATTGTGAAAAATGTCAATTTTTGCAAAGTTCATTGACTTTTGACCTTTGACCTTCCAGCAATTTCACCAACAATGTCACCAGTCTACCCCAAGTAGTGATCCATCGTTTCACTATGTTTGGTTGGAATTGCACCATTGGATTTGGATTTTTTGTGAAAATTTGAAAGTTTGGGGCAATTTCTAGCCAATTTTGGCAAAGTTCATTGACCTTTGACCTCTGAACTTTCAGGAATTTTACCAAAAATGTCACAAGTCTATCCCCAAGTAGTGATCCATCTTTGTACCATGTTTAATGAGAATTGCATCCTTGGATTTGGATTTATTGTGGAAACGGTCATTTTGGGGCAATTTTTACAAAGTTCATTGACCTTTGACCTTTGACCTCACTCAGATTTGACCCGAATTTTACACACTTCATCAGTTTCATACAATACATACATGTACCAAGTTTGAAGCAAATCTGTTTAACGGTTCTCAAGATATTGCCTAAACGGATTCGGGACGGACGGACGGACGGACAACCCGAAAACATAATGCCTCCGGCCACTTCGTGGCGGAGGCATAAAAATATGATGGTGACAAAAATCGACATAATTTTCCTGATAATATTTATTCTACAGAAGTTCACATAGGCTGACACTACGAAGGAGCACCACAGTGCAGTGGCAACAACTGTTGCTTCTTGCAGAGAAAGTTTTTGAGACTTTGGGCTCTTTTCCAGAGGAAGTTTGAAACTTCAGTCTAATAAACCCCACTTAAATACTGGAAACTACAGAAATATGTAGAGAAAACACACTTTTATTGGAGACTCTTGACATAGTTCATTGAGACAGACCTGTCACAACAGAAACTACACTGAACTTAGCAACGTCTGTCCAAAGCGTGACTATATTCAAGAGTCTAAAGAAAGCATGCATTCCATAGTGCGCATGTTGTAAACTTGTGGAAACTTGTTGCTAATACATTCAAGAAAGGTATTGAAAGCAGAACCTGAATTTCACCCGGCCCCCCCCCTCCGATGTAAATGCATGTTGTAAACTTGTTGCTAATACATCTTTATTAAGGGATTGAAAGGAGAACTTGAATTTCATCTCTTGATCTCCCCTCCACCTCTGATGTTAACGTATGCTTACAAAAACTTGTGGAAGCTCGTTGGTAATACATCTCTACATGGGGATTGAAAGCAGAACTTATATTTCATTATTCTACCCCCCCCCCCCTTCACCTTGCTCACAACCCTGTCCCGCAAGGACGTTGCGGCCAAGAAGGGGGAAAGTATATGACTCAAATCCAGCTCAGAGGGGGGAACGGATGCCCGTCTAAACAGCCCAAAACGGCTTGTTGCTTGTATTGGCTCATTGGACGACAGAGAGAGTGAGCAGCATTCACCACTGCCTGGAAGCTGCGCCATCAGTTACCATGGCAACCAAACACACAAAAATGTCTAAACGTGCTGGCCAGCCCAAATCTGGCAGTCGCAACAGTCATAATTAACAAGTGTCGGGCTGTGGTTGGGAAGTGAGTAAGAGTGGACGATGACTGTTGTATTTACTTTGGAATCTTTCGGAGGTCAGAAGGGTGATTTCTGCAGTCTACTCTTTGTAATTGTTATTTCTGGAATGGCTTTCTCATCCATGGTGATGCATTGTCATCTTATAGATGATGAATATGATTGAGGCAGATAAGATGAAGATTGTAAGACATAGAGAAGAGAGAATGTGAAGTAGGACGAGTTTAACATTTTGTGTGTCACATCAACTACTATTCAATAGGAGTTCTATGTCTTACTCGTGCAAACTTGCCTCAATAGGGCATAAAAAGTTAAGAAGCAGAAGACGAAGTAGCAGTTGAAGCATATTGTTTCTTTCTCTTTGTTTTTGTTCTCTTTCTTCCCCTTCATCTGTTTCTTCTTATTTTTTTTTACTTAAACTTCTACTTCTTCTGAGGCAAGTTTGCATAAGTAAGACTGTCAAAGGTCTAGTTATTCTCTTTCTTTCCATTTTTTTTGCACTTCAACTGGAAAGTAGAGAAAGGATTAGAAGAAGAAGATTTAATAGGACGAAAAAGTGGAAAAGGAGATGAGGCACATTACTCTTCATGTACAACATTTTGCATTTCCTCACAAGTAATACACACAAATCCCACAGAGCCGCACTTTTCATAGCACACAAAGGGTTAATCAAAGAAGAAGCAAGAACAAAAGGAAGCAGGAAAGCAAATGAGGCGAAGCTGAAAGAGATGGAGCCCACGTGATGCAATCGGACGGACACTGGGCTGACGTTCGGAAGCAAAGTCTACACTCAGCATGATTCATACGCTACAAAGATGCCAACTTTCTCTCAGTTTCACAGGACATCCAGGGCCCTGGTCTGACTCCATTCCAAAGGGCAAGAGGTATAATGTTTCCAGATGCCAACAATTTTTCCCCTTTCAAAAAGTCTTGATGTTTATCATTTTAATGGAAAATATTCCCCTCACCCTAAAATATATCTGGATCATCCTGCTCCTAGACTAATAGAATTGTCAACTTAGAATTATTTTGTCTACTGACTCATATTTAATAGCGATTTTTCATTTTGAAGGGAAAACACCGTCACTTTTTTTCTCCTCTTTGTCATGTATGCAAGAAGAGGGTTGGGGTTATCTGTTATTGATAACACATGGCTTATGATGTTACACAATGAAGCATCAGTTCCTTTAAAATGTGAGACAACAAAATTTAGTCTAAAAGTGCAGTAATTAGCATTTTCCCTTTTGTCACCAAACAGATGTTCAATCATGATACATCATCCAAGAGAACAAACTCATCTCTTCATAGTGCGTGTTAATTCCCTCAGGGCTACCCAACAAAGCGACAAGCAATAATTAAGTTTATACAAAAATGTGGAGTGCATTTCTTAGATGGGCATGGAGCTTTAAATGCATTTCAAACATGACTTGTAAAATGTTTGCAATTAAGGCGTATTCCCCAAGGATTGCCTGACACAGCAACAAGTAATGGTTAAGTTGGTAACGAGCAAATCCCTGTGATCAAACGAGCATGAAGCTCGAGGGGACGGTGATCGGAGGGCAATCAACTATCATGACCCTTTCTCACCCCTACATGTTGATCTGTACATGTACCGTTAAGACACACAGCTCAAGGCAGGGCAGGAGGAATGAATTCTCCATAACGGATATTGGAGAAAAGTTGTTGCGTAATGCACCACGCAGCGACATCCAAAATTTATTTGCACTCATAGCCCCTTCCGGTCGCATACACTAGTACAAAAATATACATTAGTGGAAACTCCCCTATTTCAAAAATAAATTTGAATTCCTACATTTCTCTAACCCACAAACTACAAGTTGATGTTCATGAACCTGTCTCGTGGCAAAAAAAGAAGAGGACGACATCTGGGAATTCTTGGCATGTAATTGTTTGAAATTCCTCAAAGTTCATAATGACATAAACTCTTGATCTAATTCTGTTTTCCTTCCAGAATGATGAAACCTCACAAAATCTTAATTACAATGATAGCAAAATTCATTTTTTTCTAATTTGAGAAAATGTCCAACGTTGTTTCAAATTATAGACAACAGACACTAACATTAGTTCACAACTTCACTTGATTCTACAAAAGAAAGACATATAAAACTCCCTAATTCTTGGGGTAAGACAAAGGGAAGAGATAAAGGGTAGGGGATAACCTCTGCTGTTAACATTTGTACAAATTTGTTTGAAATCCCCCTGAAGCCCACAATTACATCACTTCCTAGTCACATTCTTATCTTTTCTCAAGAAACTGAACCCAGTTGGTATAAACCCCTTGCATCTTCCAGACAACATGACACACTGACGGAGGAAGCGATGGATTAAACTGCCAGGGACTTCCTCTGCAAGAAGCTTTGTTTGAGAAAGATGAGCAACATGCACATCTTTGATGATCTTTGTTTGCACCACATGGTATTGATGATATGGGACTATTACTCACTGGATGAGATGGGTATTACAAAGTGATGGAATTATATACTGTATGCATATAAAACTGAACAGGAATATTTTGGTAGAAATAATGATTACATTCTTTTAAAACCAACAATAGATGCAACATACTGCACTGGAAATAACTAATCACAATCTCCACAATCCCAAGTCCAAAATGTAAAGGTACACTCAAGCTCAAAGGAATTGGCATAGGGAAAGGAAAAGGGAAGAAAGGGAACTTGTTTTCACTGAAATTTGACTATTTTTGTGGTACGAAAAAAGAAAACTCGATCAATTATTGAAGATTATTTCTTCAAAACCGAATATTATGCTTTGCCGATTCCAGGGAAAGATTATGTAATCACTTTCTCTCAAATGTTGACAAAGTCCGGAAGCTTTCAGAATTAGGTCTGCAAAAGGGACGGCTACCTTTAATCTGCCATCATCCTGGGACTAATGTATTTCATGTCACTGCTGTGTATTTATGTTAAAATACTGATTATTTCCCTGACTTCTTGTGGTTTTCTTGAAAGTAACTTTCCCGTAGTTTCAACTAGGGTTCAAACCAAAATACAAGTTGTGAAACAGAAGCAGACCAAAAATATCTCCCAATCGGAAAATCTAATTTAAGCTTTTGCTACAAGTAACGATCGATCGCCACTACCCTACTGCCCCAATCCTAAATCCGTTTTTATCTCTTCCCTCAATACCCTTGAGTACAAAGCTAACATTCCTTCAAAACCTTGAAATTCATTTCTTTCAGTTTAGGAATCAGATATTTTGCAATCCAGTTGCTCTTGCACGTGTCACAAATAAAATGTGAAATATTGCAAACAGATGGGAAGATGACACGCAACTAGTTGAAGATGAGCGCGTAGGAACGTTGCCTCTGCAGGCATACAAACTGTATTCCCAAGCTAGCTAGTTCTAGATGTGGATACAATGAATAAAATGTGTGTGATGTTTCCGTTATTGAAACACATCTATACGGTGTTATTCCATGAAACGTAGAAAGACTTGTTCATTGTGAAACTAGCCAAAATGTGGACATGATAAATAAGCTTGTGATGTTTCAATTCTCGAAACCAACATCTAAGAAATGTAATTGAAATTCCATGAAATTGGAAATACTTGTTTATTGTCCAACTAGTCTTGGCTCTAGGCTTTGGAAAATGGTCTGTTTCTTTATCATGCATAGCCTGTCTTCCAGGCTGTTGGAAATTTTCAATCCAAAGTATAACATATAATGAATGTGTCTGGCTGCAGTAGGCCAATCATTCTTATTTCCTTTTCCAGGGATTTGGGCAGAGGGAGAAAAGATGTAAAAAATGGAAGAGTGATTAGTTTAGTCTTATTAGTACATGTACTAGACTCTACTTTGTAAGTTTGAATTAGAAATGTCCAAAAGTCTGGAAGACAGGTTATATCATGCACGTCAGGAATCACATTGGAATACTACAGGGTGTTTCGGGCTCTAGGCTAGAGGCATACCCCCCCCCCCCCCTTTATTCATCACATGAAATATCCCTCAGATGTGCATCATATATTTGAAATGTAAAAAAGGGCAATTTCATTGTTTCACTAAACATTAGAGTCTATCGACCTGTATCAACTGAAAAATTCTAAGATATAGTGAAGTATAGCAATCTGTTAAGATACCAAATACTGGCCAATTATCTGAACTTTTAAACTATAGCTTCCTTACTCTAAAACCTTCACACATTTCAGCTCAAACGATCAGACACAAACCAATTAAAAAACAAATCCCTTCCGCACTTTCTCAAGTCCCTAATAACAATTCAGCTTATCCACCGTTAATCCCTCTCCCTGACTCACACTCAGCTAACCAGCCGCGCGCCTATTTTTATTCTCGCCAAAAGAAGAACCTGTGTGGTATTCTTGTCTGAAACTCTACAGCATTCTTCACTTCACCAAAGCAGCTCTGCGGGAAGTTGATTTAAACTTGTCTGCATGAGTGCGCCTGTCAACCAACAGCACCATACGGAGCAAGAGATAGACACAAAAATCATGGTTTTGATGAAATCTTCCTGTTTACGATTCATTTCTTTATCTCGAAGGGCTCGGAAGGAAGTGCGATCCGCGGAAGAACGCACACGGCCCTAGATAGTGACGCAGTGTAACACGTCAGATTGAGTGAGATTTCACTCGGGGGAAATGCTAGAGGAGATGGCAGAAGAAGAAAAGGGAGAAATACTAGAGGAGGTGGCAGAATTAGAAGACAATACAAGCAGTAGAAAATACAAGTGGAAAGATGTACCAATTTTCAATGTGCCTGATTTGGCTGGATTGAGGAAAGAAATAAAATGATAGGGACAGAGAGTGAGTGAAGCAAAGTGTAAGGTGGATACCATCTAGGCTTCATGGAGCACTTGCTGAAAAGGGCCCCATTGCATAAAACTAAATATAAGTGGTAAGTCTGCCATCAATGGCAACTACCATGGTAACACTGCCCAACAGCCAATCAAATTCAAGGTTTCCGTGGAAGATGCCATTCGTAGCAAAGTTATCATCAATGGTAAGTTTTATGCAACGGGGCCTAGTTAAGAAAGGACAAAAGATCAGTGGATGTACATGTCAGCTCAACCTGTTCACTAGGAAATTGGAAGGAAGGGTAAAAGAGGGTGAGAAACAGAGAAAGAAAGAGAAAGGGAGGGAGAGAGGGACAGACACAGAAAGAGAAGAGTGAGACAGAGCAGGAGGGGGTGATATAGATCGATTGAGAAAAGGAGACTGAGATAGCTGTAGGGAATGAGAGAGAATGAGGGAGACAGAGGGAGAGGGAAGGAGTGAGGGAATGAAAGAGAGAGAGACAGAGAGAGAGAGAGAGAAAGAGAGAGAGAGAGAGAGAGAGAGAGAAGAGAGAGGGGAAGGGGGTGACAGGAAGAGTGATAAATTAGATAAAAATGCAAGGAAATGAAGGAAATAAAAGAAAAAGAAATACAGATTATAAAAAAGAGGAAATACAAAGTGAGCACAAAAGGGAATACAAATTGTGCACTGTCTTTGAATGTCTTTCAGACAAAGAAACTGCAGCCCACCCACAGAGCAAATATATATCCAACCCACTGAGCACAATCACTACAGCACAGCTCCCTCATTATACAGTGACCAAGCTAACTAGGTCACATACATCAGCGGGCATCCCACAATGCCTTGCAATTTTCCACGTGACTGCACAGGATGCTGCTGTCATACTCACATTGAAATCAGCGTTGCCTTGAATTTCTCCCTCCGCTCTGCGTTCGTCTTGAAGTAGGGAATGGTCGCTCTGCACGCCGACTTCTCTCATGGGCATGAGCGCCTAGAATAGAAGATATACAGGATAAGACGGAGGAGATGTGAAGTACGAACCGAGGCGCATAACAGAGATTATTCTATACATCTCACTCTCTCATTTCCATTGGCATGAAGATATGTAGTAAGCCAATAGGGGAATCAAAGCTTGGCGATGTAAGCTTTAAGACACGAAACATTTATCTCACATTGGGTACAGCTACTGCTAAATTTTTAATTGCTAAATCTTTGAATCATATTTGTTGTGTCGTGTAAGTGCTGTTTGAATTGTAGTTACAAAGCACTTTACAAGTATGACTGGACAGTGACTTGATGCATTTCAAGTATGTAATAAATACACATAGGTGTTATGAACAATGTTCACATTTAATTGTTCTTTGAATGTTTCCATGGTGAGAGTGTACTAATAAATACTATTTAGAAAAAAATTAAAACTTTTGGTAACACCATGTGGTTGTATTCTTTCGAATAATTGACCCACATACAACCACACGGTGTTACCAAAAGTTTTACTATTTTCTAAATAGTATTTATTAGTAATGTTCACATTATTATACATATTTCTATGATTTGAACACAGGGTCCCCAGGGAGAACGGTACAAGCCAACTGATGGGGCTACCCTGTATAAAGAACACTGAATAAATAGAAAAAGGCCATGTGAACAATGCCAGTAGTAGACAGGATGTTGCCTTGATATCAGCATGTACGTGCCCCTCTCCGGTCTAAGCCTATTCATACTGTGCAAAACACAGCTCCACTCCCATAAACACAATCATGTAGGCCGTGTGAACAATGCCAAAGAGAAGACATCACTTTACCTTGACATCAGTCTGTGTGTACCCCTATCTAGTCAGAACCTGTTCACACTGTGAAAAACACAGCTCTAATACCATAAATACAATCACCTTGGCAATGTGAACAATGCCAGTCAGTAGACATCTCATTACCTTGATATCAGTCTGTGTATGCCCCTCTCTGGGTCGAATCTGTTCACACTGTGAAAACACCAGCCCCAATCCCATAAATTCAATTATCAAGGCAATGTGAACAATGCCAGTCAGTAGACATCTCATTACCTTGATATCAGTCTGCGTGTGCCCCTCTCTGGTTCCAACCTGTTCACACTGTGAAAACCCTAGCCCCAGTCCCATAAATTCAATTATCTAGGCAATGTGAACAATGCTAGTCAGTAGACAGCACATTACCTTGATATCAGTCTGTGTGTGACCCTCTCTGGTCAGAACCTGTTCACACTGTGAAAACCCCAGCCCCAATCCCATAAATACAATTATCTAGGCAATGTGAACAATGCCAGTCAGTAGACAACACATTACCTTGATATCAGTCTGTGTGTACCCCTATCTAGTCAGAACCTGTTCACACTGTGAAAACCCCAGCCCCAATCCCATAAATTCAATTATCTAGGCAATGTGAACAATGCCAGTCAGTAGACAACACATTACCTTGATATCAGTCTGCGTGTGCCCCTCTCTGGTTCGAACATGTTCACACTGTGAAAAACCCAGCCCCAATCCCATAAATTCAACTATCTAGGCAATGTGAATGATGCCAGTCAGAAGACATCTCATTACCTTGATATCAGTCTGCGTGTGCCCCTCTCTGGTTTGAACCTGTTCACACTGTGCCACCTTCTCTGTTGCTACTGCATCTGGTGCGCGGCCCTGCTGGGTGACTGCCAGCATCTCAGTTAGGGTCTTGGGCTGCAGATTTAGACGAAACAGAAACAAAATATTAACATGGTCATAATTTCTATCAATTTTTTTAAACATGAGAATTTTAAATTATGGAAATGGTAAAGAAGTTCCTCTTCTATTTCTGTGGTTGTTAAATAAAAAAGCACATTTTTTGACCTGCAAAAGGGACACCCTATCTTTAACGTGGGGTTATGTTGTATAGCACGTTAACTAAAGCAAGCTGTGAAAACAATGAAACAAGAACTATATCATTGTTATCACAGATGTAATACTTAACACATGAAGAGAATCGTATAAGATATTGGGCAAGAAAGTTCAAATTGAATCAACCCTGACTTCCCTTTCTTGTTATGAACTAACAGAAGCATGTCATTTTACTTATTATACTGTCAGGAAAATGGGCCATCGGTTATTCATGAGTTTATCAAAACATAAATTCATTCTCTTTGTAACAACTATCTATGAACATTGTGATGTTGAATTATCATGTTAAAAAAGAATGTGCCTCAAGTGAAGAGAGATGATGTAAGCCATACAAAAAACATGAATGGTGTATAACTTCATTTTACAAGAGTGAGCAAAACACTGAGAATTTTTATTCAGCATAACACTTTAATACCCAATACTTGATCAGGGTAGAAGCATATTTAGAAATGTACACATAACAGGAACTAGAGATTATTTTGCTTCCTGTCAACAAAAAGAAATCTGTTAATTTCAGAATCAATGAATGCAGCGAAATCAACACTTGATTGGCAGTCTATCGTTTATTTCAGACTTTGACCCACATATTACAGAAAATTTGCAATCACAGAATCTCTTATGGTAGCTTGTAACAAAATATGTAAATTGGTTTTCCTTTGGTTGACAGGTAGTATTCTCTGGCTCAGGACGAAATCAAGACATCTTCTGTAGACAAGGGGAAACTTGCATGTATGGCTTATTTATTTGGAACTTATGAGTCTGATTATCAAATTATCATCAATCTTTGGAAGGATGATCACATTGGCAAACATTCCATTTACCTTTCTATAAAGCACATGTAGCAGATACTTCATTCCTGATGCACATTGTACATATTGAATGTAAATAATGAGATTTTTTTTTCTTTTTATGTTCAGCTTTAGAAAGACAACCATTGCTGAATCCCTGGATTGTACTGCCATGCACAAATGGGTGCAATTCATGATATTGCACTTTTCACAGACGGAAATATGCAGAACAGACTTATGAATACATACAAAAGTTAGCTAAATACTTCTCTTGCAATGAACCATGAAATTTATTGTCTACAATATTTGAACTTGTTGAATGCAGTGGCAGCCTTTACAAGGTGAACTTATGAATACTTACAAAGGTTAGCTAAATACAGTACTTCTCTTGTGATGAACCACGAAATCTATTGTCTACAATATTTGAACTTGTTGAACGCAGTGGCAACCTTTACAAGGTGAACTACCACAAAAGACCCAAGGAGGGGATTCATGGGAATGAACAATAATGGCAAAAACTCTAAATTTGACATCACAGATTCTACAGTTTTGCATCATGGTGCTGCTTTCTATTTTAAAGTGATATTCTGATTTGTCACTGTTTATTTGATTCTTTGTTTGTCCTTATATATTATAACAATATAAAGTTATTCCTGGTAAGAGCAGGTTACTTTAGGGAAGGCCCCAAAATGTGAGTGAATTTGGGGAAGGCCCCCAAAAGTTGGTTGACTTGGGAAAGGCCAAAAAAGGAAAGTTCATGGCTTGATGTTTCTCACACTTTCTTCCTTTTCATGTTCACATGCACTTCCTGTGAATCAGTTCTATTTGCGAGACACTTCCCCCCTTTTCTTTCTCTCTGATGCTGATGTGGGACTTTCGGTATAATGTACCCATTACTAATGGGAATGTGATCATGTACTTCTCATAGGGAGAATAGAGAGACATAGAAGGGGGTGGATAGTGGACGATGTAACATAATCAGACAATGAGAGATGGACAAAAGGAGGAGGGGGTGGGGGTGATGGTGATAGAGTGGACAAAGAGAGGATAAGGAAGGGGGGGGGGGAGGAGGAGACAAGGCACAATGTTGGAAGGAATGTGATCAAGTATTTCTCAAAGGAGAGGCAGAGAGAGAAAGAAGAAGGTAGGCAAAAAAGAGAGAAAAAGACAGATAGAGGGGGAGGGAGGGGGTGGGGTGATAAAGTAGACAAAGAGAGGATACAGAAAGGGAAGAGGAGACAAAAAGAGATGATGCACCACTACCATTGGAATGAGTGTGATCAAATATTTCTCCAAGGAGAGACAAAGAGACATAGTATAGATGTCACATGATGAGAGAAAGACAGAGAGAGGAGGGAGGGGGGTGTTGAGAGGGGGGGGGGGCGGAGTGGGAGAAGGAAGAGCGGAGAGAAGAGAAGCAGAGAGACAAAGGGATAGAGTGAGATGAAACACAATGAGAAAAACAGATAAGGGGAAAGGGTGAAAAAGTGGATAGGAAGAGGAGGAAAATGGAGAAGGAAAAAGAAAGAAAGGTAGAGAGATGGAAAGGCGTGGACAGAGTATAGATGTAACATAATGAGAGAAAACGGATAGAGGGAAGGGGAGGGCTAGAGTGGATGGGGAGATGGGGAGATGAAAGAGCAAACAGAGAGAGAGAGAAGCAGGGAGACAGAGAAGGGGGGAAGAAAAAGTACAGATGTAACATAACGAGAGAAAGATGGATAGGGGGAGGGTGAAGAGTTGACAAGGAGAGAGGGAGAAGGATGAGGACGAGCAATACATTTAGATGGGAGGCACAATGCCCCCATCACTAATGGTATAAATGTGACTATGTTATTCTTAGGGAATATACTGTACTGGGAAGACAAAAATGTCTTTAAAAGGTGATCGTGAGCAATTTTCTTGCCAATGGTCTTAAATTTATTTATTGTCCATTTTAGAAACTTGCTGAAAGTTATTTGCCGTAGATTTATCCACATTTGTAGAAATTAGTGATTAAATCACAAATCTTTAAATTGTTCGGGCCGAACGTTTCGAGGATTTGTGATTTAATCACTAATTACTCCACATGTGGATCATATGAGGGCAAGTAACTTTCAGCAAGTTTCTAAAATGGACAATACATGAATTTAACACCATTGGCAAGAAGATTGCTCACGATCACCCTTTTGAAGGCATTTTGTCTTCCCAGTACAATATATTCCCTTTAAAGGAGAAGCAGAGCGACATATAAGGGATAAGGGGTAGACAAAGTGATATAAAACACACTGAGGGGAAGACAGGGGGGGGGGGGGGTGATAAAGTAGATAGGAAGAGGAGAAGGGAAAAGAGAAAGAGTTGATGAGACACAATGCCCATTACTAATGGAATGAATGTGATCATATCTTTCTCAAAGGAGAAGCAGGAAGACAGAGAAAAGGGGGTGGAGAATTTGATACGTAACACAATGAGAAAGACGGATATGGGGAGAGGGTAAAAGAGAGTGGGTAAAAAAAGTTGAAGGGGGAGTGGATGAGGGGCAGAGGAGGAGATAGAGAGGTGAAGTAGATGAAAAGGGGAAACATGAATGAGACGAAAAGAAGATGAAGATGAAGAAGAAAAAGCAGGAAAAGTTAAAGGATGAAGTTAAAGGAAAGGATGAAGATGAATTGGGAAAGGAGGGAACATGGAAACTTGTGTGTGTGTGTGTGTGTGAGAGAGAGAGAGAGAGAGAGAGAGAGAGAGAGAGAGAGAGAGAGAGAGAGAGAGAGGGAGAGAGAGATAGACAGAGATGGGGGAGGAGATCAGGGGAGAGAGGGAGGAAAGATGGCTAGACGTCAGGAAGAACAATGCAAGCAGCATGACTATCAAGTCAATCATAAGTCTGCAGAGATAAACTTCCAACCTCCCATTGGGATCACAACATTAGAATGTCAACATGATTCAATCTACTAAAATCTGATTAAACATTTAATATCTAATCATTCTTCTTTTCAAAATGAGTCAATGACTGAATTCCCATTTGATTGAAATTACAAATGATTTGTAATGACCTTTTCTACCTTTTACATCTGATAAAATTCCCTTTGTATACGAAGTATAAAATATCATGTGATGTGTAGACTAATTTTCAGGTGGTACATGTGTATGTATGTTTGAACCTGTATGAAGTTTATCCATGTTATTGACCTGTGCGTGACATCAGATAGGTTGAAAGAGAGATTAAAATTGAAAAGAGATGATAGCAAACAGATGAATACAGGCAAATAAACCAATGGACAGATAGGACAGGCAAGTGGATAGATGGACTAGAGAGATACATACTTGAAGATACATTTAAAAAAATAGTTTCAGATATATAGCTAGCATTCTGGAAAGATATTTAGATAGATATTTACATGGATAAGTAACAAGATCAACATGGCTATCGGGAGGCAAACAGATCACCCTACTGACAGGAAGACACACAGACAGATCTGAAAAAAAAAAATGAAAATCCTTTACAACTAATCAAATGCCCTATACAGGTTAGAGAATGTATGATCACTGGCACATGAAACATTAGTGCCATTCTCACCGGGCTTAAGAAATCGCAAAGTTAGAAAATTGCGCGAAGTTAGGGTGAAAGTTGCCTAGCAACCATACCAAAACCCGAATGGTCCTATTGTCCCGGTCCCCTAACTTCGCGATTTTTCTAACTTCGCGATTTTTTAAAGTTAATGGACAAACAGGCTGAAAGACAGACAAACACAGACTAACATCTTACAGCATCTTGATGAGTCTGACCAGGGCGAGAAACAAACATAATAATGGACAGACTTCAAAACAGACTGACAGACAGACAGACAGAGAGACTCACATCTTGCAGCATCTTGCTTAATCTGACCAGGGCGGTCTTCATGCTGTTCAGATCCTGCACCATCTGACGGTAGGTGCCAGCGTCTACCAGAATGGTGTCCCTCCCGCTACCCTGGTGGGCCCCCTGGCCGGGGGTGTTGGGCCTCACATTCCCCCCTCGTGGGGTGCCCCCAGTGGAGTGGTGTCTGTGTCTGTAGAAGAGATGGAAAGGATACAACATTAAATGAGTATCAAAATAATGATGTATTTATAACACGCATATCGCAAATGTCTCTGGGCATGAGGGGTGTTGCCGGAAGTGGTGTCTGAGTATGTAGAAGAGATGGAAAGGATACACAATTCCATGAAAATCAAAATAATAATAATGTATTTGTGATGCAAGAAATTTAAATAAGAGAAGAGAAGAAACGTTCAGCATAAATACTGCTTAGTAGTTACAATACATGCTATCGAATACAACAGAAAGGTGCCAGACCACCACAGTATACTGTACATGAAATAGAACAAAGGAATTTCATATGCAGATCGGTGGACTGGCTTCTGATGGTTTTAATGATAAATGATAGAAATCATCCTTTTCAACCCATTTTACAGTCATTCGGTCTACTCTCACTTCGTCTTACTTCAGCTTTGATGACTAGCACAATGTTGAAATTATTCTTAAAGTTGACTAAATTTGATACTAAATGGATGTGTGTTTCATTGGAGAATGGGCCTACTGCACTATGACCAGATGTACACATAGCACATCTATTCCTTTCGTCCAGGAAATTAGCTGCAAGCACGACCCCCTCAAATAGCAAAAAGACAGACACATAAACAATTTCCCTCAAGAAAAGTGCAGTTTTGTGCACATGCATGTTATGTACTGTACACCCTGCAAAGCAGAAGACGAGGCGAAGTATCTCCTGATTTCGCATGTTCTACGTACTTACAGCTCAGAGAACAAAGAGATGGGCATGATTTCCCGCAGCCTTTATCGATGAACGCATCAATCAATGATTCCGCAATCTTCCCTCTACTCTTGTCTATATACCGTCCCGAAAGAGATGAATCATGCCATTTCGACACAACCCATCCCAGAGATATATGTGCAACGTTGTGCGCTCTGAGCAACATGTGTGTACACGTATATGTCGTCGTGAAGTGCCTCTGGCTGCCGTCGTATTTAATTAAACACATCCAATCAGTTTAAAGTGTGGGGGCAGGGATCTACGGCCCCACGCGGTATATGTTCATTAGTTCATTAGGCACTGAACATTTGCTACTCTTTTCCGGCATGGACATGTAACTCGTGTGTTGCACGCTGAAAAACATTACATGATATTACATCAGTGAACAAAAATGATGAGGAGTTTCAAGGCGATTTTAGGTTTAAAAAGTGAAAAGATTCAATCAGCTAGTGTATGTGTGTATATGAGGGGGGGGGGGGCATGGATATACATTGTAAGTGCCCCCATGTTGTAAAACAACACACATCCTACTATTCATTGCCAGTAGTACTGTAACTTACAAGTTGCGGGTCAAAAAAACATTGCGTGATGGTACATATCAGTGACCAAAATTATGTGTGTTTTAGGTCGATTAAGGTCCAAATATGTAAAATTAACAAAAACGAAAGAGCTACATTTACTGTGAAACCACCATCATTATACAGCATATATTTTATTTATCATAGGCCTTGAATATTAGCCCCCCTCCATTAGAAAAACATAATAGATTTCTTCCCTACTTTATTTCTTGTCACATAATACTAAAGCAAAATACTAAAGCTGTCAAATGAACATAATGGTGAAAGTCTGATCGTATGAATTCATGTCTCCATGCTCCTTAATGAAATTTATGTGCAGCTTCCTTATCAGTGTTAAAAGTCTGCAGCAGAAAAATCTAATCATTGTTTGTGGGGCTTCTTTTCAAGATGGATGTCATGAAACTGCTGTGCATTAGATATACAGTGTCAGTACAAGTATGTTTATCCCATGAAAAAAGGGGTTCTTTTTTGCATTCATGGAGGTCCGCTCTTTGCCTTTTTTGGGGGGTGGGGGGTGGGGGGGGGGGCAAAATTGCCCTGAGGCCCCTACACACACTATGCATGTTATTTTCATTGGACAAATACCCTGCTACTGCTTCATGAGATCAGGATTACATCACTAGACACAAACTTTGATTTCATTGCTCTTTCAAATACTCTAATACTTCTAAACTGCAAAGTGATACCAAAATAGATGTGTGGGACCAATCTATGAACAAGTTTCATGCTCTGATGCCAGGCGGCATTATTTGATTTGGTATCCGGCAAAAATGTGGGTCAAATGTGTATAAAAATGTACACCCAGTTATTAATTCAATTGAGACAAACTCATCCTGTGTCTATCCTCTGCATACATGTGAACAATTTTTATTTTGAGGGCAGGTCAAAAGTACTGTGTTACAGAGACCTAATTGTGGGGAGCACTTTTCATGCCTGATGTCATGAATGAAACAAACACCCTGAAACATATTTTGCATTTACCTATTCACAGGAGGGAAATGTGTGTGAGTGGGGGGGGGGGGGGGGGCGGGATTAATTTGCCCCTTAGCCCCTACCCTTCCCCCGCACATGTACACACTACAGGCACACACTATTTTTAATTATGCACTGTTTGTAATATGGTACTAGCAATTGTTCATTGTGCAGAATCACATAATCATGACATGCATGACAGTACTAGGTAAACAAAATTTATTATGGAAGAAAAATAATCATTTTCATTCATTAACAGGATGGAGCACGCTATCCTTACTACTGGGTGTATGCCTAAAATTTCTTTGTAAAAAAAATAATCATGTTCTATGACTCATGCAAGTGTACATGTAATATCGACAGTATTTAAACAAGTATTACCTTGTATGTACACACTAGAGTACATACTGTTTGCATTGTACATGTATGTAATATGGTACCAGCAATTGCCCATTGTGCAGAATCACATACGTAATCATGACGGTACTGCATGATCAAAATCAATTACGGAATAAAAATAATAATGTGCTCTGACTCACTGAGTATTAAAAAAATATTACCCTTATTCTCTCTGCACATGTACTGTTTGTACATGTATACCAGCAAATTGTTCCTAGTGCAGAAAAGCATAATCACAACTGTACTGCATTAACCATCAACAAATTTTATTATGGAATAAAGAAAGTCATGTTCTATGACTCATGCAAGTAAAATCTATAGTAATAAAAAAAATTACCCTGATTCTAACTGTACAAGTACACACTACATACATACTAGTACAAACGTATGCATTTTATGCAATCTGGCTCTAGCGATTGTTCATTGTGAAGAATCACATACTGCAAAAACAACATTTTGAAGGGAATCAGAATAATAATGTTCTATGACTCATTGATGCTACTAATATTTGCAACGTGTAACTCGCTTTGGCATCTGTGACGCACATTAATACACGCGATCATGCACATGTGTATAAATATGTTTAGGTAGTGATCCGGCACTGCACATGGTACCGCCATTAGGAGTGTACTTGGTTCACTCTAATGCATTCAACACGAATTGCATGAAATCAAAGATACATGCTCTACAGTAAAGGGTGTTAGGGTTTAACACTGTGTAGTCATGAATGGGATGTCATGATACCATGAAAATTAGTCTCATTCTTGTTTGATTTCAAAACATCAGGGCCCCCATTGCATAAAACTTACCATTGCTGGTAACTCTGTTACCAATGTCAACTTCTATGGAAATCTTGAATTTGATTGACTGCTGAGCGATACATGTTACTATGGTAGTTATCACTGATGGCAGAGTTATCATTAGTGGTAAGTTTTATGCAACAGGGCCCAAGAGAGAGAGTCATCTTCTCAAAATGATAACATCATTAAAATCGATTGAAAGCCAGACCCAGTGTTGACAGCAGAGCCCTGTAGCATGAAACTTATTATTGATGGTAACTTAATTTGCTTCCAATCGCAACTTGTATGGAAACCTTGAAGTTAACTGGCTATTGAGCTGTGTTACCATGGTAGTTACCATTGATGGCAGAGTTACCATTAGTGGTAAGCTTTATGCAACAGGGCCCAGGAGAGAGTCATCTTCTCAAAATGATAACATCGTTAAAATCGAATGGAAGCCAGATCCAGTGTTGACAACAGTTCTGCAATGATTAGGACCAGATAAATGTAATTCAAAGTTCTGCCATTCATGTATCACAGAACAAAGGGTATTGAATGCATGAATTTCAGAAGATAAAAAAACTGATATTATGTATTGATGCCTGTACTTGAATGTGTACTATGAACAAGTTATCTATAAGATGCGCATAAAGAGTTAAACTCATTTCAATAAGCGGGATCCTGATATTGATCGAGACGTGCATATTGATATTGTATTAAAGTGATTGTGAGTTAGTGTTTGTTCAAGTAGCACATGTTCAGTATAAATGTGATAAGCCCACATTGCCCAACCCATGTTGATTCACCACCCTTGCAAGACCCTTCAAACTGCACCCTGTCGTGATATGTATGTCAGGTATATATTGAATGACTTCTTCAACTGGCACATGTTTTAAGGACACATATATCAACAAAGCAGCATATTGTTTGCCACTGGAAGGCTCATATCATCTGCTATATATCATTATATATCATATACATGTATCATATCATATCATATGTTACATATTATATATCATATCATGTCATATGTTATATATTATATATAATATCATATCATATGTTATATATTATATATCATGTCATATCATATGCTATATTATACAGTGGTGGCACACATACCTACTACTAGTACTTGAAGTGTCATTGTAGAGATTTAACCCATTCAGCTGATCCTCCTCATAATGAAAATGCCTGATCCCTGATTGACAGTACATGGCAAGCATGTTCCCACGAACCACAACGATTCACAAAACGTCAAACTGACAGCAACACGCAGAGAAATCCACACTCTCGCATGGCAATAGAAATCCAATCGAAACTCCAATAGAAATCCTATCCTCTACAACTTGTACAGTACAATAAATGCCTGTTCCCGGTATATTGATAACTCATGGCAAGCACGTTCCCACAAGCAACAACGATTCACAAAACATCAAACCGACAGCAACACATGATGAAATCCACACTCTCGCAAATTTGCATGGAAATAGAAATCCAATAAAAATCCTATATGAGTTGCAGCTGTCACAGGTTCACGGCAGAGTCAATGCATAGCTATATGTAGATATATCTGAAACTGGCTCCATAGGACAGTATATACTCCAATGTACAATATGTAGTTAGTACTGATAGTACAACATATATGTACTAACACAGTGTACTACATGTAGTAGACTGTGGAAGTATATAGGTACACTTAACCTTCTTATTGGAGATCCAACAGCAATTTCAGATCAGATCCACACTGCAAATATTTGAGCACTTCCACCAAAGGATTAAATCCACAAGTCACTAGCAGTGAACTAATATCAGACGAGACTCCACAAATCAAACTCTAGTGCCAAAACGTGTGAAGGCTTTCCAGTCATAGCGGCTGTGATTGTGTATTATGATACAGGCATGAGCTCATTCCAGCCCATGATTGTCAATTAATCCATGGATTAACAGCACGGCATCCGCAATAACTGCGCTAAAATGTCAACAATAATATCAAGCCAGCAAGGACCATGCCGGATCGCGAATTCCCCCGGCAGCAGCTAAAAGTTCAGTAGATCCATTCTGATTCAAAGTTCCACGTCACCCGGTGTTTATGTAACAAAGCAGACAGGATATGAACCGGCAAACCAGTGCAATGCTTCCTCAAAAAAGAGTGTCGAGAGAACAATAATAGAGAAAGACAGCTTAGATATCACAACAGTACCCGAGAGATATCAAGCCTGCCAAGGATTCTGTCATTGAATAGCTAGAAACTGTACTTCCATCCACTGCCCTCATTTTGTTTTTGTTTTTACACCGCGCCTCCTCCCTCGTCCAACCCACCCACATGTGTTGTTCAAGTTCAGCGAATATATTCAATCCGATTCACATTCGCTGTATCGCTCCAACCGATTTTTTCCTAAACGTAAGCTGTTTATGTACACAACACGTACATGTACAGTAGTACCGTGTTTGGATCTCTAAGAATGTTGTGGCATGTCTTTATTTATACAATAAATGACATTCCAGTTCGGCAATAAACAAACTTCCTACAAAATAGAATTGAAGAATCCTTCAAAGCCTACATCAAATTTCAATTGAACAAAAGAGTGCAAGAAATGCTTCATGGGAAGTTTAACAGATGTTAAATTCCATTTTCCCTGTAAATGAATACTTCATGCATGTGTACAATACATGTAATTGTCCTTGCTGTTTTTTTTTTTTCACCCCAAACTATCCAGATCTACTCCAAGGGTAAAAAGATAAGTACAATCAGGGAGGTGGGAACTCCCACCTCCCTGGTACAATAGTACAGCAGCTACTGCTTTGCCACTTTGATAATCTGTTTTCTATCATGTTACGACCAAATAGTTTTATTCATGAGTCAACTTGAACAGATAAGGTGGAAGCTGAATGCTGCAAGTGCATTTTAAATGAACTACACATATGTACACTGCACACTATACTTTGTACATGGACGGTAAGCATAGAAAATATATATCAATAACAAAAACATAGATAATCTAAAACTGGCAATAATTTAAAATTGAATTCCGGTTTCAAGCTCGAAGAAGTACAGATTTAACCCGATTGCAGCCTTACACAGTATGCATGTGAAATCCTACAACAGAATTTCAGTATACAATGTAATTAGCAAATACTGCTTGTGGGCCTACACCTGAACAGTGGAGGTTGTTTACCATCTGCGCTACTTACAACTGTTCATGGACATGTACAACATAATTGTACACAAATACCTGTACCTTGGTAGCCTGTAATTCAGGCTGTTGGGCATTTTTAATCTAAACTATAACATTCAATGAACGATTCTGGCTGTACGAGAATAGTAATCATCTTCAATTTCTGCTCTGGCTCCTCGCAAATTAAGAAAAGAGGTGAATGATTTAAATGTTACTAGTTTTAGAATATGAGACTCTATTCTTCATTTTGGATAAGAAATCTCCAACAGCCTGGTACCAAAGCTATGTACACCATACAGTAACTGTACATAGATACCCCGCACCTAGGTTACAACTGTGTGATGACTTGCATGTTATGCCCCCAAGGAAAGTGTGCAATTGTTTCATTTCGAGTAAACATGCACATTGAAAGAGGGAGCACTCCCTGCTTGCCTTTCCTTAGGGATGAAATCAAAGGGGCCTTTTGAATAATCATGTGGCATGGCATAGAAGACAGGTTGTATAATTGCTTCTATTCTGTTTGAGAGAAAAGTTCGCATAACTGGACTAGGGCGTTGTTTGGCATTGGGAGGTGTTTGGGCGGGGAGGGAATGGGGGCCGGGGAGGAAAATAATTAACAAAATTGCAAGGGGGCTTCCTGACAACAAAAGAAAACAACAAAACATGCTGTGCATTTCACCATATGAGAACAAACACAGGATAACGATGGTATATATTTTTCATTTTTTCATTTTTTTATTGATTTATTAATTTTGTTGCTGGGTAATAAGAGGCTGTAATTATTGCAAATCAAGGGTAAGTCACCAAGACCAGACCCCCCCCCCCCCCAGCCTCTCATCATTTTAATGGTAAGGAGGGAATGGGCTCATGGGGAAAACATGGGGGAGAAAGACTGGGGAGTGGTGATTGAAAACAAGGGATGTGGAGCAGATGGTACTGGAAAGGAAATAAGAATGAGATTGGGGGAGGGGAGGATTAAAGTTGGGGGGGGGGGATTGGGATTGGGAGGGATGATGAGAGAGGGAAGATGTAAGAGAGGAGATGGAAGAAAGAAGGAGATGGAAGAGGAAAATTTATGATAAATACATTAATGGGAGAGGGTGAATTGTAGGGAAGGAAGAAATGGCAAAGACAAAGACGCAGGTAGAGAAGAAAGGAGGATGGAGAAGGGTAGAGGAAGAAGAAGCAAAATTCAGAGCAATAAGGAAGAAAATGATGGGTGAGGGGGGGGGGGGGTGTAAGATAAATATAAGGAGAGAGAATAGGGTGAGATAATAAACTAGAGGAGTGAGAAAGAAGGAAATTTGCTGAGTGAGACCAGGGCCTGATTGCATAAAAACTTACCATTGATGGTAACTCTGCTATCAATGGCAACTTTTAGGGAAATCTTGCATTTGAGGCAGAGTTACCATTAATGGTAAGTTTTTTGCAACGGGGCCCAGGCATATGAAGGGAAGTGATAAGACTTTTTTCCAATGTATTTCATGCAAAGGAGGAATATGAACATCCCGTTGTCCCTTTCAACCCTAAATCTTGAAGATGGTACCCCGGCCTTCCGCAGGCCATAATTTCACAGATAGAATGTGTGTACACAAACTGTAAACAATTTGCTACTGCTGTATCCAGAGGATGCAGGCATTATAATTGTCCATGTGAACAGGCTTCTGACCTACATGTCCATAGCAAACTAGCCTTGATTCTAGGCTGCGAACTGCTTATTTTTTTCTACACTGCAATCACAAAGTATGTCTGAACATCTAGACTACCTTCCAATCTTTCTACCTCTCCTCCAAGCTGTTAGTGGGAACAGGAAAGACGCATGCTTAGTCTTTGAATCCAGACTTAAATGTGCAAGCAGCATGAGAGAGAGATTTAGATCACGCTCCATAGGCTGGAACAAAGCCTAATGTACACTGTACAACACCCTTTATATAACACTCCATGTGGACAGGCTATTAGCCTATCAAGGCCAACTACATGCACATACCAAAATGATGCGTCACTGTCGACATGTGAAACACACATGTTTTGACAATCATTTCACAAGTCCTTGTCAAATTTTAAAAATAAATTTTCCTTCTGCATACTGATGACTGTTTATGGAACTTGTTATTGTTGAAAACACAATTGCAGCTCTTAATTTGTCATGAATGTTGGGTTTTAAGACAAAATAAAAATTCAGACTCCCACTACTTAAATACAGTACTACCTAGTAGTCTATTTACATGTACCTGTAGATGTTGACATGTTGTAAATATCAAATTGTTCCCAACCTAAAAAATAGGCCAGTTTATGGCTTGTAACAAAATATATCAAAATATATGTCTGTGTCTGTTCACAAGTTCGTCAAAATGCATATTCCTTCAGCAAGGTTTTTAACAAACAGATCATGAATTTCAATTAATTTTGCCACACACAGCCCCAAAAGATAACTGTATTTGTGAACATTCCGCTCCAGAAAAGTAATTTTTTAGTGTTTAAATGAACCTAAAGAGAACAATGTAATCTCACTATGTATTCTGAATGGGAGGACTGGTAGCTCACTATAACTATGCTGAATTCTGGTCAGAGAACGCAGATCCATTTTAATTCGACGCTTCCTGGTCAGCGCTTGATGTAGACTAATCTTCTGATATCCTATTTCTTAAGACCCCTCCTAATGGCCCCCACTGTCACTGCTGACCTTAAGATTTTTTTACTTAAGTGTGTGAAGAAGGTAAATATCTTGTGTTTATAGGCTTCGTTCCAGGGAAAGAAATACTCAGGGGCTCAGGACAATTTTGCCCCCCCAAATACTTCAAAGATCCCTGGAAAATGTTACCAAAAGAGCCAAAAAATTCCCATAGACACAATGTAAAATTGTAGCCAAGCTCAAAAAGAAGCCTCCCAAAAATTTTGAATTAATTTTGTCCCTGCTTCATTCACCTCTGTTGAATGCCCAAATGAGACCACCACTGCCACTTTGTCATGCTTTTTGTTTACAAGTAATTCTCTCAGACTACCGAGGGTATATTTCATAGCCAATTTTCTTTTACACAACACCTCACCTACTGTGTACCTTCATCATCTGAGTGTTTTGTTCCTTACAACTTATAAACATGGGGTTCGACAATGCTTTGAGGGGTTTTAGTCTATGGAATAAACTGAGATAACCAATCAAACACCACATCCATGCCACTCTGCCAAAAATGTATGTAACTCAAGCATATGTCTCACTTGAACTTTCCCTTAAACTACCTTGGATAATATTTCATTGCTAATTTCCTATGACATGACAACCATCTCTAAACAACTTTTTACCCTAACATGTAGCTCAACCAAGGAGCTCAAATAGTTGAAAATCAGTATTTTTTAGACTTCTTGATCTACATTTTGCATGAAAATAGAACCTGTACCAATATATGATAATTACAATAAACTATGTGCCTGAAAAAAAAAGACTATCAAGGGCACAAACTACAATATGTTTCATGAATTCATAATTTCTTTAAAACATAATTTTTTAATGTTGTTGAAAATATACAAAATGATTATGGCTAAAATAGTCTATTTGAACTGAGAGCAACTACATGTATGATTAAAAATACAACAACAACATACCCGTGTACGACAATAATGATAAACAGCATGTGTCTGAAATAAGCCTATCACGGCCACTTTTCTCCCCACACTTCCCCTGTCAAGACATCCTGGGCTGTATTTCATGGTCTGTTTCCCATCACATGACCCCCCCTCCCCAGATCATCTTGCACACTGTGGTTGCTTTCTTGCATGTCAAGGCTTACAATATTACCTGGACTCAAATCTCAAGTAGCTCAAAGGGATGGGTAACCCAGATAGGACATCGCTTTTAATAGCACAAAGATAATCAGGTTTAGTATTACATTTTGAGCTAACTTGGAAGACAAGTTGCTGTCTTGCAGAAGCTCAAATGATGCATCTTTTCTCCTTTTACAACTAATACAAAATTTTGTCTACAACACAATCTGATATTAATGGCTTAGGGTTAATAAAAATTTAACAGCTTATGGGAAGAAAGGAAGCTTTAAAAAGGTAATTACTTTGTTAAATATCAAACCATTTTTAAAGTTCATCTATTCCTGACCACCTCACATGCCGGGTGACTAACAAGATCTTAAAAGATGTGGTTGCTAGTCAATCCCTTATAAAATCCACTTTTATTGAACTCACATCACACAACTTATAATCATCTCAATTGCGATACAAATCCCCATAGAGCATACAGCGGCAGTAAAAGAGGGATGACTTGAACATCATGTACATAGTGCAATGTCCCATTATCTGACAGGGATTCAGTGACACTCAGCCAATCAGAAGCAGGATATCACAGCGACTACCTATCAAAGCCCCCCTCTGATTGGTCACTTCCTGCAGTATTGGCCAACCGGCCAATCGCAGCACCCTGTCCAAATCAAATTGGAGTGGATCATTAGTCACCTACATGTAGATAAGGCTTATATCTTAAGGGAAGAGATGATTGAGTCTAAAATAGATCATGATGAGTGGGATGTTCTTCAAGTTTCGTGAAGATCTCCGAGGGATAGACAACAAAGACACATTCACACTAACTCTGAGAATTTAAATGTTGATGCGTGGTGATGCAAATTTTCACTTGAGTTCAATTGTGTATCGTCCGCATAAAAGCGAATTGAGGCCAAAAAATGTACGGTCTAAATATTGTTGCAATTAATTTTTGTCTTGGATCAATGTCATATTATAAGAAGTATGAAGAACGCTAACATGTACAGGACCTTTAAAAATAAGATGTTGTATGTCTCAAAAGCTATTTGAGGGTGTAACATCTCTTGACTTACAGTATCAAATAAAATGATTGAGTATCATGAAATGCAAAATATTGATCATCATTAGTCTGTATTCATTTTATAATATTGCATCATGCACACAGTTCCAAAAATATTGGTATAATTTTAAACTTTCCTTTATTACTTCCTTTCTTTTCTTAGTTTTTGACAGATACAAACAATAAATCACTGTCGGTGTAAATGACCTTTAATGATATGAACAACTTTGCAGAGCTGTACTTAGTATGATCATCGTTAGTGCCATCGCTGATCGGATTAGATTACAGTTTGGAAACTTGGAATGGTAATGACTAAAACGAGGGCTACAGAGGAAAACAATAAGATAAAGAGATTGTCTCCTTCCTATTAAACGTTTCCATCAATTATCACGGTGTGCACGATGATATAGACTAATTTGTACAAAAAAAAGTCTTGTACGATGCATATTTATAGCAATTCATAACAATAGGGGGATGAAAGATTGCCTGGGGAAAAGATCGATAACAATCAATGTAAATATGTATAGGATATGGGCAAACAAAGCAAAGGAAAGAGAGAGAATATGAAAAAGCAGTTTGGGCTAAAGGGTTGGGGGATAAGCAAAAGAAAAGGATGACTTTGATAAATAAGAGATAACAAACAAAGGGAGAGGACTTGACAGGACCCCCCCCCCCCCCAAAAAAAAAAAAAAAAAAAAAAGAACAGAAGTGGACAACAGTGAACCAGATTAAAGAACAAGATACAAAAGGGGAAATACAGAAAAGGAAATTAAAGATTTCTTTTCTCACACAGAATAAGATCGTTATAACTCCCAAGATCCATTCACAAATATGGCTTTGGACAAAAGACAGATGATAGAAAATGGGACTTGGAGTTAAGAGGTGCAAATGTAAGATGTTCAGAATTGTCATTGCAACTATGTATGTCCATAGCAAAGCATAACAGTGAAAGTGGTCAGACATTTTTTTCAAAAGAATAACTAAATAATTGGAAGGGTGGGACAGAAGGAATTTAAGTGTTTCAAAAAGGTGAAAAGGCTTATAAAACCATTGATAATTTAAAGGGTGGAGTGTGCAAGCACATTTTTGCACATTCAGTCATTAGGGACTCTTACGGAAGGATGCAATGAGTAACAACGTAGAGCTAACGCTAAAAATATTCTGGCTAACCACGGTAAATTCACGACCCTCGAGTTATGATTCAACCAATAATATTTGGTAACTCTTCCTTACACGTAGCATCCAGGCCTTCCAGGGTTTGCACTTTGCAAAGGGGGGAAAAATATCTTTGGAAGAGGCACTCAACTTAATTTGTAATTTTAAGCTGGTAATTTCAATGATTCAATTCATTTGATTTGAATAGGTTTGAAATCACCAATTAAGCACTGATTCATATCGAAGTGATTTGAATCACTGTCTACATAACTCTGCCAAGAGGGTTAAATGACTTCCAAGAAGTTGTTTAAATTACTGATAAAAAAAGTAATTTGAGGTGACTTCTTTACAAGCTTGAAGTTTTGCTCTGCATATACCCAAAATGAGGGGGCACTCTTATTTTAATTTACAGAGCCTTTTGTTTTTCATTTGGGGGGCTATTTATCGACTTGGCTTCAACTGTAAAGGCACAATCAAATGTATTTAATGTAGTTACTTCTCTGAAACATTAACAAATATAGTGGAAATTTGCATGTCAGTACATTACCCCACATTCCACACTAGTGAAAGACTGATACGTACATGTATGCACATTAAGAGAAAGCATTTCTCATTAAAATAAATGGACAATGTAGACATAAAAAGGTTTAATTGATATGTTCTTTCCCAGGGAAAAATAAAATTCTATTCACAGGGACTACTTTTCAAACCTGTAGTCATGAATCCTGCATCCTGTCTAATAAACCGTATGTGATAAAAAAATACTCTTCACAGGGGCGCTTTCGTTCCACATGGGGGCTCTTTTTTGCATTGCTGGGGGCTAAATCACCCCGAGCCCCCTGTACATCTTCTCACTCGTAAAACTTGGAATGAATGTGCAAAGAAATTTGTCATGAAGGTATAATTGTGACTCATCAGATATTGATCTTTGCTCTCTCCCCATGTACTTCCTCACAAACTATCATAACTTGGCACACAAACACAGGCGGGTCCATAAGAACATGCTGTGCTGAAATACGCACAAGCATGATTCAAACATTTCCCCCATCTGAGAGGTCTTTGCAAATCAAAAAGTCCCCAAATTTAGCCTTTTGATTCACATCCTTTGTTTTCAAAACTGATTTTTTTTTTAAAGTTTAAAGGTAGGGAAGCCCCTTTTCAGGTCAAAATATCAAATTGTTTTTATACCATGGAAAATGGCCGTGATGCATTGAGGTGAGGGGAACTTCGCTGACCAATGCGTTGACCAGCACAACACTTCACTGTTGTGCAAGACTATGGTCACCACGACAACACCCAAGGATGGTTTGTTTTTCCTGAAAAAAGTTTGTGAGGCTGTGACTGTGAGATTTCATCATACATCTGATCCATGCCAAGTTTCATAACTTTTGATGAGGGACTGTAGACACTACATGTGCCTCAAAATAAGCCTCCTGTACAATACACATATGCAGTATGAAGGTGGGGTCATCAGTGCAAACCATGAAATGACAATTCTGAACATTGCGAGATCTATATTACTGCTCGTCCTTGTGAAAGTACTCTCACCAGACAGACAGGACTGCGATGGATCGAGCCACGTCGACGACTGCTGGCCAGTGTGGTCACATGACTGTTCGGCCGCAGGAGGCAAAGCAAGACGTCACATGACACCAAGCCACTGGGGTGAGGGCAAACACTGTACCACAAAAGGCAGGTGGGAGAATCTCAGTGACTTGCACAATGTTATATGATATCACTTTCTTTATTTTTACTTATCATCTAAGATGATAAGATTATCATCTAAGCCTCTTTGGATTTTGGTGGTTCCTCCACATGTTAATACTACATGTTAGCTCTTACCCTCTTTCTAATCTCCTACTGTACAATATGTTTGTTTCATTTTCTTTTCATACTTTATAAATATAATGTGCTATGATTGTTTTGATAGTCCTATTTATACTGTTGTTTTATTTTGAATGATATGAAATGCAATTTATGTTTTTTTTTCTTTCAATCTATTTTCGTTATCTTTTACCATTCTTTGATCTGCCCAGGTTTTGTTGGTCTGTTCTAAAGTCATAGTTTTTAAATCAATATTTTAATGTAAATTGGTCAGCTACAATTTAGGTTTTGCTCCTTGCCATCTCACACTATTTTATGAATGTATTTTGTTGTGATTGTTCTTGTAATTTCTATTTGGAATTTGATCATCAATGCAACAAAGTTTCTGCAATGGTTTCAACCTATAACAATTACCACCTCTACCCTTTTACCTGAAGAATCACTCACTGGCATCACAAACCAACTTGTACACCATTACCACAAATATTTTATCGTGGATGGTGAATGCAGAACCCTGAATCCTGGAGGCTATTGGACAATCAGCAAGCCTTTAAAGGGCATATACTGTACTGGGAAGGCAAAAAAGCCTTCAAAAAGGTAATTGTTAGCAATCTTCTTGCCAATGGTCTTAAATTCATGTATTGTCTATTTTAGAAGCTTGCTGAAAGTTATTTGCCCTCAAATGATCTACATTTGGAGTAATGAGTGATTAAATCCCAAATCCTCAAAATGGTCGGCCCGAACATTTTGAGGATTTAATCATTAATCATTAATTACTCCACATGTGGATCATTTGAGGGCAAATAACTTTCATCAAGCTTCTAAAATAGACAATACATGAATTTAAGACCATTGGCAAGAAGATGGCGAACAATTACATTTTGAAGGCTTTTTTGCCTTCCCAGTACAGTATATGCCCTTTAAACCCAGAGGAATTCACATGCATGATGGGTAATATGAACATAGCCAGCCTAGTTTAACAACCACAGTACCAGGCACTGATAGCTCCATATCAATAACAACTCAGTTTCTTACCTATGGGACTGAGTACTTTAAATCAATGTACCCCTATTGCAGACAAAAACCATTAAAAAAGAAAAAAAAAACATCATTATCCCCTTTTTCCATCTCATACCCAGAGGAATTCAAATGCATGATGGGTGATTTGAACATCCAGCCTCTTTTAACCCTCTCAGTATACTGGCATCTTGCCTAACTCATCAACCTCAAAGAGTTCCTCTTCCCATCATTTCTAATTCATCTTGATTCGGATAACTTGTGTGTGGTGTGTTTGTATAACATATGAAGAGTACGATAGCTTGGCTTTCAGGCTGTTGGGACATTTAAAATCCAAACAAAAAAATTAATTATTTGAAAAGGTATAGTATTCAATAGACTACTCACTTTATCATTCTCCACTTTTCTCAGTCCACAGAAGAAATTGTAAATGATTAGTCTAAAGCAGCCAGACCCCTTTATGAAATAGTGTTGTAGATCGACCCTGGTTGAGAAATTTATGCTTAAGAGCCTGAAAGCCAGGCTAAGTGTAGGATGGATGTGATGCTGGTGGGGCCTCGTGTAACATACAGGTGAGAATGTGACTCTATGATACATTTTTTTTTATGATGTGAAGCACAAGGTCTGAGTCAGTCGATAATTTTAGATATTGACTGGGCTGATACATGCACATCCAGGTTCATGAAAAGCACATGTTTTAAAATGCCTGGTAGTGGGGCAGTGCATGTGAATAGGGGCAATTTTGATTTACATGTATGTTGACTAGAGGAAAGAGAAAAGGAATGATTGGTAAAAATGAGGAAGGGGTAAAGAGAAAGAGAGATAGAGGATGACAGAGGGAGATAGTTGGATGGAGAGATAGAGAGGAGGGAGTGAGAGAGAGAGAGAGAGAGAGAGAGAGAGAGAGAGAGGGAGAGAGATAGAGAGAGTCAGACATACTGATAGGGAGAGAGAGGGGGAGAAAGACAGAAACAGAAGGAGGGAGAATAACAACTCTCCATATCATGGTATTTTTGCAACTTATCACATAAATCCACTCTGATGTTTTCATCCCTTGCAAGTGATAATCAATATCATATGATTGATTGATCTATCAATCGTAAGATTGCAACTCTTTGTGATGTACAGTGCAGGGTACAGTCATTGCAATATTGCTACCATTAGGAAATCAACCCTAGTACTGCAAGGTTGTGAGGAAAAGATAACCAAATCCATGTCCTCCCTGATACAAATTTTGCACAATTACAGGCAAAATTAACCCAATGACTTTCATCAATGAGGTCAAGAGTGATAACACACACTGCCTTAGAACTCTCTCCAGATCAGCAGATCAGTTAGGTCAATCAGGTTAGGGTAGCTGTACGTAAAGGGTTGCCAGGGTAACAAGTTCCTTTTAAGAAATGGAGATGGTGCACACTGTACACTTTGCATATGCAGGGTGAGAATACTTTCGATACCGAGTACCGTGAGCTTTATAGTAAACCACACATTACAACCACTGTAACTATGGCAACAACCAGAAACGGTGACAACTAAAAGGCTATACAGTTGTAGATTCCAATGGACGTTACAATCAATACTGTTTGGCTTCATGCAAAATGGGGAGGGATAAAAATAGTCGCAAGACTGTGCTCAAGAGGATACTGATGAGGCTACCCCGAGTGAATATTACGCCATTACGCGGGTGTATTGATGCGCTATAGATAATAATTCCTAGTCATCTCGTGGGCTGTGGTATTTGGATGGAACATTTCTACGATCTCCAAAATCTCAAGTGATGCAGTTGAAGATATTCGTTGCTTCATATTTTCCCGGATTTAACTTTTAACCCTGTATTATGCCTTGAATAAATGGCACTGGTTAAATGGTGTATGAAGTAAATGTACTGTGTGCACACTGTCTGTACCTTGATATCTCAACTCACACATTAAAGTACATTGTGAGCTCCACAATCACACATGATTGAGTTAATCCATTTAATAAATAGTAAAATAACTCAGTTATGTTATTGATACAGGACTGTCAGTGCTTGGGACTAAGCAGGTTAAAGCATGTCTTCCCTGAATAAAGTTAAATCTTTGAATGCCTAAAGTTGATTTACTTGTGCAATGCTCATCATCCATGTACACTGTACATGTACATGTAGTAGGATGGCACACTAAAAGCTAACTTATGTTCCAATGATTTACTCTCGATAATTCTGATACGAGGTGAGTGGGGGGAACTATCATTTTCGGAGAGGAGGGTGATGTCTCAAACTATAGGAAAGAGAACCTGCTAGACAAATATTTGTGTGGCATAGGAAATGAATCAGGCAGAGACAGTGTAAACGGGTGAGACAGATTGGCTGAGTAATGCTGGATATAGACCGGGGCAGACCTACATGGAGAACTGGAATATTGGAGAGATATCAACAAAGGGAGAGAGGGAAAGATAGAGAGAGGGAGAGGGAGAGAAAGAGAGAGAGAGAGAGAGAGAGAGAGAGAGAGAGAGAGAGAGAGAGAGGGAGAGAGAGAGAGAGAGGGAGAGAGAGGGGGGGGGGGAGAGAGAGAGAGAGAGTGGGAGAGAAGGGGGGGGGGAGAAGGGGGTCACATCATAGGGGAAGATAGGCACTACGAATAGAGAAAATATGAAATTGAACATGATATAAGAGCAGGAATGAAGGGGTGTAGCAGAAGGAAGGAAAGACAAGTAGCTGTGTGAGAAATGGAAAGAGAGACAGAGTAAGATAGAAAGAGAGAGAGAGAAGAGAGAGAGAGAGATGATAGAGGAGAGAGAGAAATGGGGGCATGGAAAAGGACACTATAACATATAAATCTATTAAGTGAAGGGATGTACATGAAGGAAGGAGAAGTGAGTGGATTTTTTTAATGAGGGGGTGGGGAGGGGGGAGAGAAACTGGGAGGGAGAGAGAGAGAGGGGTGGGGTATAAAGAATGGAATATCATAACTATTCATTGAGTCACAGGGCTGATACAAGGAAATGGCACGAGGAGGCGTCAGTCCCCTAAGTAGGAGGTAGACATACATTGTAAGTTTGCATGCAACACAGACAGGGACACAAAGAATGAGGAATCTTGAATGAGGGCTGGGGGAAGACAAAGAGAAATATGAGTGGGGATGAGAGAAAGGGGAGGGGAGGGACAGATTAAGCAATAAGGAGGAGATAGAGAGGCAGACAGACAGAGGGAGAGAGATTAAGGGGAAAATGGGTCAGTTAGAGAGAGAGAGAGAGAGAGAGAGAGAGAGAGAGAGAGAGAGAGTGAGAGAGAGGGAGAGAGAGAGAGAGAGAGAGAAATTATAAAGAGAAAGGGAAAGGTATGTGGAAAGAGGGAGGGGAAGAAGTGAAAGAGATAGGGAAAATAGGGAAGCAGAGAAAGTAAGACACACAGACAGACAGACAGACAAGCATAGACAGAGAGAGAGAGAGAGAGAGAGAGAGAGAGAGAGAGAGAGAGAGAGATTGAGAGAGTGGGTAAGGTAGAGTTAAAGTGAGAGAGACAGTGGAGAGACCAGAGAGAAAGATATAAATAAAATTCAATGGAAAAGATTGGTGACAGAACGAGAGAGTAAATATATTGCAGAGAGTGCCTGAGGAGACAAGCAGATCCCGCACTCTCGACTCCTTCCATCGACAACTCGCCTGCCTCTTCACGAAAACACGTTATGATAGCATCACCGTTTCCTCAGTGTTCCGCTCGACACGCAGCGACACTGAGTAAACCTTCACGTTCCGATAAGCAGTCCCGTCAAGAGAGCTTGAGAAATCCTTCCTTTACATCGCAGGCCAGAAGACATGTCAATTCGCCTCACAGCCAACCGATCCTGCAACCAAAACGGCCACTTGAGCTTGGCCTGACCCTGTTTCCACATGGTAAACTAGATGCCATCTTTAACTCTTCAACCACCTTTGGAACATTTGTGCAGCAGTGCTGACACGCAAATCCCACATGGTAACAAAGAGACACAGCAATTCTATCCTGCAGCCAGAATTGCTACTGGAGCTTGGCCTCAACCCAGTTTCACATGGAACCTCTCTGAAAAAATAGATCCCATCTTTAACTCTCTTTCTACTATGAAGGCATGTGTTAAGCCAGTTGGGTTTGGAAGGCCTGGTAATGTAAGGGTTACCTCTTCAACCGCCTTTGTAACACTTGAACTAGTTCTAAACATAATCCCACAAGGTAACAAAGAGGCTCACCCTGACTAACTGCTGCATAACTTGTGCTTTGCCAGACCCCATTTTCACATGGAACCGCTGTGAAAATCTAGATACCATTTTCAACTTTATATTTACAATCAAATTGGCATGAGAATGTGTAGTAAGACAATGGGATGAAAGGGGGGGGGGAGGGGCTGTTGAATGCTACAATTCTATTGTTTTACGCGATAATGCACAAGAAAAACACACAATAGAGACAGGGTGGCCTATTTGCAAAATTCACGAGCCTCTGCTGGAATCAGCAGTACATCCTAACTATAACGTGTATAAAATTCCCCAGTCAGAGCTTTATGAATTGTATTGCAACATTCGTGCAGGGTGCGCCCAATGCCTCAATACATCACTGTGCGGTCTGAGAGCCGTGAGGTGTGCTATTGCGTATTGCAGTCTCTGGTCTTTGGACTACATGTATACATGTAGGTTTCGGACAACATCCAAAACTGCTTGAATTCTGGCAATCAATAAAATGCTGCTTAAACTCAGTTTTCAGATCTAAATATTGTAAGGGAAGGCTCTTATCCAGTATCTTCTTCCACTTTCTGTGTTTTTTTCAAAATTTTTACATTTTGACCTGCAAAAGGGACACCATGTCTTTAAACTTGCACTCTTCCCTTGCATCTTTTCAGCCCCATTGCAAGTATTTGTAAGATATGGTCATTTTCACAGTAATGGTTTGTAACTTTCAATTTTCCACAGTTTCATTTGGAGAAACCTCATGTAGAAAAGTAATTCCAAGATATTTTATCACACACAGTGTACATTATGTATTGGCTAGTTGGAGCAAGAAATAACGTGCTTGGAGTAGAATTTTTGGTGAGTTATTTCACAAACTTTTGACAGGCACACAATTTCTTTGGCTGTGAAAACGGGGAGCAGAGTTTTATCTGCGAGGGAGGTGCCATGGCTCATGAACTAATCTGAGTCTCAGCGCACCGCTTCACTGCAGCATGTCGCTTTGAAGAGCGCAGATTAATCTTCGCGCGAGTCCGTAATTGAAAGGAAAACACGGCGTGCTGATTTCTGCTGGATTATTGGTGTAGGAAGTCCCAACGTGGGCACAAAGCGCTGCAGTAATACTCAGGCAGCTACTGATAATGACTGTGCCCCTACTCTCCCTTTCTACTCAACTTCAATCACTGTGTACATCATAAATGTACTCCTTCCCCCATTCCACAATATGAATTGATTGGAAATACTTGTAAGAATTCTGGGACCATATTCACAAAACCTTCCTAGCCTAGTTGGTTACTGAAAATGCATGCAGCTGAATGCACTTTAGTTACTAGCTACAGTATACTAGAAAGGGTTCATGAATATGGCTCCAGGACTCTGTCCTATAAAATGAGGACACTGTGGTACAGTGGTGAGAGGCCTTGACTCTCGCAGAGAGATCCTGAGTTCAAGCCCAGCCTGGTGCGTACACCCTTGGACAAGGTGTTTTGCCCATGTTTGTCTCCCTGTAGTAAATGGGTACCTGGCAGAAATGAAGTACTCCTGATCAAATTTGATTATTAAAGCCAGGTTAATAATCAAGCATGTAGAAGACTTCGTACTAGCGCTACATAAGAACCTATTATTAGTATTATTATAAAAAAAATTGATCGGAGCTTGACAAGCTATTTATATCAATCGTAAGTCAGATAAATAAATCAGATAAAAGGGAATTGGACTTGTGATCGATTAAGATCAGTCGCATCTCTTAATAAGATGGTATCGAGATCTATCCATAGAAACATTTCATATCACCCAATTTACAGGAAGCATGTAATAATTGGATTGTATTGACCAAATTGAGTTGAAAAAAGATAGGATACTCAATATTCTTCCCCTTTCTCCCTTCCTACTCAGCTTCAATCACTTATTTAATGCACTTATCCATCATTCCAGAACATTGAATGATAGGACATTCTTTTACGAAGTCCAATGTATAACCTGGTACTTGTAGAAACATTTTGTATCACTCATGAATGATACATGTAAACCTAACATGTCTAAAAACACATTGGATTGTATTGACCAAATTGATTTTGAAAGATATGATGCTGAATATCATAACATCTCAAATAGCACATGGCTAAATGTATTAGTAGATGAAACAAAAGAACCATTAAGAAATAATGAATGTAGATTAAAGTACATGCACATCATGAAGAAATACTGCTAATGACACTTCATAATTAAGCCATATTAAACTGCCTAGAGCTGCTTATTTGGGAGGAGTAAAAGTGCAGTCACTTCACTCTCGAAAACTGGAGCTATATTCATGAAAAAAAAAAGCCTAGCTGAAGTGCATTCAGCTTCATGTATATTCAGCAACCAGCACGGCTAGAAAGGTCATGAATTATGGTACGTAATGCACCATTTCTCTCATCCAAGGCCTGCAAATGAATGTTAAGCCTGAAATAAGGGCACAGTTTCATGTTTCAGGACAAGATCAAGTCCTATACTGAAACTCAGGTATCTCTGAAATTGGCTGCATGTAAAAGGGTATTGTCATTTACCTTTTATCGAAGCTGGCTACCAGGAATTCGATGCTGTTATTCCTGAGGCGTTTTCCTTTGGCGGAGTTTGGGTAGGGTGAGAATCCCTGCTCGCCCGGCATGTTTGCCCCACCTGGCACCAGCACAGATTCGTCCGAGGGGTCGGCAAAGGTGCTGTCGCCCCCCTCGCACATGAGATCGTCCGAAGCTAGAGAGTCCAGATCGCTCGAGTCGAAGGACTCTGAGCGGAGCTTGTTGCGCATCGCGGAGCGTTGCAGGTGCGTGAGTGGAAAGAAGGACCGCGGTGTCTTGATGGGCGATGGGCTCGTGACCGCTTTCACTCTGGTGAGCACTACCTCGTCGCTTTTGTCCGCTGGATTATCCGCGCCAGCTGTCTGGTCGTGGGGCTTGGACCGCGGGAGAGAGCGAGTTGCTTGCGTCAGCACGGAGCTGACTGGCGTTGATGTGACGCGGGGTTCGGAGCGAGCAGGAGCCGGAGAGCGGCTGTCCGTGTGGGCTGTGGTCCGGCGATGCGGCGATGCCTCATGGCTTGAGTCAGACGGGGGATTGTTGTTTGTCAGGGCTGCGCTGTGGTGGCTCGTAGAGCCAGCTGAGCGTGGGGAAATTAGCGCTTCCTCTCTTGCTGGCCGGGCACTGCCGAGTCCTTCCTGTTGAGCTGTCAGCGGAGTCTGACTCTGACTCGGCTTCTCGCCTGTCACATGCTGCGAGCGGCCGACGCTGCTGCTACTGCTTGCCAACGGTCCCTGCTTCTTCTCTCGCCGAGTGTTGGCGTTGTTCTTCGGTGAGGCAGCCGCTGCGGCCTGGAGGTCAAAGTTCAAATTGACGATGCTACTCGGAGACGGCGTCTTATCCGCTGGTGTTGCAAACTGCTGTGCGGCGCTGTTTAAATCGTAACATCCTCTCGTTAGCGTCTTTTCCTTTGAGCTATCCTCAGACTCCCAGCCAGAGCTATCGTAGGTGTAAGCTCCTTCCAGTTTAGCGCCCCCATTGGAGTGCTTAGGGCTAACTCCGGGGCTTAGGGATTCTATGGGGGCTACGAGAGGGTACTGCGCTAGTCTAGGTACGCTGCCAGACCTAACGGTCACTTTAAGGGCAACATCGTCTATGGTAGGGGATAAGGAACTGACCGATCCGCTGACGCTTACACAGCTCGAGCCAAGATCCAGATCAGACGGTGTGCTTCCCTGTCGCTTGACTCCTCTCGGCTCATTGGTGAAGACGCTCCTGTAAGGTTTGGGCCCGCCATTAAGTCGCGTCAAGCTTCCTGGACTCGAGAGGCTGAGTGAGGAGCAGTCGCTAAGGGTGCTGGTGACGGAGGTAGGCCGGTCAATATACTGGTAGCAGCTGGTCTTGACGGGACTCAAGGGGGGGACGCGAGAGGGAGAGTCCAGCAGCTCCTCTCTTTCGATATTTGCGTTGATCTCCCGATCGGGCAGCCCCCGCGCATCCCCTCCCTTCGTGGCATTCTGGTTGTGTGGTTGGTGCCACTCCTCCCCCTCGTACTCCGGGTTGACGAAGCTTGTGGTGGTAGTTGTGGTGGTGTAAGTGGTGTTGTAGGGGGCGGTGGAATTAATGTTTGTGAAGGTCTGGCGAGATGTGGGTTTCTTATTGCCATTCTCCTCCTTCAGAGCCGACAGACACTTGTTGAACGTCTCCACCACCTGGGATGCTGACCTGTCCTGGTACTTGGCTGGGGTTTGGGTCTCCTTGGCGATAGCCGTCTTGGAGTTGGTGTTGGAGGAGTTCTCATTCTTCTGCTTCTTGGACTTGGCAGCCGGGGTCTTGACGGGGGTGGAGTTGGAGCGGTCAGGGGAGGGGTTGCTCTTCTTGCGACGGAAGGAGGGGAGCTTGGACATGAAAGAGCGTTTGCTCTTCTTGGGGTTCTTGTCCTCCATAGATGACATCCTCTCATCATCTGCCTCATCTTACTCCCTGGAGTGAAGAACAGAGAGACAGAAAAAGGAGATTGATAAAAGAATATCGCTATAAAAGAATATTCCTATGAGACATGTGCATATCCTGTGAATGTGTGAATAGTTTCCTTTTAAAATCGCATAAACTTTACGTAACAAATAACATACTATACATGTATGTACATATTGTTATAATGATAATAAAATTTTAAAAATCATTTCAGTTAAATCTACAATGGGAAAGTGTCATTTGCAAAATAAGAATACTGAGTATACTAATATTACACCAGCTACTATTACTACTTCAACTAATAATAGCCATAATAAAAGCAAGAGAAAAAATGGATTCAGATTCATGTATTCATTCCACTTGAGATGAAAATACATTTGATTATTGATTATTGACTTTTACAATACAAAAATGACAATCAATTATTTACAAATAGTTGATTAAATTCGAAAAAAAAACTCACTAAAATTAAGCTGAAATGCCTTGTTGGATAGTTAAGATCAGAAACAATAAAAACAGAAAGGAAAAAGAAACTAATAAAACAGGTTGTATGAGTCAGGGTGATAAATATTCATTAATATAGGATTTGGCTCTGGCAGATCAAAAACTAGGTGCACATTATACAGTGTACCAGTACCTAGAGAAAGAAAGAGTGCCTTGAAATATAGATTGGTTAAAAGCTCAGTGATTGGAAGAAATTAAAAGAGGGAAGAGGGGGAAAAAGTCACGCCACTTAATCATTCAAAGTCTAGTCAGTCACTGACCGTGCTAAATTTCATTAACAAGCTCCTGCCAATGGCATTTAGACGAAATCAATAGCAATTATTATGCGCTGGACTGCAGGGTAGGGCTATCTATGCAGCATGGCACTTTAGCATATTGACCCTTGTTTCACAAACTGGAACCAACACCATGTGTGTACAACACAGTCTCGTATTATTGACTGCATACATGTCCAACACTACATATGGAGAAATTGCATTAAATTATTAAATGTTTTCTTTATTTGCTCAATATCGGGCTTCTAGAACCTGGACTGAGCAAAATGAAGCCAAACTACTGCCATGTAATAAAGCTTTACATGTATGTGTGGATGTTGTTATTTTGTTTGTTTGTTTTTAAAGGGGTTGCCAAGGAATACACATTGTGATTTACTTTTAAATGATCTCATTTATATTAAATAAGGATCTTTGCATCTGAATGTGACTTAACCAGTATTTTTCATAGCAAAAGTAATATTATTTTGCATTCTACTGGTGGCAACATTTATGAAATCATAATCATTTGACTGAACAGAGTATTGTGTTGGTTATTGGAATTAATTTACTGAGTATTATATTTATTATTTTGTATACATAATTCATACGTTGTGCCAATTTCAAGAGCAGAATATAAAAAACCCTGGAATTTTTACCAAATACATTGTGATTTAAGTTTCACTTCATTTCATATTTTTCACATCACGAATAATACAAGATAATATAGGTACATATACTCATGATCTCACAGCTACATAAATTGTCTTCCACAGGAATTATTGCTTTCACTTCCTATGATTTATCACAGTACACAAATAAAATTGTGCCCAACCACAATACTGTGGTCAGTCACTGGTTATGAATGGTTAGTCAAGTAGGCAAATGCACAATTCTAATGACCACTTTGTTTACATTACTTGAGAGACTGGTATCAACAATGTGGCATACCTGCTCTGTTAGCCCAGTAATGAAATGTGAATGTGAATCAGGGGTTCCCAGGATACCCTTACAGAAATCCAAGCTTGCAACAAGCTTGCAACAAGCTTGCGGTGAGCTTGCAGCAATCTTAATAAGCGTGCGTTCACAAATTTAAGATTGCAGACCTTGCTTGCAATCTTGCTGCAAGCTAACCGCAAGCTTGCAGCAAGCTTGCAGGATCTGCAGTTGCATCCTGCAAGCTTGCAGCGAGCTTGCAGGGCCCGAGGTTGCAACCTGCAAGCTTGCAGCGAGCTTGCAGGGCCCGAGGTTGCAACCTGCAAGCTGGCAGCAAGCTTGCGGGATCCGAAGTTGCACCCTGCAAGCTCGCAGCAAGCTTGCAAGACTGGACGTCATATCCTGCAAACTTGCTGCGAGCTTGCAGGCCTCATGTTCCGCAAGCTTGCAGGGTGCAGCCTCGGGACCTGCAAGTTGGCAGGACTCAATCTTAGGTCCTGCAAACTTGCAGACTTGCAGGACACGTGTTCTGTACTAGTAACCTTATTCCTCTAAGCTTGCTGGACATAAACATGGTTACACACATACGCTTGTAAATATTTATGTAAATATAAGGCCCATAAGCACCACAATTGCACCCTGTAAATTAACACAGTACATTACTTGATAAATGTTAGCACATGACACTAATTCATGCATACGCCCCAAAAGTGTCAAATCATATTTAATCATTTCAAGCCCCTTTCTCTTTAAATCTTCACCAAATCTTTAGTGTTTTAATAATGAAACTAGACAATATACAGACACTAACAACTTATTGTTCTGACCCTTGCCAGAACTCAACATCACCTATATAGCTGAGTTAAAACAGATATTCATCTGGTATCCATTCCTTGCCATAGATATGCAATTTTGAAAATATTCTAATTATCTTCATTTAGATAGAGGTCACATGTAAGTGACATGGAACTTACCATTAATATATGACGAATGCATGCCTAGATGCCGACCAAGACCAAAAGGTAAACAATTATTGCATTAAGGATAATGTTGATATATTTTTGCCTGTATTCAGTTTACATTTCAGTGTACATTACCATTGTGGTCCAAATCAAGATCCATTATTGTTTGTTGTGGCCACCCAGGTCGAAATTCTCATAGAAACCAGTAGAAACCAGTAGAGACTGTCTACTGGTTTCTACTGGTCCAGTAGAGTCTACTGGTCTGAAGAGGAACTACGAAATCAAACCAGTAGAAACCAGTAGAAACCAGTAGAGTCTAATGTGTTGAAGACCAGTAGAAACCAATAGAAACCAGTGAGATCTAATGGTTTGAGAAGGAGTGTGAAAAAAACAAAGTCAAACCAGTAGAAACCATTAGAGACCAGTGGATTCTAATGGTATTGAAGACCAGTAGAAACCATAAGAATCCACTGGTCTCTAACGATTTCTACTGGTTTGATTTTGTTTTTTTCACACTCCTTCTCAAACCACTAGATCTCACTGGTTTCTATTGGTTTCTACTGGTCTTCAATACCATTAGAATCCACTGGTCTCTAATGGTTTCTACTGGTTTGACTTTGTTTTTTTTACACTCCTTTTCAAACCATTAGATCTCACTGGTTTCTATTGATTTCTACTGGTCTTCAATACCATTAGAATCCACTGGTCTCTAATGGTTTCAACTGGTTTGACTTTGTTTTTTTCACACTAATAGAAACTAGTGAGATATAATGTTTTGAAAAGGAGTGTGAAAAATTCAAAGTCAAACCAGGAGAAACCATTATAGACCAGTGAAACTTAATAGTTTGAAAAGGAGTGTGAAAAATACAGAGTCAAACCAGTAGAAACCATTAGAGACCAGTGGATTCTAATGGTATTGAAGACCAGTAGAAACCATAAGAATCCACTGGTCTCTAACGATTTCTACTGGTTTGATTTTGTTTTTTTCACACTCCTTCTCAAACCACTAGATCTCACTGGTTTCTATTGGTTTCTACTGGTCTTCAATACCATTAGAATCCACTGGTCTCTAATGGTTTCTACTGGTTTGACTTTGTTTTTTTTACACTCCTTTTCAAACCATTAGATCTCACTGGTTTCTATTGATTTCTACTGGTCTTCAATACCATTAGAATCCACTGGTCTCTAATGGTTTCAACTGGTTTGACTTTGTTTTTTTCACACTAATAGAAACTAGTGAGATATAATGTTTTGAAAAGGAGTGTGAAAAATTCAAAGTCAAACCAGGAGAAACCATTATAGACCAGTGAAACTTAATAGTTTGAAAAGGAGTGTGAAAAATACAGAGTCAAACCAGTAGAAACCATTAGAGACCAGTGAATTCTACTGGTGGAGACCAGTATAAACCAATAGAAACCAGTAAGACCTAATGGTTTGAAAAGGAGTGTCAAAAATTCAAAGTCAAACCAGTAGAAACCAATAAAAACCAGTGAGATCTAATGGTTTGAAAAGGAGTGTGAAAAATACAAAGTCAAACCAGTAGAAACCATTAGAGACCAGTGAATTCTCCTGGTATTGGAGATCAGTAGAATCCAATAGAAACTAGTGAGATATAATGTTTTGAAAAGGAGTATGAAAAATACAAAGTAAAACCAGTAGAAACCAATAGAAACCAGTGAGATCTAATGGTTTGAAAAGGAGTGTGAAAAATACGAAGTCAAACCAGTAGAAACCATTAGAGACCAGTGAATTCTACTGGTAATGGAGACCAGTAGAAACCAATAGAAATAGAGATGCTCATGAATATTCATGCATGTATTTACGTGTCCTAATTTTGTACTTTTAAATACATAACCTCCCCCTAACCAGATAAAAGGAATTTTACCAAGTAATGATTTCAAGTTTAAACATAAAATAGTGAATGTCACCTACTTAAGTGAAGACAATAATGATAATAACAACAAAAATGATCTTCTTAAATGTAAGTTGTAGTAACCAATATCTTATGAACCTTATAACCGTACTGCTATATATATGAAAGTCTGTGAAGGAAAGACCAGGAATTAGGATAGGTATAGGATAGAATAGGAATAAATATAGGATAAGATAGGATTAGGTTAAGACGATAAGGAAATATGCCATAATTCGGAATATCATATACTAAATTTAAATAGATATTTCATCAATATTTTTAATTTTGATTCATATTGGTCTCCTGATGGCTCCAGTAGGTATTCTACTAGTTTCTACTGGTAAGCTTGCGGCAAGCTTGCGGCAAGCTTGCAGCAAGGTTGCAGGTTACAAGCTTGCTTGCAGCAAGGTTGCAGGTTGCAAGCTTACTAGCTTGCAGCAAGGTTGCAGGTTACCCGCTATATTCCTTGCCCTGATTGGCTAATAAGTTATCTCATTTGCATTTTTGGAACCATGCAAGCTAGCGGCAAGCTTGCAACCAGCTTGCGGCAAGCTTGCTGCAAGCTTGCAAATAGCTTGCGGCAAGCTCACTCTGCAAGCTTGCAGCAAGCTTGCAGATTTTTCTATAAGGGTATGGATACATCTTAATAGCCCCATTTACACTTGCTAAGATCGCGATTTTATGTCTCACCATTTACACTTGCCCCCAAAAACAGTGATCTGAAAAATCATGACTTTTTGCTAGGTACTGCGCATGTCCATCGGTTATCCAAAGGAGACCAGCGCCATGCATGGTTATCATGATGTCATAAGTGGAGCGCCTTTCGACAGTGACAATAATGCGCGTGTAATTTTACAGAGAAAGATCATAGTCAACCAGCCGGGAGTGCTGCAAGTCACGTGGCAAAAATCACAATTTTTGTACTCTCACAATTTACACTGGCAAACTTCGCGATTTTTCATGCGATGTTTAAAAAAATCACACTCAGGGAAGTGATTATTCTGGCGCGATGTTTTGATTGTTTGGATGTAAGTTGCTTAGCAACTTACACCCAAAAATTGCAAAATTCTAAATGGGCCTTATGATACAAATGCATAGGTATGACTTAAAAGGTCAGACATACGTAGGGTGTACCCCCCCCCCCCCCCTTCATGTCCATAATAACACAATTCATCACCTGTGGGACTGAGCATTTTTCTATAAACATTCATAAACTGATGCAAAACAGCACCACACAAAAAAATGACAAATGTACTACTGCAGCTATCAGGTGAACCCATATTTCTTCAAATATACATCTGATTAGAATTTGAATGTAGCGCTTTCTACACATCAGACTGTAATTAGTGCATTAAAAACAAATTTTCAGTTTCATCTTGTTGGCACTGGTACCGATACTACATGTATATTGCTTTTTGTGAAAGTGGCCCCATGCTAGATGGACAAAGCATAGTAGTTCATTTATGTAATGACTGATGCTACACAGTGTACATGGCTCATTGAGCATATCACATTCACATAATCAAATTACACTTTCCCATCTGCCCCTTTCACTAGCCTCCCTCCATCACAGTATGCCTACTGTGTGCTAGCCTTGGTGCTAGGCTGTCCAGTTCGCTTCTTTCTTATGCATTGCTGCCATGCGGTGAGTAGCCTCTAGAGGTTGTAGGCTGTGAGGTGCACGGACACAACCCAGTCTGTCAAGGGTATTATGCGCTATACAATAATGGCACTATTATTAATATTATTAACACAGACTATGCCCCAATGCCATCCTTACTCCTCCTCTCATAGTTGTTAACAGACTGGTTTTTTTCCCATGCAACTCGCAGCCTAGTACCTACATGTAGGCTATGCAGTGAGAAGGAAAGGAACCATAGTCTTTGTGTCCACAGTGCCCTGTTTTACATAGCCTAGTTACTAGGCTGTGAGGCACATGGATACAACTGAGTCTGTTTTACATGTATATCTGGTAACACAAACTATGCCCTAATCCCATCCTGGGACCTCTGGCCCTTTCCTTTCTCCTCCAGTAAGGATGGCATTAGGGCATACGTGTCCTATGACAAAGGCCGTGTTTATCAACCATTCAGAAATTTAAACGCGTTCCCAAAGGCCTTTACGCACGCGTTTCCAAATGCGTTTAAAAAAACGGTGCGTTTATCAACTCCAAAGGCCTTTACGAACGCGTTTCCAAACACGTTTAAAAAAAGGTGCGTTTATCAACTCGATCACCCAAGTCGAAAACCGGCCTTCTCACTGAAAACACATGGTTTAAACGCGTTTCAAAACAGCTTTGCGTTTATCTCGCTTCTTTACACACGTTTCTGGTTTAAACGTGTTTAGGATCGTACAATGTTTCAAAACAGCTTTCCAAACCCCATAATCAAAACACCTTTGCGTTTATCAACTCGTTTAAACGCATTTCAAAAAATTTAAACGTGTTTGGAAACCTTAATTCTACCAAAAAAAAGAGGCGCGTTTATCAACTCGATCACCCAAGTCGAAAACCGGCCTTCTCACTGAAAACACATGGTTTAAACGCGTTTCAAAACAGCTTTGCGTTTATCTCGCTTCTTTACACACGTTTCTGGTTTAAACGTGTTTAGGATCGTACAATGTTTCAAAACAGCTTTCCAAACCCCATAATCAAAACACCTTTGCGTTTATCAACTCGTTTAAACGCATTTCAAAAAATTTAAACGTGTTTGGAAACCTTAATTCTACCAAAAAAAAAGAGTTAAAAAACACGCCCAAGTATGAAGTTGTTATCACACCTGGTTGTGTCCATGCACTTCCAGCCTAGTAACTAGGGTACGTCTTAGAAAAGTTACAATTGATCTGAATCGAACGCAAGTCCAATCCCCTATCTCTAATATACAGATTTATGATTTAAATCAATAACAACTCTTTTTTAGAGAGGACTGAGAATTACAAGTACATGTACATGTAGTTAAAATAGTAGTGCATGTAAGTGCCAAGGTTTGTTATGTCCACATAGCACATACTGCACAGCCTTGAACATAGGCCAATAGCTATTATCCAGACTTCTTCATTTCACACGTACATGTATGTACAGTTGCACATTGTACACGCCACCAGGGTCTCAAAATTCTCAAGGGAAGCGAGAATGAGATGATTTTCTCATGTATTTCTGGCCAGGGTTTTCCCATTGTTTTGATATCTCATTTTTCTCAAATCATACATTAACATAATATTGCAAATGCATGACAAACTTAAAACGTACATTATTCAAATTGGACTATATTATTGCACATTGATATCGGATTGTGCAAGATGGATTATGCATGTAATTGATATGATGAATGATGAAGAAATACTAAATAAATAGTAGCAGACACTTAAAACGTAGAAGTAGAGGTATAACTACTACTCATAGTAGTGCATGTGGTGGTAGTATTAGAAGAAGTATAGGAAGTAGTAGAAGTAGTAGTAGTAGTAGTAGTAGTAGTAGTAGTAGTAGTAGTAGAAGTAGTAGTCGTAGTAGTAGTAGTAGTAGAAGTAGTAGTAGTAGTAGTAGTAGTAGTAGTAGTAGTAGTACTAGTATTAGTAGAAGTAGTAGTAGTAGTAGTAGTAGTAGTAGTAGTAGTAGTAGTAGTAGTAGTAGTAGTAGTAGTAGTAGTAGTAGTAGTAGTAGTAGTAGTAGTAGTAGTAGTAGTAGTAGTAGTAGTAGTAGTAGTAGTAGTAGTAGTAGTAGTAGTAGTAGTAGTAGTAGTAGTAGTAGTAGTAGTAGTAGTAGTAGTAGTAGTAGTAGTAGTACAGGTTAGGTACAAAAAAATGTAGTTAGTCCAGTCAATAAATCTAAAATAAACAAGCTTTTCCCTCATTTCTTTATGTTCCTTCCTCATCTTCACATCTTTTTCTATCTTCACCATGGTTCTTTCCATCTGCTGAATCTCTTCTGTTCCTGTCTCCTCTCCCTCCTCCCTTTAAATGCTCTTCTCATCATCTCACCTTGCCTCCTCATACTTCTGGTCCTCTTCTTATTCTTCTCTTCTTGGATTCTTCTTCTCATCTCTTTTTATGACCTTGCTAGTACTTATCACACCTATCTCTTCTTTTCATAACAATCATAATTTTTCTCTCTATCAGTTGTTCCTGTCATAATCATCCTCATGATCATTTTGTATCATTATTGACATCACTATTGTTATCACTCATCACCATTATCATAATTATAAGGTGCATAATGTACAGTTACATAATAACAGTCAATAGTGAGGTAACACAGTCAATAGTCTATGTCAATGTATCCTATGATGTTGCACTTTGGGTATATATTGATCATTAATGTACACTACAATGTGCACTTTAGGGATAGTACATTACATGCATGTCACACATGTAGTTGGAGCTACCACAAAACTGTGCACATGTTGGGCAAGTATTTGATTCAGGTATGATGTACATGTACAATATCCTCAGAGCACAATCTCTGCACCCCCTCCCCAACCCATTCCCCAATGAACTACACTACCCAACCAACTACTACAATCATGTATATTTCCTCCAAAAACTATTATTATCCCTGTCATCATATATTTTCCTGGATCAGATGTTGTCTTTTCTTTAAAAAGATATTTCATCGATGTAAACACATGAAAGGGGATAATGTACAGTACGGTATGCTCTTTGTATCAGCTCTTTGTATCAGTTGCACATACATGATCGTATTGTACACATAAAATGACATAGTGCTGCATATACAGTGCTGATACTTTTAATGACGCAGGGAAAAACACCCAAGCAGCTTTTGAACATCAAAACAGACCCAAACACTAAAGCTTGTTTACAGCTTCTCGGCTGATGTCTGTCAAATTAGATACTGATAATGAGCAGGATGTATGCTTCATCTTGATAGGGGTACATTACACACTGTGATTTGTGTACATTTTGTACATGTACGCACCATGCACGACATACGCACAGCTTAGTTTCCAGGCTATCTGCATACCTGCCAACTATTCCGATTTGGGCGGCATTATTCCGATTTTTCCATCCCGATTCCGAATTCCGCTTTGTACTCTGAAAATTCCAAATTTTGAAAAAAAATACTGAAAACGGCTTGAGCTACAACTAGATCCACAACGTGGTGGTAAAAAAAAAATTGCGACCTCCGCCGCGATTAAAGTGCGTTGCGCTGCTCCACATGTATGCACGTATATTTATGAAAATAGAAATAGAACTACGTGGGGTCTGCAAACCGTATACGGCATGGTTTTTGCAGCGGAATCATTGCATCGCGTATCGTACAACATTAACGAGGACCTGGCATGTACTATGCGTGGAACACCGCAGACATCTAGCTTGCGATAATCGAAACAAACGCCGATGATTGTGAGTGGGACCGCATGATCGTGTACATGCCTCTAACGTAGCCATCGTTCGATTTTGAGTTTGGAACGCCGGAGCAAAAGTTGGCAGGTATGTGTCTGGCATTACTGAGCTATAGATTCAATAAAAGGGTCTGGATGCAATAGACTAATCATTCTAGATTTCTTCACCAGCTCCTATTGGACTGAGAAAAGAGGGGAATAATAACACAGTGACTAGTCTAAAATGCTTTTCACACTGGCAAAAATTTCCTAAGCCCCATACTATAGGTGAGGCTAAGGGTGGGGGGGGGGGGGGGGGGGAGCCTTAGCCCCACCTATAGTACGGGGCTAAGTTTAGACCACTTTCTGTTCTCACTTGTTTTTACCAAAGTGGGCTAGCCCCACCAATAATCCAGGATTATTTGGCCCTGCAAAAAAGCAGGGCTAACCCTGCAATTGCAGGGCCAAGCCAAATAGTCCGGGGCTAAGAGCACCAGTGAGAACAGAAACGAAAAATAGTACAGGGCTAAGGAAATGCGGTGTCAGCTCTCAAGGCCGAAACGCGGAAACCAATCAGATAACGCCCGACGGGACGAGTGACCTTGATGCGGAGTGTTAGAGAGCCGATGTGCAAGACGTACACTCATAAATATTCATAAGCTGTCAAGAAAGTCCGGGGCTAACGATTTTGAGTGAGAACAGCTAGTCGGGTTTAAGAAATAGTATGGGGCTAAGAAATGCCAGTGTGAAAAGCTTAAAAAAATAGTACGGGGCTAAGAAAACCCCAGGAGAAAAGGGTATAAGAGTACTAGATTTTTTTCAGTTTGGATCATAAATGTCCAACAGACTGGAAGCTAGGCTACTGCATGTACTGCATAGCAATACTTTATCTAGGCCGTCTTTCAAAAGTGTCAAGTACACACTTAAGTACAGGAATCTGATACAGAGACACGTAATATAAGTCTACTGAGTGGCAATGGCTGCATACTAGTGCACAATTATGACACACAGACACACACACAAAGTACATAAATGAAATATATTCCGATAGGTCAGATTTCACAACACATCTCTTAGGTGTTCAATGTAAATTATACTACAAAAATCCTCAATGTTTTATATAATCCTCTGCATAAATGTATGTCCAGTTTTCTTCTGTGATATAAAATACAAAAAAATATCTTCCTGTGTAAACAAATAAAAAATCAAGATAATAAATACATTCATGTACATTTTCTCCAAGCATTGTAATGTAGTCTACCGGTAGTTACTACTAGGCTGTGAGGTGCATGGACATAACCCAGCCTGTGAACAACTATGTATGGTTACACAGATTATGCCCTAATCCCATCCTCACTCCATGAGAGGGGAAGAAGCCAGAGGAGCCATGATGGGATTAGTGGATAGTCTGCGTTACCAGACATAGTTGTTTACATACTGGGTTGTGTCCATGCACCTCATAGCCCAGTACCTAGCGAGAATGGGATCAGTACATAGTCTATGTTACCAGACATAGTTGTTAACATACTGGGTTGTGTCCATGCACCTCAAAGCCTTGTACCTAAGCTAAGCATAAGGAAGCTTTAGGACAGTCTGGAGTTGTCCTGTAGGAAATACAGTAGGACTTAAAGACCTAAAACTGAACTTGACCTTTAATACTGTATCTGTAATTCCATGCATTTCATAACTGCATATCTCTGTCTTTGTCTGTATTGTACAATGTACATACATGTATGTGTAACTATGTAGTTCAAGGTTCAAACTCATCCCTTTGTCTTTGAAGTCAAGTGAGGTTTATCAACCTACTGTCCCGGATAGATAAAGGTTATGGGTATATAGATCTGAATCATCTTCCCTAGCAAGAGCTGCTTCTTTTCCCATAACCCAATTGTACACACATTTTTGTACAAGTTTGAATCAACTTATGATACATGTACATATAATTCAGGTAGGTGTACTGTATCCACACACTATCAATTATCAATTATAATGATAGGCCTTACAATGTGCTGTAATACAAATATGATACAAATATATTTTTGACATAGATCCCTTTATAAAAAAATAATATGTCAAAATAAATATTGTGTAGTAAATAATATGTTAACATTAATGTTCTTCCTATTCTTACCACTAACTTTAGCCTGTGATGTTAGCTGCAATGTACGTAATAGGCTAGCTACTAGAGAAATTTAGATACCTCGACAGTAACATGTGAAGAATAGGAAACTTACATGACACTAAAATTTAAGTCTGGTACCTGGGATCTGTCTTTGTTACGGCAAGTATGAAGTAAGGTTGATCATAATACAGGGAATGCCATTGTTCTAAATAAAACATCAACATGGAAGTAAAATGATCACATGTACATGTTGGGAAATATCAGCTTCATGCAGTTTTGATTATATGCCTAGCCCTAGTATATAACATCATAAATTTAAAATTGTCACTGCTTAGCAATATCACTATTTTGATATCAAAACCAATAATTATGTATGTATTACAATTAAAAAAAAACATTGGGAATTGGAAACATTTCGCATAGATCTTGAGGATGTAGAAATATGATCATTTCATCATACTCTGAGACAATTAGATGATAGATAATCATCATGATATCAAATATACTTGCTGTTGATCATGAGACTAATATTTTTAGTAATATGAATTTGATGACAGCATTTTAAATATGAATATTAAATGCTTTAAGACACCATTCCAGTATCTGTCAGTATCACATCCATTTTATTGTATTACAAGCTCAAATCAACTTGCATTACAACATCTCATAAGCCAATTCCTTCACATCCCCCCCCCCCCCACCCCCCCCCCCCCCCCCCCTTACCCACCCATTGACACACATAACATAAATAGATGATCTACAATAACGTTCAATCATGTCAGGTCATGTTGTACAATCTTAGTTAGACGGTATCATTTTAAGCAGTATTTGTTGTACAGTAGACACAGTGAATTTATTACCCTAATACAGCTTTACTGTACACAGATCAAATACACAATCTGACAGGCAATAAACGTACATAGTAACGCCAAACATCGTTGACTTTATAAGCCGCATGCACAAAATATAGCCTCGGATTACTGTACGGTATACAATGTACGATATAGGCACTGTGTACGTAGTTCCCCATATGCGCTAGTGTGTACCGCTTCAATAATCCGTTCCCATTCATTCACTTCACTGATCCGGTCATGATCAACCAATAAACATGACGGCATTTTCTACAATTTACACCGCTCTCTCCCAAAAATTCAACATACAAAGAACGGAAATATATAGCATCATCAAATCGTATCATAATCTTACCATTACGCGATTCATTTCGGGCAATAACATGATTTTTTTTAGCTCTCCTTTAGTAGCAGGTGTGTTGCTTAGCTCGTTATTGTTCAATGTCGGAATGATTAGTCGTACATCAAGACCCAATGGTAACATCTTAAAGGTTTATTTCTACATCTTGTAAAATAAAATATTTAAGATATCAAAACTCTAAGATATATAATACTTACTTATTAAACAAATTTAGCGTGAATACAAAATAATGAAAGTATGTAGATTTGCATGCATAGTTCATAAATAAATCAGGGGAAAGCCTTGGGAAATGCTAGTCATGACGTTCCCCAGTCTTGGGGTGAAAGTTCAAAGCTAGATATGATATCAGCTAATGCGAGTGAGAGTGAGTGACGAAAGATGACTCGGAGTCACTAATTTGCTGATGAGTGTCATGACAATAGAGATTAGACCCTGTATTCGAACTACTGTGAAAAGTGCTACTTACGAGATGAAAGACGGATTTCCGAGGACTGTCGTAGGTACAATACGGAATTACACGGATCACGGTTCTGAGCGCTCGATCGTTGGACTGAAAGGAACACTCGTTTTCTTTATTTGTTTCTTGTTTTACAGGGGTAGGCTAATCTGTAAATATGGCCTAAAGTACAATAAAGGTCTATAAATGATGTTGGCTAATAGCCTAATGGTAAACAATATAACAAACTTTCCGATAAGTTTGGTACAGGCTATTCTGCCATGGTAATTAACTGGGTAAAATTTCTGACCCAATTATGGGGTAAAGAAGTAACGAAAAGGAAAAGAATAGACAAAGAAAAATAACTATTGTTTTCGTTTTTGTTTTCTCAGATTTTTTTAGGCCTTTAGGCCTACACCAAAGAATATAACCCTGCTGAAAATATACTGACACGCATGCGCAGAATGAGGGGGTGGTAATTATGGAAAAGTTGCAAGCTCATCGATCAAAGTGAGTCACATCAAAGTTGAAGACGAGAAGATCTCCCTCTATTTCTTCTCCTCCCCTTCTTCATATTTTCTGTCTTCTTGTCCTTCTTCATTCAATTCTTTCATTTCTTATCGATCATTTACGTTTGTTCTCTACCTTCTTTTACTGCTTCGAACTCTTTTTCTCCTTCTTTGTATTTTTTCTTCTTGTGATTTTTCTTCTTATTCAGTTCTTTCGTTTCTTCTCAATCATTCTCCCCCTTCTTTCACACCTTCAAACTCTTCCTTTTCTTCTTTTTTTCTTCTTGTCCTTTTTTTCATTCAGTTAATTGTCTTCTCTTCCTTCTTTCATTCCTTTTCTTCTTCATTTACTCCTTCTAATTCTTCTCCATAGTCTGTCTCCATCTTTTACTTCTTCAAAATCTTCTTCTCCTTCTATCATTTTTCTTTATCTTTCCTTATCATCTCATTCAGTTCCGTCGTTTCTTCTCGGTCATTCACTTTTCTTCTCCTTATTTTACTCCTTCAAACTCTTCTCCTTCTTCTTGTTTTTTGTTCGTGTCCTTCGTCTTCTCGTTCAGTTCTTTTGTTTCTTCTCAATCATTAACTTTTCTTCAGCTCCTCCTTCTTTTACTCCTAACTTTTCCTCCTTTTTATTTTCTTTCTTCGGGTCCTTCTTCTTCTAGTTCAGTTCTTTCGTTTTTTCTTAATCATTCACTTTTCTTCTCCTCCTTCTTTTACTCCTTCAAACTCCCTTTTTTTCTCCTTATTTTGTCTCTTTGTCCTTCTTATTTAGTTCTTTCGTTTCTTCTCAATCATTCACTTTTCTTCTCCTCCTTCTTTTACTCCCTCAAACTTTTCCCCCCTTCCTTTACTCCTTCTAATTCTTCTTCTCCTTCTTCTTATTTTTCTTTATCTTCTTATTTAGTTCTTTCGTTTCTTCTCGACCATTTACTTTGCCTCTCCTTCTTTTACTCCTTCAAACTCTTCTTCTCCTTCTCCTTCTTTTCTTTCTTCTTGTCCTTCTTTATCTCATGCAAAGACTAACCCCTCTCACTTGATTAATGATTATTTAGGTATGCCTAGAGGACAACTCCGAAGCGCATATTGCTCAGTGCAATGGCACAGTAGAAGTCACATGGTGATTATTGGCAATATTTGAAGACTTAACAAAAATCGTCTGAAAAAATCTCAAGTCACGTGACCTGTATATGACTCATACTGAGCAGACATAGCTTATTAACAGTACACTTCGGCGAGACAGACGCATAGGCGCAGAAATCGTGGTTTTGGCAGAAGTTTCATTTCTGTCATGTAATAACTCTTTGGTTTTTAGTCCGTATGATTCAACGTTGAGTTCAAAGCCATTTTTACCGTGTCTCCATTAATACTACGCACTATGGGTATCTGTATTCATGGTAACCATTTATATATATAATCATAGAATATAGAATTGTATATATATCTATGGTATCATATTAACCTCTATATATACTCCACATGCTTACATGACACGCGAGTGGTGGTATAGAATTTTTTATTTTACTGGTATAATTTGAATAGTGAAATACATAAGTTTAAGTGATCAAAATGTGAGAAAGTGAGCAGAGCAAAAGAGAAACAGGCGAAAATATAGTATTGCCATTCTATTTATCGATAAGTTAGCATCGGTTTCGTTATGAGATAAAATAATTAAATAAAATGTAAGACCGTATAGGCATACTTGATAAAGCCTTCCACTGGTCTCATTGTACTAAAATAAAATCTTACTGAGTGGTACCATAGTATTAAAAACCTTTTTTTTTCAATCTCATTTAATGGAATATCTTTAGATACTAATAGCTTCATATAAATCCATGCGGTCAGATGGTTCAATACTTCATTTTGTGAAAGACATGCAATAGTTTATCAAAATATGAGTATAACTTGATCATTATAATAGCTAAAATGCTATGACCATACAGTACAGTTTGTACTGAGAGAGCTTCAAAGCGTATTTGTAATCGCAAGTATTAGTGGGGGAAAGTTTATTAGATCGGACGGAAGTCAGCGTGTGCCTAGGGATGACGTTATGGTTCATATTTTCCATGGCAACAAGATTTATAGATATAGTACACTCAGTCGTGCATTTACTACTGTTTCTGTACCGAGGCCGGGGACTGAAACAAATAGAAGGCCTATGTAGAATAATAACAGCCGCGTATTAAAATACAGCTGTTCTCATTTGTTGTGTCAGTCAGTCTTTACCTTACTGTACATATGTATGTGTGCATTTCTGTCTCTATCTTTCTATTTTCCACCAACAAAAACACGCATACACACACATACGCACGCACATGCTTGAAAACGCACACACACACACATACACCTCCTGCCTCTCCCTCTCTCGTTACCCCCGCCACCCTCCCCCATCTTTCTAGCACCCCCCTCCCCTCAACTTTCCCCTCTCTCTTTACCCCTACCATTTCTTCCTCACCATCTCCCTCTGTCCCTCCTCACATTTCTCTTCTGACCCCACCATCTTATCGCTCCATCCCTTCTTTATAAGCATGGTAAGGGGGAGGGACATATAACTCAAGCCCGTTAAAAATGTCAGTGATAAACAAAACTATGTTTAGCCTACTTTTGATTTATTTCTTCATCACTGAGCAAACGATATGTATCTACTCTTTAGTTGATAATTATTTTTCATTTTCAATCTGACTACAATCATCATTGCTTTCATCATTATCATTCTAGTCAAACCAGTCCATCTTGGTTACTAACGATGTGTATATTACTATGTGTATTACCTCCCTTCATCCCCAAACAGAAAAATCCACAAACAAGAACGAGATTTACATGAATATCATCTTTAAAATGATCGATTAGGCAGCTGTAATGATAACAAAATTCAAGACGGGGTGATATTCCAAAATTCAAGTTTATTGCATACAGTTATTGGAGAGTACCGCTACTTGTAAATAAACACTCGCATGTAACGCTTTCACATTTGATCTGTTTGGGAGACGAGTTATTTTCAGTAATCAATATTACGTTATGTTGACCTAACGCCATGAATGAAAAAGCCACAATGTCAAAGACGTTGTATACGAATATTTTGGAGGAACTAGCAAAAGAAGGGTAAAAAACTATTTGATCGCTTGAAATTAAGTTACACCATTACTCACACTTTTTCGTAATGTTGTTTCGTTACTAGAGTATGTGCCCTAATCTAGGCAAAGTAGGTACTTCCTATGTACTGCTACTGTACAGTGATTTCCTCTATTAGAGTTTAACCATTGAGCTAGAAAGTTCAACACTACTACTGTCGTATCATGCATCTGATACATGAGCGCGTACAAAATGTTAATATACAACCTATCTAACAAAAATATGAATATGAGCAACATAACACTGTATATCAACTTATTACAAACATTAATTGATAGGAAAGTAATCTAGTTAACATTCAAATCAATCAAGTTCGAAAAAGTCCACAGCCTTGTTGGTGCACATGAGGTCATAATTGTATTAATCCTGAATTGATCCGCCAGATTTGATGGAAAACGATACTTTTGTGATGAGAATTATGTCACGGCATTGTTGTAATTAAAAGGAAATCTCCATGCATCAGAATGAAATATAAGCTAGAGATTGGGAGATATATTATGCTGTACGATTCTAAGTATACCCTGTTTACTGAAAGACTAAACAAAACAGAGGAAGAATAGATACGGTATGTTTGTAATTAGGTGTCAATTAAATCAGCTCAGCGGTCTTGAAGAATTCAATGCTTTGCATGCTAATTCTTATATTATAAATCTTCCTGGGCGAAGTTTTTATATCACATTTCATCAAGATTCAGTACGTTCCATACGTATATCTCATACAATATTCTTTAATAAAACATTGATCTTCGTTCATGAATATGAAATATTTCAATGTTAAAATTCGTTCTAAATAACCATATGATCTCATACAGCAAGTTAGTTATACGTATTGTTACATACCATCATCACTGTACTACGCTAATACACAATAAATAACAGTAAACTAATCGTGCAATGATGCACAGGTTAAAAAAATGTACCTAAGCCATACAAATACAATACAAGACAAACTCGATGAAAGAGAATATTAATGTCACATTTCAATAATGAATGAAATAAATAAACGATAAGTATTAGTAGCTATAGTGTGTATTCCTTATTGTTTTTTGAAGATTCTCTTCTTGCAATAATAAACAAGGCACGTTTTTGCAATATCAGGACAAACGTTCTGGCAAAAAATACAAATACTTATTGTTATTTTTTTTTTTTTACTGAAGATAGTAAAACATAAACATCTACACTTTTTGCGAATTGGTAGAATTAGCAAGGGAGGCCTAGAAATAATATAAAAGAAAGGTGAAAATAGAAACACCCCTCCCCGCGTGTTATGATACGGTTACAGAGGATGAATCACGGGGATTTAAAAACTGGGGGAGTCTTAAAATCCAAAAACATTTCCATCATGGGTTGTGATAATTATGGATGGAGATAATGCATGAATGGTTGTGGAGTGAACATTATTCAAAGAAGCAGGCAGTATGTTAACATTAATGTTGCTCTTCAGTGATGGTGATGGCAATGCCAAGAATGGGGATGAATGGTAATGGGATGTGGAAGGGGGGAGAGGTACCCCCCCCCCCCACCCTACCATGCATGATGTTATGATGGTGATTTAAGCCAGGGCAGCTGCGAAAGATTGCGATGGCTGTCCTTCTTCGACGGCAGTGATGGGGATGAAGGGATGGGGGGTCTTCTGCAAGTAGTTCTGTCCAAAAAAATGAAAATTAAAATAAAGAAAAGGTGAATGCCATGATAAAAATAGATGCAAATGAAGTTTGATGAAAGCTTAACATATCGTTATCGATGACCTGGAAAGAAAGTTGATATCTGCTTGCCTGGATGTGTAATGATATGAATGAGCATGAATGATATTTGTGAGCGAATGTGGTGGGATTGGGGTGGTAAAAGCCATCCCTAAAAACGTGTATAGCTGGCGACTTGATAATTTTACTACCTTAAACCAATTCCGGTAGGAAAGAACCCAAACTCTGCCAATCTTCGACAAGGCGGGGGTAGAGGGAGGGGAGTATTATCGTCCAAGTAAACAGGGTAAATATAGAAAGGTGGCGGCTTGTTCATTTGATTTAAGCCAATGCGGCCAGGAATGAAGCCGATTGCTGCCCCTCATTAATAATTGCGGTGATAGGGATGAACGGATGTACAGTTTTCTGCAAGTAATTCCGTATGAAAGCAAAAACATAAATGAAATGAAAAAAAAAAAGAAGATGGATGTAAGTGAAATGGATGTAAGTGATGGATGTAAGTCATGAAATTGCTGATCCTCATCAAAATCCTGGGAAAAAGTTGACTTCTGCTTTATATATGGACGAAATGATGTGAGGCTGACCGACAGTCGTGATTGAATGGGATGGGCTAGGGGTAAAGGGGAGAAAGCTCCTCCTGGTGATGAAAAGGTAGGGGTTTGGTAGTTTATTTTAAGCCAACGCGACCAGGAAAGAAGTCAAATTCTCCCAATCTTCGACGGGGTGGGGATGGAGGGAAGGAATTCCCTTCCTGTAAATGCTCATCTGAACCACTGTGGGATGCAGAGGTGCCGATGTCAACAGTCACATTATAAATGTGGCTTCTTGATTGTTTTATTTATTTAAGCCAATGCAGTCAGGAAAGAAGCCGAATTCTGTCCCTCTTACACGGGATAGGGATGGGGGTGAAGTGGAGGAATCTCCTTCCTGTAAAGCTATGAAGGTGGCGGCTTGTAAATCTAATTCAAGCCACTGCGGCCACGAAAGCAGCCGAATGCTGTCCCTCCTCGATGGCAGTAATAGGGACAAAAGGATGGAGAGTCTTCTGCAAGTGGTTCTGTATAATAAAAGGAGAAATATTGTGATAAACTCTTTCTGCGCCATCGGGGCGTTCTTGCACAAACACTACACGCAAATTCCATAAGTATCTCCATCAGCCGCGTGTCAACTAATTTTCAAATGAACTTTTTGGGTTTTACACACCACAGACGACACGATTTGCACCGATTTTGCAATCGCAAGAACCTACGACTGGGCATGTGACGTCACCTTCTTGAAAACATTAGATTTACAAGAAGCTGACGTCAACATACCGATCGTAGCTAGGCCTTTAAGGGGGTATCTCACGAGGCGGCGAATGATTGCAAACGTGGCAAATTTGGGATTTCATCAGGGTTCGTAAAAGTTTGCAAGAACGTTCGCATAGTTTTCGTTGTCGTAAGTAATTTTTCTGGTCGAAAGGAATTTTGATTGCGATGTTCGCAACACAGTCATAAACAAATGCAAACGGTTGTAAGACGGTATCGTTACTGTTTAACCAATGTTAGCGACCACAGTCATTACCATAATGGTTCATGTATAAAATCAATTGAGAGAAATTTGCCATTCAGTTTGTCATGCCTAGAAAGCAAGGTATATGCCTACCAAAAGGAGAGCAAAGACCCCTCAGGGACAGAAAAGTTCCATGCAGAAGAAGATGTTCGCCAAAAGTTGGCGTATACAAGGGCGTTACCACATTTACGAATGCAGTACAATCGCATCAAAATCATGTCGTCTGTGGCGTCCTTGACACCCATGGGCAGCGGAACCGGGGGCGCTATACTTACGTGGGCGTAGGCAAAAGCGTTGCGGCGCTCAACCTTGTCGGCTCCCTTGCCGATCCACACGAAGCACTCCGTGCGGGTGTCAACGATGAACACGTCCTGCGAGAGAGAGAGCGAGAGAGAGAGAGAGAGAGAGAGAGAGAGAGAGAGAG
>OZ022593.1:11484295-11524295 GCA_963669155.1 Arbacia lixula
CAGCAGAAGTCATTATCTTCCCTGTCACCGCGGAAGCCTGGAAAAGGGTGTCTGAAAGACTCAAAACAAAATTGAACTTCCCTCATTGCGTTGGGGCAATTGACAGAAAACATCAGATATCCCAGGAATGCAGGATCAGTGAACTTTAATTATAATTCGATCGTTCTGCTGGCATTAGTCGATGCAGAGTACAAGTTTCTCTTCGTTGACATCGGTGCCAGCGGCGCAGACTCAGATGCAGAAGTTTTTAGTGAGTATTTTGAAGGCAGCTCTCGAAGCTGGAACGATTGGACCTGTACCAGTCCGCAACATCCTGCTCCTGTTCCTCGGAAAAGTGTAGGGCTGGTGTCTTCTTACGCTTCGAACCTCGGCTGATTTGAAGACTGCCTTTTGATTGCTACGTAAATGATACGTAAATCTGTATTCGTCACATGGCAATATACACACAGGCTATTCATTCGTGTACTGTATTTAGGCAAAATATACGTAATTTCAAACGCGGATGAAACCAGCGTTAATACGGACCTCCCGGTGTCTACACGGACTGTCCAGGATGTATTCGGCGGCAACATGGAGGTACACGGTGTCGTGCTGTGAACTCCCGGATGAAAAATTAAGCAAGCTTAATTTTCCCCCGGATATGCCGTTACGCCAAGGACCATGCCGGATGCCTCCCCGGTGTATACACGGTAATGACAGAGATAACACGGATGATCACGGAGCGACAACCCGGGATGCCATCCGTGAAAGCGTAAAAGCGCCTTAAGCTACGAACGATTTTACGAACGACTGGTTATCCCTTCTTCTGCTAAATGCGATACCACACTTTGTTCATGTTTTAACTTATTGGGAGTTAAGTTCAAAAAATCCTAATAAAATTTGACAAAAGATTTCATTTATAAACATCAGATTTGAACTTAAGCTGATGGGAATCAAAACATTGAGAATGTGATTTAGCACAATAAGGGATCACCAGTCGTTCGTAAAGTCGTTCGTAGCTTACGAACAGCTTGGTGAAACACCCCCAGATCTAGAGGAATATGAGGTTATAGATTTTCATTAAATTGCTTGTAGATGACGCCAAGGTCATGTCTTGTTTTTGACAACGGAATGATTTTTTTTACATAGAGGTATGTGTGTGAAAACGTTATTTCTGATGATATATCAAATGCACAGGTAAAGGGATTCATATTTTAAACGATCATAACTTTCTTATCCTTTGACGGATTTTCATAAAACCTTCACTTATAATAATGTTCCTTTCATTTTTCACCTTTTATTGAAACCACCTAAATATCAGGGTGAACTATCCATTTAAACCCACACTTACCTCATGAAGGTTAACACGCTTCCGGTCCCCCTTGAAGTGAAGTAGACGTGGCTCGTACTGCTTAGGATCCACGTGTCTAAATCCTGTCTCAGCTCCACCATCCATAATCCTGTTACCATGGCAACGAAGCGACGAGTATGCATATGATATACGGAAATTATTTTTTGCTCATGTTTATTACCATGTAATCTGTATCTATATTTTTATCTCCATCACATCTTCTTGAATTCTTCTTTGCATCGATTTGAAACACACCACTTTCATAATCATTAATATTACTTTAAAAATAAACCTAGTCCTATTGAATACAACAATAGAAGGCAGTCGGCACAATGATGATAATTACTTGTTTAAATGGGGATAAAAATCAGTGCGTCACAAAAGTGATTTCGAATTAGGAGGAAATTTGTGAATAAATAACAGAAATAGTCTATTGATTAGTTTGTTTTGTAAACGCTTTTATACAACTGATATTTTACAGATTGACTTTTGACTTTCTTACGTGATTGCATCGAAATATCCTTTGAAGAGTTCAGACTCGTGATCCATGACCTCCCTGTGCTGTACGGGCTTGTCGTCCAGGTAATGATCCAACTCGACCGTCTTGTATGCGGCCGTGCCGTATTCGTCCTAAGATATAGACAAATCGGAGTGGACATTAAGATGACGACGTTAGATGTTCTTTGCAGGTTTTCGTGGTGAGAGCGTCCCAATTAATTTAAAGGACAAGTACACTTAAAATTATTAGTTTTGGTAACGCAACGGCGTTAGCAATCCAAATCCAAATAGAAAAGTGTTAAAAGGTAATCAAAAGATATGTACTATCTTTGAGACAAACAACTATATGTGTACAATAGCAAAACAATATTGACAAATGATTTGTGTGAGTGGTGCTAGCTGCTGCATAGTTTGCGCGGAATCAAACCGCACCTCGGTTCTTGTGTCCGTCAGCATAAAAAACCCAAATCGTCCAATTGCTGCACTCCACCCAGGGGTGTAAATGAGGCAGGGGTGAACGACTATCTGAATGGGTATGACTCATACAGTTACCATGGGCTGGCAAGGAGGAGATAGTGCACATAATATATAAGTGATATCACCCTGTATCATGTAACCAACATAACTTATGATTGTGACATCACTCAGAATTTCGTGAATGGACTGCGATAAGGACACCTCCTCTAAACCATTAAACATAAGATTAAAACCTAAATAAACCATGAATATACACCAATGAAATCAAAAGACAAACAGAAAGACACACATACCTGGGTGGAGTGCTTTCCGATCCAGAAATGTACATCGTAGAGAAGCTCTTCGCTATCAGAATCGGGCTTCTTCTGCAGGGAAGATAAAATGGACGACATGACTTAAAATGACAAAGGGAATAGATAGTTGCAAAACTTACTATCACCTCTCCACACTTTGTCTTTTCTTATTTCTTTCCACTTCTTTCCTCTGTATAACTACTTTGTGACTCGTTCACAACTCTCAATGACCACACAACCTCTTCTTCTACTTTCATTTCATCCCATTTATTTTAGGTTTAAAACGCCGAAATATAAAGCTAAGAATAGTCTTGTGTAAGTGTTATAAAATATAAAATTAACCTATCATCCTTTCACTTTCTTTTTCCTTTTCCTTCACCACATAAGTGGGTCAATTATCAGAAAGAATACAACCACACGGTGTTACCGAAAGTTTAACTATTGTCTAAACATTATTTATTAGAGGAAATATTGTTATCATTGGTGTCTACATCATTAACGGTAGTTTCATTATCACTGTACTATCATTATTGACATAATTATATATCATGTCATTATCATCAAAGTATATATTGGCTACCTGATTCTTATCAGAGAGCGAGCTTACGTAACCGTTGAGGTGATATAGGTGTCCACGACTTCAAGACAGTCTTAAGAAACATTTTTGTTATGAAATGTTCTCAAGAGGCCACGATGAATATTTAGTTTAACCCTATCTAGCCGGGGGAGGGGAAAGCTCCCCCACCCTCGACACTTTTTCGCGACAAGTGTCTTGCCCTACAACCCTCCTCCCCGCCCTTCCCCTCCCTGCTCTGATACAAAATACATATACAATATAATGGTAAAATGATAAACAGGTAACGGTATAGTGTTGAGGATGGAACGTTTTTGTCAAGGAAGGTTGTTAGGAGGTCATGGGGAGCAATATTGAATACGACCGTCCCGCTGCTCCCACCCCATCCCTGATGATCATAGTACAATGTAATCCCCTCAGTACCAAAGGTACATGGCATATGTACACAGTCAATTTTTGTTTTCGTAGCTTGGTACCGCGAGAGGGTTACGACACGCCAACTTACGTAAGTGTTGAGGATGATGTAGGAGTCCCCGCTGAAGAAGTTGCCGTGCTCCTGCGAGCTCCATCGCTTCACCTTGAACTTCACGATCCTCCAGACCTCCAAGCCGACCTTTGACCCGGCCCCCTGCCAAGCTGGCTCCGATTGCGCAGACTCCTTCTTCACCTGCTTCTCGGTGTCTGCAATGTCGTTTTTAAATTTAAATTTTAACTTCCACATGTTTGAAAAAAATCTAAGAACATAAGAATATAACAATCGCTGCATGTATAAATTAAGAAAGGCTGTAGTATTCAAGAAAAATATAATGGACATATATGATATAAATTAAACATATTTCTTGTCCTGTGCGTTTGTAAAATCAATATTATATATGACTATAAACAGGCTAGCCCGGGGGTGTTTCACCTGTAGGGTCCATGGTTTCACCAAGCTGTTCTTGAGCTACGAACGACTTTACGCACGACTGGCGACCTTTTTATTGTGCTACATGAGATACCCCAATTTGTTCTTGATTTAACAGAGTGTGAGTTAATTTCCAACAATCCTAATAAAAATGCTAAATATGTTACTCATTGCGGATAAATGGCTACTGATAATCGTTTGTCTCGCAATGTAAGGTAAACGGAATCGAAAAGATCACGACGTTTAGTGCGCCGCTGCAACACTTCGTCAGGTGTGATACAAAATTGTAGTAAGTAGGGGTTTAAATTTGACAAATCACAAACTTTGTATTCAGATAAACCCTGCACACAGACACATACACACACACGCACACACAAACACACACACACACACACACACATACACACACAAAGAGAACACAACAATTGGAGTGATGTCGTACCTGAACCGAAAAGTGCGAGGTTCGAATCCTTCCAGTCGTACTCCTTGGCCTTCCTGAACCCGCGTCCCTTCACTGGAGCTGCCATAGTGATTCTTCAGGAATTGCCCTTCTCTGTAAAGTAACAAATTTATTCATTAAATAATAAGTACATTTGCTACCTCATGAAGACATACATAGTTCTTGAAATCCACGAGGTCCCAGCCTCAAGCCCACTAATGGCACTTGTGACCTTCAGCAATACACTTAATTCGCATCGCTGCTCTCCACATACGAGTATAGATATGTATCTGGAATGCGGTGGAAGACTATGCGAAATATCTTGATTTAGCGCCAATATCGTGCATCGTGCAAGGAATAGTTCCAAGGGAGTCGAGAAGGTGCACATATGTATCCAGCGACCAGGCTTATAACTGTAACATCCCGCTCAATTCAGTTTACACCATTAAACAAATGATAATACTATTAATTTATTCTTCAAGCATTTTTTCATGTATGCAGTCATTCATTCATATTTTCATTCAATTCTTAAATCAATTAATAACAATCATTATATCAAAATAATCACAGAAGTATAACAAAAACATAACTCTAACATTAAAACAACCGTTTTCTGACTAATGTATTCACTATTGGATGTAGTCAATACGCACGTATCGTTACGTTAATTGTCTGATAGTAGTCAATTTGATTTAATTCATCAATTCAAAGAATCGGATGTAGAAAAATACCCCTACTGTGCATATAACTTTGTGTTGTACTAAGAAATTTTATGTTGTATAATTATATATATGATTATGTCTATGTGATTTGGTGTGTATACATGTTTGTGTGACATCCGTTCCTCCTTTATCAGGGGCGTTCACACACACGAATTAGCGATATTAATATTAGTGATTTTAAACATTGATGTTTAAATCTCACTAATGTTGGTGTGTGTGGATTCCCCCATTGAGTGGGGTCAGTTATAATTGAAGCACATCGTAGATATTTAAGAGGAACGATTGAGAATGTTAGGGGTGCGGATAGGGGAAGGGATGGGGGTAGGTGCAGTTGGGCGGACAAACGCCACAACTGCATTGTCTCTTTAACACGACGCGGTCGTATGTCTTTTTCTGAGGGCTCATTATGAAGCTATGTCATTCATCTTGAGTACTTCATATTACTGGCGGACCTCGGTCTAGGAAGAGGGCTGTCATAACGGTCGTCAGTAGTCATCATGGTCGTGAGAGGCGTAGCCTAATGAGGGAAGACGAGATATGTGTATGTGTGTGTGGGTGTCTGTACGTGTGTGTGTGTGTGCATGTGTGTGCGTGCGTGTGTGAGTATGTATGTGTGTGTTTGAGTGGGTGGGTGTCTGTACGTGTGTGTGCATGCGTGTGTGAGTATGTGTGTGTATGTGTGTGCGTGTGTGTGTGTGTGTATATGTGTGTATGTGTGTGTGTGTACGTGTGTGTATGTATGTGTGTATGTGTACGGGTGTGTGTGTGAGTGTATGTGTGTGTATGTGTGTGTGTATGTGTGTGTGTCTGTAAGGGCCCGTGGGGGTGGGGGTGGGGTTTGGGGGTGGGGGGTTAGAGGGTTGACGTCTTCTAGGAAAGTGACAGATTCATCTCAATTATTCTTGTTCCATTCCTGGAAAGTGCGAGATGGGTTAGTCATCTACGCTTTGTATGTTGGAGTGGGCTGGGGTAGGGTGGGTTACTTCTTCTTGTTCTCCACCATCTTCCCGTCCTCCTCCTCCTTTTCCTCCCCTTCTCCCTACTTTTCTTCTCCATTGTGTTGTTCGTTTCTTTTTGTTCCCTTTCTCTTCTCTTTTTAATCTAGAGCGCAGTGTTCTATTGTATCTGATTCACGTGATCCTCTTTTCTTCTCTTTACTTTTCCTTTTACCTCTCATTATATTTTAATCATTTTTAAGCTGCAACATTCCTCAGCAACACACACAAAAAAGAGCGGGAACTTGTCAATCCCCACCCCCATCCTCACAACCCCCCCCCCCCCCCCACACACACACACACACGTACACTCAGCGCCACTGAAAAGAAGATGAACCAACAACAAAACACGCTGCATTTTCCCAGCTGTTTTCCTACTATAAAGACCTGACTGCAAGGGGAGAAATATTTAATAGTACACGTGGTCCCCGTCGTAGATCTCTGGCCATATTTAGCCAAAAGGTCGGCGGCCTGCGACGGGGGGCGTGAAGGCTAAGCGATGTGTCAGCTCCAGCAAAGAAGTCGTACGACTACCATCGCCTTGTTAATCATGGAGGTGTAAAATGGCAATAGTGGTGATTTGCTTTGATTATTTTTTATTTTATAAGCAAAAGGGAAAGCCGGTCTGTCTTTATGTGCACGTAGCATTGATACGCATGTATTTTGTTCAGGATGTTTAATCGTAAAGGCAAAGCCATCGATTTTTTTTTTATGATACACCGTCCTCAGTATTTTGCATGTTTGAATGACACAAAGTTACATGAACTTGAATAATAGTCCTACATGTATCTCTTTTCCCAGATTCTTGCGGACATTCGCCTATTTCTTTTTTCAATCATTGGTGGGTTAAAGACCCACAAAACAATTTGAAAAGCTGGAATTCGAACATGTAATATTCATTTCAAACACATACACACATACACAAACGCAGAGAAACAACTATCATAACATACATACGTATACACGTAAACATACACATAAACAAACGTACTACAAATACACGTACCTGCACACATACACGCAACCATATACGCATCACACGCACATGCACACAAACGCACACACACACATACACACATACACACATTATACACACACAGACACACATACACACATGTACACACACAGACACACATACACACAGACAAACACATACACACAGACACACACAGACACACACACGCACAGACACACACACACACACACACACACACACACACACACACACACACAAGCCATGAGCTCATACACTCTCTCTGCACCCCCACTGCGTCATGGCCATGTGTTACTTCCATCAGAATGTGACCATGGGATGTTCTGCCAATATTAAAGGCCGACTACAGTAAGTGTAGAGGGCACGATATAGGGAGCCGCAGAATCTTCGGCTGATGTTAACATACCCCCCTGTGCTACTCCATCAATGCATGGTACTTTTACTTATCTGTCCGAGGTAAAGCAGGGTGTTGGTAAGGGGAAGAGAACGGTGGAGAGAGAGGGGGAGAGAGAGATATGATAGAGAGAGAGAGGGAGAGAGAGAGAGAGGGGGGGGGGACGATAGAGAGAGATGTAGGAATGATGGAAGAGAGCGGTGGAGAGAGAGGGGGAGAGACCGGGGGGAGAGGTGTATGTGTGTGTGTGTGTGTGTGTACCGGGATTCCGAAAGTTGAGACAGGCAAGGTGCCATATAGAACTCATCTCTACCACCCCTCTCTTTCTCTCTCTCCCTGTCTCTGTGACCTCCTACGTTATCTGTGTCGCTGTCTCTCCCCATTCTTTTCTCCATCTCTCTATCTCTCCCTCTTGCCTATATCTCTCTCTATCGTGCCCCTCTCTCTCTCTCTCTCTCTCTCTCTCTCTCTCTCTCTCTCTCTCTCTATCATCTCTCTCCCCCTCTCTCTCTCCACCGTTCTCTCTTCCCCCTGCTCTCTAATCTACGCCTTCTCTCTTCCCCACTCCCTTTCTCTCTCCATTCTCTTGTGTCTTTGTCCTGTTATCCCTCACGCTCCTAAGTCCCTATCTCTGTCAGTGGTTGTGTGTCGATTGTTCTCACTCCTACACATCCTATCTCTCCCTCATTGTACATCTCATTTCATCCATTCCTTTTATTTACTTATATTTGTCCATCATTTTTCCACTTAGATACCATTCAATGCATCTCTCTATGTTTTCATCAATCCAGCTATCTGTCTCTGTCTATACCCGTTGTCTCCATTAAAAAAAAAAAAGTCTAGGGATTGTTTCAATTATTTAAATAATACCCTCTCTATCACTCTCCTTCTTCCCCTCCCACCACCGGCTCTCGGTATGGTTGTCCGTCTGGCCCCTTAGGATCTCTCTTTCTCTCTCTCTCTCTCTCCCTCTCTCTCTGACAATGTCACAGTATCCCTATCCCCCTCTCTTTGCCGATGTCGCGCTGCCCTCTCTCTCTCTCTGCCTATGTCCTCTCTCTCTCTCTCTCTCTCTCTCCCTCTCCCTCTCTCCTGTCTTGATGATGCATGGATCATGTGGCGTAACGGGAGATCTGTTTGCGTCCATTACAATGACTGCTACTGTCACGACTATGTCTCCGCTGATTTACTTCGGAGACGAACCAGACAGCATGATCACGTGATCAACATGAATTCCAGCCAATTATCACGACACGCAATAGATTATGTTATAGTTTGGCTGGGGTTTAATTGGTTGGGGTATGATTGGTTCATGTGAACTTCTCTTTTTGTCTGTTGTAAGATGTAGAAAGACTAGAGGATGTGGTGAAATCCGCACTGGAAGAGAAGAGTAAGAGAATAGATATGGGGGACATCAACGAAAAATATTTCTTGAGGAGCCCCCATTCACAGCATTCCAACATATTTACAGATGGATTTATTTCATGACCCGGTGCCACACGGATGTTTCAAAACAATGAGTAGTGTTGTGCTAGTGGGTTTTTAAAATGATGAATGTATTTTCCATACCGCATAGCCCATATAAGGAAAAGCCGTCCCATGATGCACCGCGCAGCCACATTCGGATATCATGTCTGCTTTCAGTATAATGTCCTCGGCCCGTACTCACAACGGTTCGTCACAGAATCACTAAATTGGATGATTTCAGTTATTCACTGTAATTAGCATTTGGACAAATTCAATATAACTAGTGATTCCTAGAACAAGATCGATTACATTGAATCAATATTAATGTTTCATGTTGCTTTATTTGGCTTTCCATAAAGTTCGTACTGGAGGGCGTTTCATGAACGTTGTCAGCACTGACCAAGTGGTCAGTGCTGACAACCTCAGTAAAACCCTCAGTTTTGATTGGCTGAGAAGCACTAGCCTGTGACTGTTACATTAAGGAGAAATGGAAAGGAAGATACATATAAATGAACACAAAAATGGTAGAATATAAGAATGAATACAATACGGGAAGAAGTTCATCCCTTCTTTCGTTCTCCTTCTCCTCCCCCTCCAAAAAAGAGAAAGAAAAAAAATGTGAAATAAAAAATATAGGCTACGCAGTTCATATACATAAATACGGATGTGCCATCTGGAAGACAACCGAAGCTAGATTGGCAAGAACATTGCATGCCCCCCCCCCCCCCCCCCCCATCGCCTTGACCTTACTCCCTCGCCCAGCGTGCCGTGTTTCACACGCGCGGGTAAATTGCACCGCGTGCTGCAGCTGGGGCCTGTACGACACTATCATGACTATAGTTGATACGTTATAGTTGTAACGCCTGTATCCCCAAGAATAGAGAATGTCATCTATGGACTAAACCCAGATATTCTTTTTGTTTTGAACAGAAAGAGACAGCTGTTTGAAGTAATCATGTAGTTGGCCTATACTCCTACGTAAATTCGGATTCCATCGTTTGAATATTGACACAAGGGATTTTGATAATCATTGAACACGTTGATTTCCATCCATTTACTGTAAACTTCGCCTTCCATACTTATACCAGGGTGGAGGAAGAACATGACGTATTCAAAACTAAGTATCTATTGCTACACCCCTACGCACATCAGATTTTATTCGTTGGATATTGACACAAATAAATAACATTTTCATTACACAGGTTGATTTTCATTAAATTATTGTACATTTTGCCTTCCATACCAGCGTTTAGAATACGCGGGGCTTTGATTTGATAGAGCCACGCACGCACAGACACTTTGAGTCCCATGTGTGTAATGATGTACAGTTAGGTGTGAACGCGGGGACATCTACGTAAGACGAGAAGTGTTTGAAAACCAAAGGCAATCGGAAATGACACAAATTTGCCACGATTGTACACTCGTAAGGACCTCCGACTGGAAAAATGACGTCACTTTCTTGAGTAATCCCAATAATCAGATATTACGATACAGCCACTCGCAAAATCGTACGACTGATCGGATCGTGTTGCCTGCAATGGTTTTTAGCTCGCATTACATACTTAGCAGTCACACATACATGTACAAACAAAAACAAAATTTCACGTACACTGCGACTGCTTCACACATACACGCATACATATTTATACAAATATAAACTATGTATGCATAAATAGTGAGGTGGAAATACGTATCAATTGAATCGATTAGGAAATGGATAGACTAACGTTACAAACATGTGATATGAAAAGAAGGCTCCAGAATGAAAGCAATACTAAAACATGATTAGCTGGTGGCATATTTATGACATTTGTACAACAGAGGTCAAGAATATTTGGGTCAAAATAGTGGACACCCACACCCATACAGTGATTAACAGAAACACATACATTTCCAATTTCATCACATTAAATAGATTTGAACTTCACTACGTTAAACTTTCATTGTGATTAACCAACATTAGAAAACCTTTTAATTTTTCTTCTTCCGATTGTCAAAAAGGAGAATATTGTCTCACGACGAAAATTCCCCGCATTATTCTCGTCGATAACATATTTTAGTACAGGGTCTACTGATATTTAAATTGATAAGTCAACGAGTTACATATTATTGAGTGAATTATGTCTACATGTAGGCGCATATTAGGTTAATATTCACACATCCTTTATTGATAAATCAAATTCATATGGTGATATGGCATTAGAGTGAGCACGCAAACCGGTATAGGTTAGGTCTAGGCTATCGGTCTTTGCAGTGACTGTGTCCGGATAGAGCCGCGCCCATTCCCCCCAGGCAATCAACTTACTACAAAAACAAAATAAGTCAAGGGTCGCTCCACATCTAAGTAATAAACACTTTTGTTTAGGAACAACGCAACCATAAACCAATGCTTCTATAGCAGTGTGGTATCGGAGCGAGCAATCAATCATACCACTCGATAATGCTGAAGTTGAGAAAACAAATCATCGCCTTACCTTATCAGCTTTGATATACCGTCTTGTCTCGACTGGAGTGACTTCGCTCTAAGATGACGACCGCGCCCTTTAGCGAGCTAGCTCCAAAACCGATCCCTGCGCATCCACAAGCATCCAGTGGTAGGCGGAGGAGGAGGAGGAGGAGGAGGAGAGCAGGACGTGGACAGCGGATAGCATCCTAGCACGGGTTTCTTTCTACATAGCAAGCGGTCACAGCCGAAGCCTTGCCTCCGCTTTCACATTCCTATCATACCGATACTGAGTGTGTAGTCTGCACCTACGTACGCGCATCATAAATTTGCCCGCCCTTTCCCAACACCTCACGCGCGTCACGTATGTCGTGTTTATTTCTTGTTATGCTTGTAAACTCAATCATCTTAACTGTTCAGCGTCATAGACTTGACAGGTAAAACACGTAATATTAACCTCTTATTATCTTCACTAATGATTTGAAACTGTTTAAAACCTGAATCCATGTTAAGCTCACCCCCATATATACTATGATAAATTGTTATAGGCCTATCACATTTTGCATATTGAGTTGAATTACTTTCCAAGTGAATGTCACCATAAACATTTCACCTCAAGCTAATTAAAATATTGTTAAGATTCCTCGTTCTAAATGAAAGGTAAATCATCTGAATTCATATAATGTTAAACATTTATCATAACTAACACATATGTTGTAGATCATGAGTTGGCGTAACATTCTAATTCACATGCAGCAATGTTCGAACCCTTCTGACGTAATTGAATATTTTGGTATTCTGTTATCAACCTCCATTCATTAAAAGTGATAAATTAAACTTGATAAATCACATTTGAATACGCGAAGTTTGGTCTGGAAGCTCAAGACTAGTAATACGTCATAAACGGTCGACCAGTTGTTGACTACCAATCGAAAGACATGGACGGTACTACAGGGATAAAACAAGATTTGTTCGACAGGAATTCTGTCCTATCTCGTTTTCAAATTCTTGTGAATTAGTATCCCGTTGGAGGTGATTTTGTTGGGAGTATCGCGTAATGGTGAGGAGATAGGTGTATGAGATGATGTTGAAGGGTTTGTGAGGAAGAGTGTGTGGGGAGATAGGAGCGAGGGGGAGACAGGTGAAAGGAAGAGGGTGTGAGAGTGAAGGAGGGAGGGAGAAATAGAAGGAGGGAGGGAGAGGGAGAGAGAGGGAGAGACAGAGAGAGGCAGAGAGAGACAGAGAGACAGAGTGAGAGATAAAGAGGGATTGAGAAAGAGAGAGGGGAAGTGAAAAAGGGAGAGGGAGAGAGTAAAATAGTGATAGCGAGAGCAATAAAGAGAAATGGATGGAGGGAGAGGAGGTTAGAGGGAGTAAGACATAGACACAGGCACAGATAAAGAGAGGCAGAGAGAGAGAGAGGCAGAGAGAGAGAGAGAGAGAGAGAGAGAGAGAGACGGAGAGAGAGAGGGGGAGGCAGAAAGGGATAACATCCATCGTCACACTGAGAACTCATACACAACCCAACACACATATATACATACACACACACACACACACACACACACACACACACACAGATAAAATAATCAAGCTGTGTTATGATACCACATTCATTTACGATAGTGAAGCATATTTTGATATACGATGCTTCAAACCTTAGTTGCAGAACTTTTTTGAGACGTTATGTATGTGCGCGCGCGCACGTGTGTGTGTGTGTGTCTCTCTCTCTCTCTCTCTCTCTCTCTCTCTCTCTCCTCTCTCTCTCTCTCATTCTCTCCTCTCTCTCCACCGTTACCATTTTGTACTATGATACATGTGAGCATAAAGAACGCAAAATATGATACATTATTTAGCAAAAATTCGAAATTCCCCTCATCCCGACTTTTTAATGTCTCACGACACATTGCGTCATTATGAACCAAAGTCATGTTCGTCTCCTAACTCTAAGGCGCATAACGGTTACCATAGAAATTTGAGATGTAATGAAACATCACACAGAACGAAAGCCCACTGTCATGAATATATATTGCAAGTACAGTGTCATAGATCATATATAAAATAAACATATACAATACTTTAAGCGAGTGTTCTGAAATATAGTAAATCTAATTTGAGTATTCGGATAAAATTCGGGATGATAAAAGGTAAATTTGAACAAAAGCTAGATTACATGTAATCTAAATTCGTGTTACTATACTTGTTATATCTTTGGATCTCGGGTACGCTGGTCAATGGGATATGGCGTATGGTACAAATGAAATTATGTATACTCTTTCGAAATGTTTAATCGTCATCTATACTTCAGAGGAAAGAATGATTGTCGATTAATGATTATGGTTTACAACAGAAAATTGTTCTTACTTTAACATACATTTTGCTACGTGTTGCAAATACATGCATACACTATCATGCTGATAGTGGGTAAGGTGATCTGTTTATAAATTAGTGTTTTTTTATGAAGAACGTTGAAAGTAAAGTACCCGAGAAATATGCCTAATTTGTACGAAAAAAGGGTAAATAATTTACAATAAGGCACACGGCATTGCTCCGGGTGGGAGAGAAAGGGGATCAGGTAGAAAGAAAGGGAGAGACAGAGAGAGAGAGAGAGACAGACAGAGAGAAGGAGAGACAGAGAGAGGGAATGGGAGAATGTGTGAGCATGGTGTGAGAGAGGGGGGATGGGAGAGTGTGAGAGAAAGAGAGAAAAGAGGGATGGACAATATCTATGTTCAACTACAGCTAAACCTCTTATTCCCATGAATGACAAGACTATGTAGTTTCATACATACAAACATCTTCAAACATACGAATTTTGTTTTATGCTCTAGCACCTTGCTTACACCTCTCTACAAGTGCACAATTCCTTTCACTTTTATACACAATATAAGTAGATGTCACAATCACCTTATAATAGTTATAATAAAATTATACATTCTGTCGCTTTTCTTTGAAAGATATACACAGTCTTGCGTATTGCGCAAGCATATCGCTGCCCGACTTGCTTACTTCACCTTTTTCTCAGTATGTATACGTTGTTCCCAAAAAGTAAAAAATACTCTTTGAACATGATAAGTAAAATATCATTTTGAAGAATTATTCATAACGTTTCGATTCATTGTCTCTTGCATATTTATTAATTTCATTGTCGAATGCATATTTGTTCAAGTATTGATATTTCAATCATTTTGGTTAGTTTGCATATTTTGTTCTCAAGTAATTCGTGTTCCCATTTGATATAGTTGCAACTCAATGCCAAATAAAACATTCATCTTAACAAAGAGAATATACAGCTTTCACAGCTATGCACATATAATTTTCAAGTCTTACAGAAATGCACATTAATCATGTATGCGCTGGCGATAGTATTTTCTGCACTTCAGTTTATTCAGGTTAACATCGAACGAATATTGTCAGCGCACGTTCCCCTTCCCATTTCAAAATATTGTACAAAAACGTATTTCGTGCAAGGTACGTAGGTTGGGCAGCTGTTATTGGAAACACTGTATGTTTTTTTACTGCCAGAGGGCGCACTCTCTATATATTTCGCTGTTTCGCTGACGCATCTTGGTTGACCGGGTTTATTGGAGAGAGGCGTTGAACTCCTTCGTTTCCTTGCCCTCTACTACCACGGTGATCGGGATGAATGGGTGCTTGCTCGTCATCAGATATTTCTGTGTTATTACAAGGAAATCAGAGCGTATCATTAGTTAAAGAGATAGTTCACCCTGAAATAATTTTGATTTCAATAAAAGGAGACACATGAAAGAAACATGTTAGTGAAGGTTTTATGATAATCCGTCAAAGGATAAGGAAGCTATGATCTTTTAAAATTTTGATTTTGTGACGTCACGTGCTCCCATAATATGTTGTATACAATTTTTTTTCTCGAAAATGCGCATTTTCTAAAAAAAAAAAAGTATGTATGCTGTAACCTGTGCATCATTAAAAAGACGATTTCACACACATACCTGTATGAAAAAAAATCTGTTGTCAAAAACAGAAAAAGAGCAATGCATTGAATTATTTTATATTTGCTGTATTTGAATTTACACTTGGAATCGGCATAAAGGACAGAAACATTGCGATAGAGACACACACAGAGAAAGAGGGAAAATGAAAGAGCGAGGGAGAGGGATGGAAACAAATGGGAGGGGAACACAGATAGATGAAAAGGCGCACTACAGACAGATAGAACTACAAATGGATAAACAGAAATAGAGAGAGACATCGATGGCAAGTTGACAAATGAAGAAGGGATGAAGAAGGGGGAAGAGACAGACTGACAGACGGACAGACAAACACAGACAGGGAGTCTGGGAAAAGGTGCACGAGCTCCTGGCTTGGCCATAGAGTCCCGAAGTGTGACGTCATGAGAGCATGTTGCCAAGACAACTGGTTCTAAACTATTGAATAGAGCAAATATCGGTGATCAGAGAATGGACCCTCATTGAGAGTGCCTGGCACTGACTCGCCCAGAAATCATTTGTCGGACCAGTGAAACTCTCGCTTGAGTGATGTTGTTAAGAACCATCAAGCTGTATACCAATGCATATGACGATACCACTTCGGTACTCTCCGGTCTAGAGTAGTGTTACTTACGTGTGCGTAGGTCATGGCATTTTTCCTCTCATCCACGGAGGCTTTTCCTCCAACCCACACAAAGCAGTGCCTCTTAGTATCCACGATGAAAACGTCCTGTTGCGGCATAAAAGATAAATTAAGAATCATTTGAGGGGGATCCTTTTCATATCTCATATCACGGAGCGAACACGCTTTCACTTCCCCCCTTCTCCTTCTTTTTTCCTTCCTCTTGTCCTGTTTCTTCCTACTCCTTCTTTTTGTCTTCCTTTTCCTTCTTCTCGTTCTTCTTTTGCATTTTCCTTATTCTCCTTCTCTCCAAAGATCTCCAAGCTGCTGAGTGGCCGGCCTTTACAGAAAAGTGGTCTTCGAAGATTGTGGCCGTTGTAAGTAGGTGTAGTATCATGCAATCTGCGTTGACGTGATTCAATTTGACAGGCCGGCCTTTATAGGGACTGGCTTTAAAAGGAAGTGGCCTTTGTAGATAGATGCAGTTACATGCAAACTCTTTTGACGTGATTCAAAACGAGTGGCAGGCCTTTATAGAAGACAGTGGCCGTTATATCAAGGGTTGGTTGGTTATATGCGTGACTTACATTGCTGTCCAGCATGGACTTCATCAGCTCGCCTGTGCCTACTACTGTGCATTCCATATTTCCAGAAGCGTCACTTAATCTAGTGCAGGAATACAATACAATAGAATAGAATACAATACAATCAATCAATCAATCAATCAATCAATCAATCACTTGATTGATCAATCAATCAATCAATCAATCAATCAATCAATCAAACAATCAATCAATCAATCACTCGATTGATCAATCAATCAATCAACCAATCAATCAACCGATCAATCAATCAATCAATCAATCAATCAATCAATCAATCAATCAATCAATCAATCAATCAATCAATCAATCAATCAATTAATTAACCAATTCTCCATACCGCTGATAAGGAAAAGTAGTCCCATGATGCACTGCACAGCCACAATTGGGCTGTTTGCAGTAATGTCCGCTTCCAGTTTAGTGTACTAATTTTTTCTGATATCTAAAATCAAACACACGATAAGAGGGGATAGCGCTTTCAAATCAACACACATACAAAACATAAACTTCTATACTAGCTGGTACGAACGTACCACACTCAAGAGTTAAATGGAAATATAATAGATGGTGGACGTCGTTTAATGTCATTATCATTCAGATACGAGAACACCTATCAGCTCTGTGAAGGTAGTGAGAGAACATTTAACCATGTGCACCTGCTCCCATTGTTGCTATGGGCACGCTATAAATTGTCTTTACAACCATCACCCAACACAGCTTCATGAGGAAATTTCAGTCTGTATTCTAATAGCATTTTGATACACTGGATTGTCCGACCATGGTGTAACTACGAACGGCATGTGATTCAATTCAGAAATAAATACATTTAATTTTTTTAATGTAATTGGGATATTAAAAGTACACAAATGTCAAGCTGGAACACCTAAAATAGAAGCATCCATGGGCAGGGTTATATCATTGCTAAGTGTGTTTCTGTGGAGTAAACACATTTGTACTCACTTGCTCATGGTCGGCTCGCTGTCGTCATCCTCGGCAATCTCCACCTCCTCACCGTCCTCAACGAGGAATTGGAAGAAGACGTGGTTGGGCGATATGTCTCCCTGGTCCAGTGACTCCGACTCCGCCTTGCCCCGTTCTCCCTTCAACTGCTGCACGTGCTGGGTCGCCTGGGGTACGGGGTGGGCGTGGGGGGAGGGGGGGGGATAGTTTAAAGGTCTCATGACATGTACATGCACGTTGACTTCTATTACTGCATATACGCAAGTGCATTACCAAATCACTACGGCAAGTATTGAACAGAGATTTAACGCAAACCGTACTGTACTAAACCTGGACTAACTTTATCGAACACCTAATAAATCATTCTTATTGATTGAATATAATTGACTTGTGCGCGGAATCACCATGGTATATTGAGTTTGCTCACATAATAATAACAGCGACAAGACCAGATGATTCATTCTCCGCGCCACAAAGTTAGTCTACGTTTAGTACGCGGTCTAAGCTAAACGACTGTTGTGCAGACGGGTCAGTTTGTTCAATGTAGGTACGTATCATATGTTTAAAAAACTATATTTCTCAACCTGCTAAGCCTCGCCTCTCCAAAATCCTCTAGATCATGATTCTTGGCGTGACATCAAAGGTAGAAATGAGCTGAACAAGACACAACGTTTTGTGCAGAACTTATATCATTGCAATGACTACCTTTTGGTGTATTCAAGTATGTGTATCCCAAAATCACTTACTAGGTAATGTAGGTATGTATGATTAATTTTTTAAATAATTGTTATAAAAAAGATGCAATGACGCAGAAAGACTTAAATACAGAGTGTCTCTTTAAATGTGTGTGTGTCATTGATGTATGTTTACAAAAATAACACACAAGCACCCCCGCACATTGGAGGAAAACAAGTAGCTATTTACCTTGAATTTCTCGTCCTTGTTACAATTTTGTCCGAAGTAGAGGTAAAACTTGAGACCAGTATCCAAGATGAAGACGTCGTCATCGTTGAGTGAGGCTTTGGAGAGCTTCACTTCTTTGATCGCTACCCCCTTCTTGTCCCCGTGGAAGTGCAGGAGTCGGTGCTTGTATTCCTTGGGACCCACCCGCCTGAAGCCGGTGTCAGCACCGCCCTTCATGATCCTGAAGAGGAGAGAAGATGAGATGACCATCTATCTATATAGCTTTTTATCTATCTATCTATCCATCTATCTACCTACCTACCTACCTATCTACATACCTACCTACCTACCTATCTATCTATCTATTTATCTATCTACCTACCTATCTATCTATCTATCTATCTATCTATCTATCTATCTATCTATCTATCTATCTATCTATCTATCTACCTACCTACCTACCTACCTACCTACCTATCTATCTATGTATCTTTATATACCTCTCTCTCTATATATATTTATCTATCTTTCTTTCTCTCTATCCATCGGTTCTTGTTATATGTCATTCCACAGAAATTAATCAGCAATGGTTGTTCCACCGTATTGCGAATTACAATTAAACTAATAATATTAGTCTATCAACCATGTCATATAATTTCTTGAATTGTATCGCAGCTAGACTTATCAAATAGATATTTGCTTAGAAAGAAGCCACTATTGAAATAAATGAATTAACCCTTTCTTGCCAAAACCGGAAGAAGCTCATTGGGATGTCACATATATGATGCCCCTATGTTAATGGGAAGGTTCATGACTGAATAAAACTCTTACTCGAATCGTTTGAAGTAAGACTTGAAGAGGGCACTCTCTTGCCCCTGGACCTCCCTATGCTGAATGGGCTTATCGTCCAAGAGGGTGTCCAGCTCAACGGTCTTGTAGGCAGCAGTAGCGTACTCATCCTAGGATGGGAAGAGGAGGGGGGAAAGAGGAGGGGGAAAGAGGGGGACAGAGGGGGAAGGAAAGGGGTAGAGGTTAAGAGGAGGAAGGGGGAAGGAGGAGATGGGGGAGGAAGAGGAGGAGGAGGAGGAGGAGGAGGAGGAGGAGGAGGAGGAGGAGGAGGAGGAGGAGGAGGAGGAGGAGGAGGGGAGGAGGAGGAGGAGGAGGAGGAGGAGGAGGAGGATGCGGAGGAGGGGGTGAAGGAGGAAGAGGAGGTGAAAGAGATGGAGGAGGAGGAGGTGAAAGATGTGGAGGAGGAGGAGGACGAAAGGGAGGAGGAGTAGGAGGAGGAGGAGGAGGAGGAGGAGGAGGAGGAGGAGGAGGAGGAGGAGGTGAAAGAGAATGTGAAGGAGGCGGACGTGAAAGAGGAGATGGGGGAGGAGGAGGAGGAGGAGGAGGAGGAGGAGGAGGAGGAGGAGGAGGAGGAGGAGGTGGTGGTGGAGAAGGAGGAGGAGGAAGAGGAGGAGGGGGTGAAAGAGGAGGGGAAGGAGGAGGACGTGAAAGAGGAGGTGGAGGAGGAGGAGGAAGAAGAAGTGGAGAAGGAGGAGGAGGAGATGGAAGATGAGAAGGAGGAGGAGGAAATGGAGGAGAAGGTGTAGGAGGAGTTGTTGTAGGAGGGGGTGGAAGAGGAGAAGGAGAAGGAGGAAATGGAGGAGAAGGTGTAGGAGGAGTTGTTGTAGGAGGGGGTGGAAGAGGAGAAGGAGAAGGAGGAGGAAAAGGGGTAGGAAGACAGAGAGTAGAAGAATATGGAGGAGAATTGGTAGAAGATAAAACAAAGTAAGATAACAGTAAGGGTATACTGCACAAATACCGACATCCATTACAGAATGATAAACTTCACATACCGATAAACATTACACAAGAGTATACTCGACAATCATTACACAGCTACCATATGAATCTGATATCATGAGTCGATAGCGATTTTGGTAAGTACGATTTATTTTTCATGAGCTACGGCAGCTGAACAGAAGAATCTATGGATGAAATCACTATAAACATTTATTTTGCAATTACGTAAAGCAATACTCTAGTCGGCATTTTCTGTAAAGATAGGTATTTAGAGTGGGAATAATTAAGAACAGAGGTGGGTGTGGTTACCGCCGTTACCTCAAACCCACATGCAAGTCTCTCCCACAAATAAAAGTACTGGTTACCATGGTAACTTACCTGTGTGGATTCCTGTCCGATCCAGAAGTGGATATCGTGTTCTAAATCTTCTTCGTCTGGATTTTTCTGTTTGAAAAGAGGAATGGAAAAGGTAGTAAAAGAAGTGCTACCTGGGTACCGTGACATAAAGGTTTGCAATCAATCGCAAAATGGCAATGGCCAATCAAAATCATTGTTACATGCTCTCTCCGTTCAAAAGACTGACCAGTAACCAATCAGAATTCGTCTTTCAAATTTGCAATTGATCGCAAATCTTTATGTTACGGGGCCCTGATGATCAGAATGATGATTAGCAGTCTAAACAGAAGATACAAATTAAGAAGGAGAAGAAAATAAACAATACGAAGAAGAAGAAGAAAAAGAAGAGGAAGACGGAGAAGAGGAGAAGGAAGAATGTAAAAACATGACAAATACGACGAAGAAGAAAAAGAGAACGGAGAACAAGTAGGTGAAATAAGAGAAAGCACCATATGAACGTGGGGCAAACAGCAGAAGTAAAGAAGGGAAGAGCAAGAAGAAGAAGAAGAGGAGGATGTAGAACAGGAGAAAAAGACGATGCAAGGGAAGACAGGGTGGAAAGGGTTGAGGAAGAAGGATATGGAGAAGAGGAAAGCGAAGAAGAAGGAGAAGGAAAACGACCTTAAGGAGGACACACAACAGCAGGAATAAAAAATCCGGTAACGGTTGAATGACACCAAGCATGGATTCATTATATTATATTCAGACAAGGGAGAACTCCAACTCTTCAGTTATGTGCAAAAATTGTTTTATGTACTCCAAATAAACTTGGCAGAATAAAAACAATCTCATATTCTGTCAATTTGTCATTTTTTTTTTCTTGTTGTTTTTTCTTGTGTGTATAGGTAAAGAGTGGTAAAATGTTCTGGGAACTACGCCTCCACAAGGCTATTTGGCTTTATTTGTAATTTCCTATTTTCATTTTGACTTATACCATGTATACCTTGAATTATAATTTGTATATACATGTATTGTTTTTAAATTGAAATGAAAATGAATAAATGAATGAATGAATGAATGAATGAATGAGAATAAAGATTAACCTACGATGACCAACATTAAGAGCGCCCTCTGCTGAAGGCGTGACATGACGGAACTAAATTGTCGACCTGTAGCCTAGGTACTAGGTAGTGTGAGATGTATGGACACAACCTTTTAACAACTATGTCTGATATACAGACTATGCCCTAATCCCAGATGAGCCATGATGAAAATAGGGCGTAGTCTTTGTTACCATACATATATAGTTGTTAACAAACTGGGTTGTGTCCATGCACCTCACAGCCTAGTACCTAGGCTACGACCAGTGGCGTGTTGCTTGAGACAATGACAACTCCAAGCCGAGTTCTAATATATCGCTTTCCGGGCACCAGAAAAGTTCCCCATCATGTCCAACGATATATACATATGCATATCCCGACGCACAGTACTGGAGCCTAAATTGTGTTCACTGAATTAGAACTGAAGATTGAGTTGTCCTCGTTTTGAGCAAACAGCATTTAGCCTTAAAGATTGTCCGTCCCTTTTGCAAGCTTAAAATTTGAAATCGTCTATCACGATCGTAAATTGAAGAAAGTGTGATTCAAGACCATTTCTAAGAATATAGCATGTTGAAGCTTTCTGTATATGTAAAAAAATTCAGCCGTTAAATTTCAAACCGACTTTTTTCGTACTACGAAAAAAGTATTAGTTTTTGTTACAGTATCTATGTGGTTATCATGCGTGTGTGAAATCCTAATTTTATGAGTAACTACCAAACTTTGGAGATGATTCCTTCCATAGAACATTTTTTTTCATAATGCGTTTTTTAATTTAATAAACAGATTAATCAATAAAGAAGGTATTTCAACACAAACTGCTAAGAGCCTGAGGTAAAGACTACTAATCAGACGTTGTTTACATGCATTATTTGAATTTTACACTACGTATCAGTTTCAAATTGTGAATATAGAGCTTGCTAGCACTTCTCTATATGTTTTGCCAATGTGTCGATGGTTTTGTGGTGATCTGAAAAAGGGACTGGCTGTCTTTAACTTATCAAAAGTTGCTTGTTCATCCCTTTGTGCCTGCCCCCTTTGTGACCCTTGGCATAATTTACACGATGTCTGATGTGAGACCAGGACCCCACCTTATAAAGAGTTACGATTGTTCTGAATCGATCGCCTCTCCAATCCCCTACCCCGAATCTACATAGTTACGATTGATATTAATCGCAAGTCTAGTTGCAATCACTCACAGTTCAGGGGCCATCTTCACGAAACCTTGCTCTGCCTAAAGGGCATTCGGCTACATGCAGTTTTACTAGCTAACGAGGCTGGGTAGGTTTCACGAATACGGATGACCCCAGAAACACAGATACTCCAGTCTTCAAACTTACATATGTGTTCATGATGATGTAGGAGTCGCCATTGTAGAAGCGTCCGTACTGGTCCTTGTCCCAGTGCTCGACCTATAAACCAAAAAGTAATAAAGAAACCAGTGAATAAGTAGCCCCATACATTTAGGAAGATTAGCGGGGAGTTCAGGGGGACATGAATCCCCAAGCTCCCGTTAAAAGGATAGTTCACCCTGAAGATGAGTTGGTTTCAATAAAAACAGAAATATTAAAGAAACATATCAGTGAAGGTTTGACGAAAATCCGTCGAAGAATAAGAAAGTTATGATCTTTTGGAATTTCAATTTTATGACGTTTTTCGAAAATGTACATTAAAGCAAACCTTTACATGTGCATTTGACACGTCTTTAGAAATACGTTTTGACACACACACCTCTAAGAAAATATATCATTCCGTTTTCAAAATCAGAAAAAGAGCAATTAACTAGAAAATAGAGAGCCGAAGTGGTGTCGTCACAATGAGCATGTTGTCAAGACAACCGGTTCTAAACAAACTCACTCCAGTGCATGGGCGGAAATCCCGGGGGGGGGGGGGGGACGCGTCCCCCCCACCATTTCGAAGTGGGGGGGGGGGGGGACACAATATCAAATGTCCCCCCACTATTTTCGGTCGTGTATTATAAAAACAATCATGGGCGAAAATCCCGGGGGGGGGGACCACAATATCAAATGTCCCCCCCCACTATTTTCGGTCCTGTACCCCTAAAATATCATCACTACACCCCCCCCCCCCCCGCCCCCGCTCAGCGACTTCTTGATGAAAAATATGTCCCCCCCCCCCACCTTCGGGGAGCGATTTCCGCCCTTGTTCCAGTGAGATGTTAAGCGGTCAGATATTGTCTATCGTGCTAGTGTCGGGCATTCCCAAGTACAGTCCCCGCTGTGATCACTGCTGCTTGCTCTAACCGCATTGTTTGGAACCAGTTGTCTTGACAATAATGCTCAAATGACGTCACACTTCGGTACTCCATTGTTACTATTGAGATGGTGTCATTCAAACGCGTATACATGTATATGTGAATTGTGTTTATGCTTACCCATTCGTCAGAATCGGCGATCGTAATCGCACCTTTTTGTGCGTTTCGAAACGTATTGAAACGGTGTTTATATCAAAATGAGCATGAACGCAGCCGCGTTTTGAACTAAACGCGTACCAAAACGCCGATTCCCCCCCCCCCCCCCCCCAAATGAGCATAAACGCACACTGTGACCCCTGTACCTTCTCCCGGCTTATGCCGCTCACCTTAAACTTGACGATCCTCCAGATTTGAATGCCGACCTTCTGTCCCGCGCCGTTCCAGGCAGGCTCCGTCTCGGCCGAGGCCTTCTTCACGTTCTTCTCGACATCTGAACCAAAAAGTGCGAGGTTCGAATCCTTCCAGTCGTAGTTCTTCGCTTTTCTGAGTCCAGACATGATTGACTAGAGGAGCGGGGATTGATCTGTGAAGATGAAGAACTGTGGAGGGAAAATTGAAGATGGAGAAAAGGTCAAAGACCGTTATTGTCGCATTTTATTAGAGAAAACAATAAGTATTGCTTTCAACACAATGTACATGTACATAATGTTGAAGGCAAAATTATCCTCTTACTTTGAAAATTACTGCATGTATCTGATATTGATGATATGAATGCCACAGTGATGTCATATTTATGTTAACATAGGCCAATTTACAGACCACCGCACACGACACGATTTCGTCACGACTCTGCAGTCGTAAGGGGCCTACGAATGGAAATGTGACGTCACCTTTGTACACGAATCCATTGACCGAGTCACGCTATTCAGCCAGTCGCAAAGTTGTATGACCGATCAGATCGTGTCATCTACAGTGGGTTGTATTCAATCATAATCCATGACACGGTATGATAATGGTAACGATATATTAATATAATAATAATATGATAATATATTACAACTCGAATCAAGCTGAAATTGACATAATCATAAAGTCAAGGGATGTACATGTTTCAGAATCACGTTTAGTGACATATTGATCAATTGCTTTTCTTGTGGTAATCTTGTGAATATTTAATGAGATGTTCACGTTTTGACAACTTTGGATCTAAAAAGACTGTGTACATCAGATTATTTATTCAGAACACAACATTGGTCAATGCGCATCGCACATGTCGACTCAGAACTTCTTTTCTACCAGAAGCACCGTGCATCATTAATGACACTGAGATGGCAGTTGCTAGTGGAAAGAGTACTGACGTGTGACGTTATTTGAGCATTATTGTCAAGACAACTGGCTCTACGGGTAGAGCAAGCAGCGGTGATCACAACGGGGACTGTAATTGGGAAAAGCGGACACTAGCCCGATAGACAATGCCGGACAGCTAAACGTCTCATTTGAGTGAGTTTGTTTAAAGCTGGTTGTCTTGGCAACATGTTCATATGACGACACCACTTCGGTACTCTATTGACGGGTGCGATCCACAATTGTTGTGTTTCGAAATAATTTTTTGATACACACACATTTTAAGGTCCACATTTGTGCAAAATTAAAACATTTAACGTTTAAAAAATTAAATATTCCAAGGATTATTACAAAAGTAATAATTCATGGATGTCGCGAACCTGCTTTAATATTACATCCTTTTTAATATATGATATGTCAATTTCAGCTTTATAGTTTTTGCTTCAGTTTTTGAGTTATAATTAATTTCTAATAATTTCTCAAAAGTGTCATTTTTTTTTAACACATAGCACATGATTCTACCTACATATACACTTTGTTTTATGTCTGAATCATAATATTATATATCTTGAACCATTTTGCTGTTAATAACTCCATGCTTATGCCAACATGTAATTCTTTACACGTATAGCATTCAGCGCATAGATTGGATATGCACTCATGTATGTCTGTACAATTTTCAGCACATACAACATTCCACTGTTTTTTGTTTGCAAATCTTATGCACATCGTTCAAACAGTACGGTACTATTGGTAACCCCGTAGCTTGTCCGAGGTTTGTTCGAGTAACAACAACTAACAGATTCACTATGCATTATACCCATTGGAGCGGAAGTATACAGTGCAGGTGAATTTAATAACACGTCAGTGGAAAATCGTGAATACATTACGAAAACGGCGTATCCATCTAGTAGTCAATTCAGCAGTAGCATATCAAATGCACATGTGAATAAAATACAATTACGTTCTTGAAAGTGAATGGATCTCACCTGATGAGTCGTGAAGTACAACATGATAATTAGAAATATCATTCGGTAGAAGAAGTTCTGAATAATTTTTAGATTTTACTCTCAATACGGTTCTTCCCTCGTCATATGCCAACGTATATGTGTACATAGATCGTTACGCACAATTCACTGTTGTTGCGAAACCAGACAGATCCCTTTAAGACCATGCATTATTCATCCAAACCGGTGTTTGCCTGGTAATATATTGCCATGACAACGGCAAGGTCTTTGTCGTGGTTGCGTTGTATGCGAGCTTCAGACCGCAGCTTAGTTCTCATCCGTTCTGGATCGAGAGTAAGGCGTGCCTGTGTGTGTGTGTGTGTGTGTGTGTGTGTGTGCCCGTGTGGGTTCGCCCACGCGCCTAACCCACAGACATACAGAAAGTCGGAGAGAACGTCGACGCTTTCACTTCCCCGACTCCGGTGAGCACAGACATCCGCCATGTTGCTCCGCCTTACACAATTATACTCCATATTCCGTAAAAGATCGTTTATAACGATTCTGGAGGCATCCTTTCTAGAAGCATGCAGAAAGTTGTAGTTCCATTCACATGCCTTTTTCATGATTTTGTGCAGTATACACTGTTCCAACCTAGGTAAAGACCGCCATGACATTGACACGTGAATCCCTTCATAACAGTTCATTTGTAATGAGCCTATTTCGTAATGTATTCACAACTTTCCCCCAACATGCGTGGTAACACATGTTTTCATTCACCTGTAATAAGTGATTCATTTTAAGGGGTGGAATATTCTCTCCATCTTTTAGTTGTTGCTAAAAGGACAAACCTCGGACAAGCTTTCGGGTTTCCATTATTAACCTATTTTTTTTTTAACTACGTGAATAAGTTTCATGTATAATGAAAATGGTCTATTGCCCCTGTGTAACCAAATCATATCTCGATGGCTCGCATTTAGATTTTCCTCGATTATCGTTATGAACGCTCTCTTGCAAATAGTGGGCTCAGCGAACGGTATTGGTACTCTAAAGTGATGTTGAAACAGTCTATGCCAAGTTGATTTCTATCTCAACCGTAACACGGGCACTTCACTCCAATAGCACCTCCTACTTTTACTTAGTGCTCGATCATACCAAGGTATGTTTTAGAGTATCATCATGAATATAAACACACATGTCGATTATGATCCATCGTGTCAAATGGTAACACACTCAATTCAAAACAAAAGGAAAGGTGCCCCCCCCCCCCCCCTCAGGACACACCGGACACACTTCGCCCCCGTGCACAGGATCCACCCGCCCCCACGTCCACCGCAAATCCCTTGTCGAAACGCCCCCAAGATACAATAACTAAACATATGAAGGAAGAGATGTAAAGGCAGGCGAGTACTATATCATGGTTACGTGGTTAGATTTATGGACGTTTTTTTTCTCTGGGGTCTTGAGAAACGGACGGTTTGATCAATTAATATTTCCTTTGCCTCGTCAATATATTACCCCTTGTAGGTTTGTTGTTGCTAGGTGAGACAAACTCTCTGACTAGCTTTCTTGCTGCCATGTGCAATTTTGGTCATTCATACCCATATCGCACTGTGAACTCGAGGGAGTTACCCTAGTCGTTGCACGTAAATAGCCTTTAAGAAGGAAAGTTGCTGTCTTATTTGATTTGAAATGTGATGGGCTTCACGCAAATGTATCAAGAAAAACGGATAACAAGAGAGTGTGTTAAAAATGTTCTCTAGTTGCTCAATTGAATACCAAAGGCACTTAAAGACACCACTTGTGATGTTGCATAGATTACTAACTGTTTTTTTAAGTAGAACTCCCACATTTTTTTTTTCAGGACCAAGCGATGTTTATACCGTGACTGATAGTGTATCTTAAATAAACGTTGTTATCTTTGAAACACGAACAAAACGAGCCAGTCATACATTCCATATTCATGATTATTACGCTATATTTTTGAAGAGATACATGAGGACGTTTTGCGCTTTTCCGGTTTCAAGAGAGATAAGAAAAATAGAGATATGATATGACATAGAGAGAAAAGGAGCGAGAAAGGGAGAGAGAGAGAGAGAGAGAGAGAGAGAGAGAGAGAGAGAGAGAGAGGAGGGGGGGGGGGGGAGGGGGAGGGGGAAGATAGAAAGAGGAATATGAACGGCAAAGAGAGGGGGAGGGAGATAGGGGAAAACGTAAAGTGTTTTCCATACCAAATTCAACGCTAAGAGGAAACATGATATACTACTAGTACTAGTTTCATAGTCACATACCCTACAACGTATTCAAGAGCAGCTACTAGCAAGGTCCTCTCTTTTCAAATTGAAAATGAAAAATCCAATATTGACAAGCTAATACACTTCACTATTGACTCAGAGGGCATATGGGGTTATGGGGGAACTGCAAAGTCGTTTTCATGATGTTTTTTACCTGACGTTTGGTTCCGCTCCCCTGGTCATTGGCAAACATGACGTCACTTTTACGACCATAAAGCATGGAGAGCAAAGTTCAGTCATTAAGGTCTCCCTGGTTCAGTGGAGCTTTCCACCACACCTCATCTCTCTCTCTCTCTCTCTCTCTCTCTCTCTCTCTTTCTCTCTCTCTCTCTCGTTCTCTCTCTCTCTCTCCCCTCTCCCACCTCTCTCTCTCTCTCTCTCTCTCTCTCTCTCGTTCTCTCTCTCTCTCTCCCCTCTCCCACCTCTCTCTCTCTCTCTCTCTCTCTCTCTCCATCTCTCCGCTCTCCCACCCCTCTCTCTCTCTCTCTCTCTCTCTCTCTCTCTCTCTCTGTCTATATCTCTGTATCTCCCCCCCCCCCCTCTCTCTCTCTCTCTCTCTGTCTCTCTCTCTCTCTCCAGTGGCGGATTCAGGCGGGGGCGTACGAGGCAACGCAGTACGTACTCCCTCTTTATTTGGAGAATTACACACTGAAGCTACGATAAATACAACACTAATTTCAGTCTGCACCCTTTCTATTTCTATATCCTGGTTTCACGTGGGTGCTCTCATTCTCATTCCCCACTTCACGTTATGACCATATAAGGAGCGTGGACAACTTACAAACAGCCCCGTCATTAGATAAACAAGTATTATACATAAATACGTGATGTGAAGCATATGTGAAGCTCTAGGAAGCAGCATCGTGACACGCGTTGTGTACTGTGATACATCAAGTCCACCTCAGGGTATATGAGCTGTGGAAAATTACAACCACCATGCATACATGACATGTCAACTACGGGTACCGGCCTATCATCTCACAGAACCAAGCCAGGAAAAGCCCATTGACGTATTGTTCATGTCAAGCACCTGTGATACTCACAGGGTTAAAATGTGGGGTGGGCTTTAAATAAGGCATTGCCTTCCTGCCTACTCCTCAACACTTCTTTAATTTTCTTTATTTGTGTTTGATAAATGTTTCAGTCTGTTTATGTTTCAATCTGTTTATGTCATGCTTTTCTCGATGTATGTATTTCAATGTTGTTGTTTTTAAAGTTGTGTTGGAATGAACTGAACTGAAACTGAACTGAACTGAAACTGCACACTTCCAAGCCAGGAAAAATCAATTGACTACTTACACATGTCGCGCACCTATGACACTGTGTTTTAATGCTATCAGCACCAAGCCAGGAAAAGCACTGAGACCTATTACTTAGTACATGCACCTATGTTACTGAAAGGGTTAAATCCATTGCTTCAAATACGTAGATGTATTTTCAATGCTATAATTTTTCGAGGAATTTTGAATGAAAAGCATTGCCCGCGTGACTGACTCTTTCCATATTCGCACGGAGATACAAGTCTATAGATTCACCCTCAGTCATAGCTTGATAGGTGAATGCGTCTGTGCTGTATTACGGAAGCGCTATGTATTTTAGGCACAAAGCTCACGCATACCGTTCGATGAAATTTAGGATTATGAAGGCAGATCTGATATGAAAAGGTTTGACCATCGGTCACTCTTTCAGCAACAATTCATGTAATTGTATCACGATCGAATTCGATACCTTTCACTGAAACCTAATACAGAGCAGTTATTATATTCGTCCTGGTACACTCCACGTACGGGTATTGCTTATGTTGTACGTTTATCTGTAGTTATAGTACCATTTTGACTGTGTAGCAACTAGACTTTCGCCTGGGCATATGGTTTGTACATTGCATTGTGTTTAAAGTCGTTCTGTCTACACGAATTATATTTACACAAGCTTTCCGCTACTGTACAGTGGATTTGGCACGACTGGTTAAAATCAAACCGGCGCTTCGATTCATTCAGCGTCCCTAGCACTTCCTAGTGACAAAATAATGATTTCATTTTTTTTTGTAGATTATAATGCACGTGATCATATCAGCCTGAATAAATATTGAAACTAAGAAACAATTAGGTGTGACGGACCGCAAACTAAGTAGGCCTAGTTCTTTTTCTCGGAACTGTAATTTTTCCTCGGCACATCATTGCTGCGCATGATGAATATGTACTAATTTCTCAACATCATACCTCGGTGAGTGTGTTTGTGTGTGTGTTGGAAAACGGGAGGGGGGGGGGGGTGGGGGCTTGATCCCATGACAACATAGGTACGTGTGGGAGGGGGAGGGGCACTGTCGTGGGGAAGGGTTTCCCCTGGTAGTATTTTATCCGGTCTCTTTCAGCAATAATTATGTGTCTCAATTCACGACGTTCACTTTTTTTTCTGCCAGGCTCCATACAACCCAATGGGAATGGTGTGTTATGCAATTACAATGGGTACTTAATGCGGTGCGGCGTGTATGCACTGTCATACACACGGTCTTGAAAATGCTCATTGTATAACAATAGGTCCTGACCCGATTCAAGGAAGCGAGCGGAGAGAATTACAATCAAAATGGGTTTTATTACTGCACTGCGAACAGCGAAGTCAGAATGAGTTTGCATTCCATTTCCTCATACCATTTATGGTAAAAAATAATAATAAGCATGGACATTTCCATGGTGAAAATCCGCCCTTCTGCGAAACTAAACACGAAACCCGCGACTTTCCTTCCATGGTTTATTTTTTTCCAAAGAGGAAGTGTGAAACGGCAGGCTTTTCCTGTCGATGCAGGCCATATAAGGTTACTCCCAGCATCGGAGATCCTTCCGGTTTAACCGGTACATTACCAGGCCTTGAAAGCCCTATAGCCTTACCACATAAATTATCTTGATATCATTAGTAATGAGACTTAACGTTAGGATATGACCTGGGCATGATAAGCAGAGAACGGAGGACATAACAGTGATATTTTATTACACTCACCTCGAAAGTCAAGGAGGTGTTGCTTTATTTAAGTGATGGAGGTAATGGTCATGACTTGTAACAATGGTCGAAGTGCTAGTTCCTAGTTCGGGCGTGGAGATACATGTGTAGTATTGTACAACTACTGGTTCGGCGACTACTACACTCTTAAGTACCACTTTTACATATATAACTGCATCTATTACAACTCCTATTGATACTACTACTACTACTACTACTACTACTACTACTACTATTAATACCACTGATACTACAACTACTACTATTACTATTACTACTACCACTACTACTAGTACTACTATTAATACCACTGATACTACAACTACTACTACTACTACTACTACTACTACTACTACTACTACTACTACTACTACTAATGCTGCTGCTATTACTACTACTACTACTACTACTACTACTACTACTACTACTACTACTACTACTATTCCTGATTTTTGTACTAAACGACAACAGTTGATCTAAACACAACAAAAAAGTAGGCCCCCCCCCCCCTAATAAAAAAAGCATAACTTTTGATCGAAAAGGTTTTGAGCATAATCATTTGGCAGGAATGTTCTTTAAATTATTGACTAAGCTCCGTGTGAAAATCACATTAATCCAATCAGTCATGCTTGAGTGAGTACACATTAAAGGCAAAATTGTCACTTTTCAAAAGTCACAAGGGTGATCGTTTATGCCGTTTTAACAGTACATTTTGGCATTTCTTGTGCAATTTTTTAAGTGTATTCACTCATCTATGACACGAACATGACTTCTTATGTTCAAATGATAGGTTATGTTACATCTTCGTCAAAATATCTTGAATTTTATTTTTTCACAAAAATAAAGGGTTTTTAAAAGTTTCAAACTCAAGAAGAATGAGTATTTTTTAAGCAATGCTCACTCAACCAGAACAATGGATTGAGTGTCGGGATAGGTGTTAGTGCATCCAGAGATGGATGATAAACAATGAGAAGACATAAATCATTCACCAGGAATATAATTCATTAAAAATTCATATGACAGAATCTCAAAATTACCCTTGTGACTTTTGAAAAGTGACAATTTTGCCTTTAATGTGTGCTCCTTCATGCATGGCTGGGTGGATTGATGCGATTTTCACACGGAAGTTAGTCAATAAGTTAAAGAGCATTCCTGTAAAATCATATTTCTCACACCCTTCTCGATCAAAAGTTATACTATTTTGCGTAGGGGGGACTTACTTTTTTGTTGTGTTTAGTACCTAGTAGCATAACAATTGTGTGTTGAACGTGGCCAAGACACTCTATACCCTGGGTATCATCAATGTCGGTACTAATTTTCTTGTCTACCATGTCTACTGTGAACACGAGTAGTTATTTCCAGGTAGCATTTCCTTATGTCTTATGGTTATAGAATACGCTCAGTTTTTATTTTACTGATTCTACCATCCCTTCTCTTCACAGGCCGTGAATTCGTCACATCCATTGTGCACATGCATATTTTTGGTTCTAACCAACATTAGTCAAGGGAGTTGTCCGCCCGACACTAGCTCGCTAGACAAAATATCGGACCAGTCAATGTATCACTGAGGTATGGCCACACACAGCCTGTAATTATTTCCCCATAGGGTTATGTGTTGGAATGAAATAAAACGAACATGGAAAATAAGTGTTAATAATTAGGCTATACATATAGTTGTCACAAATAGCTCCTGCATTTATCTACGCCACATGAAAATTTGAGGGGCAAGTCGATGGCATTTGTGTCTGTTAAAAGCTTGGAACTGAGGCTTCTAGTCAATTTACTCAAAATTTCAGGAGCTTCTGTGACTCCATAAGGTCCCCATAAATTCAATCAGAGACCTATCCGTGTTCAACCATTGTACTGCTCTGGAGCAAAAATCACTCTTTAATACCCATGCCATGGACCCTTCTATGTTTTACCTATGTCAAAATATATATTCAAAGATGTTGAACTAATTTAATATGAATATCTTTCCATTACTGTCATATTTGGTACGCTTTCGGGACTTTCCCAAATCCTATTTATAGGTGTGCGCCCTTGTGCTGTTTAGAATCAGAAACCTGCGTAACAATTGATATGACGACACTACTTCGGTACTCTATTATAGTATCGGGCACTCCCAATGAGAGTCACGCTGAGTCAATGGCTTGCTTTGCCAACAGTTGTCTTGACAACACACTAATGTGACGTCACACCTCGTTACTTAATAAGCCCTTCAAGTTCCGTTTAATCAGTTTAGTTTCCCCTTGTAATCTGATGTGAATTCCTCCTACTATTCACCACATGACTCCAATACTCGCACTGATGTTCATTCCACATTACCGACCGTCAATTCACTTCATCCTGATGTAATTAATTAATTATCTGCGAAAGGTAAATCGTGGATTGAAACCGCAACCCACGGGTAGAATGCACGTGTCTTCAAGTCGCTGTCACGGCAACAGTTACGTAACAGGCATTAATTAAATCCCATAGCTTAGTCATGGAAGACGTGATATGCTGCTTATGTCCGGCAAATGGTGGGGTGATAACTATGTGTGCCCTCCGACTTGTAAACCAGGCTCTGTTTTTGTTTAAATTTACTCTATTAAGCCCACAGAAAACCATGCAATTTTGCCCCGGTCAGGGCGAAGGAGTGGAAATGTGACGTCATCTTCGCGTATAAACGCTATGAACGGGTCTTCCGATTCAGCTAGTCGCAGAGTCGTACGACTAATCGGATCGGCTAAAATGTCATACTTTGGCACAGTCGTATACATTCTGTACACAAACTTTGGAAGAAAAAATTAGTTATTTCCACCCTATGTTCGTATGGTACTTACTTAGGTTGATATCTTTGTACATGTAAAACACAAATATTGTGCAAACATTTGACGAGCTACGTTGGGGTTCAAACCATTCCTCAAAAACGCAGCGCAAATCTGGTCGCATATGACCTTACGTAATAATGTGTTGTTGATTTAAAGAGCGCTCATCTCATTTTCTTTACTCCCTTTAAAGGGCAGTGCTAACCTGAACTTGAATAAAATGGGATGAATATATCAATAAATCCGTCACGTATTTACTCATCTAATCACCACCACTGAACTATTTTTACGTAAATTGCAAGGCAGGTAAAAGATTACTATGGGGGTTGTGTCCAGTATATTTGCGTGAACAAAGTGTACAGTGCGTCACTGCCGGCCGATGGACTTGCTCAAAATGGTTTATGATCACCATTCAACGCGAGTAATTTTGTTTCCATAGTGAGGATACAAACAAAGAGGTGGTTCGTCTACAAAACCTGCTGAGAATAATTAGAGAGGGGAAGGCGCTTATAAGATTTGACGTTTCGGTCAGTGTGTTTTGATCGTCGTCAGGAGAATATTAATAATAATCATAATAATATTGAATTCTTAGAGACGCATGATACCATTCAAAGTCTCTATGCGTGTGAAAGTAAAAAATGATTATGTGAGAATTTGAAAATAACTAACAATTATCAAACAGATGCGTCTTTAGTGTTGGTTTGAATTGATCGAAGTCTGTCAATGATTTAATGCCTTGGGGGAGGTTATTCCATAATTTGGGTGCCGTATTTGCAAAAGCTCTATCACCGAGCGGAGGTGTGTTTTATCTCTTTATATTTATATCTTTTCCAAGATTTCTCAGATGTTCACTGATCTACCTGTCTTTTTTTTTAGTTTTTTTTTTTTTTTTTTTTTATATAGAAACATCTCCCAGTTAAGTTGATCCTTCCCTTAAAAGCACTGATCCATAGGCTAAACATATCCAGTCAGAAGCGGCGAAGATCCGATTTTCAATACCACTTGCGCGGTATTATGCACAGAGATTACGCAAGAGGGATGTTCCTCTTCCTAGTATTGATTCACCTTATATAGACAGCGAAGGAGAAGGGGATTCTTGTATAGTTTTGGGCTCCCAAAGCAATATATATTCGAAGCAACCAAGCGTATCTCCTACGCACAGCTTTATACTAATTGCACGAAAATCTAGCGCGCATATACATTTATAACAATTTACCTGTATATTATACACGACAGTGCATGGTTAGGCGCAATGTATTAACGCTAAATCAGACAAGTCACTTGTAGCATGTAGCTATAACAGGTATCAGTTATTTACTTCATGTATTACTTAGTATTTATGGTATAGTTACAACTTATTTAAGAAATAAAGAATACGTTGAAATAGGCCTACAAGTATAAATTTATTTGAAATAAGAATACGTACACTTCTATAACTTACACACTTTTTTACACGTAGTATTTAAGTCCGGGTCATAGAATAATAATTAATGTATCACTCTATAAGAAATGCCAACTATAGGGTAATGCTTTGAGAAAATACTATAGCATTCGATTTTCTGTATACCTGAAGTTAAAGTTGAGGATAAATACTGCAAACGTTGGGCCATTTTGTGGATCAAACAGGAAGTGCTTTGCAATCAATGGTCGGCATATGGGGAAATGGCTTTGCCAAGTTAATGTTTAATGAAACCACCCACCTAATCATTCATTGCGAATTTTGTCCTTATTTCCGCATCCTTTCCTGCAAAATTCACAATGAATGGCCCCGTTTTTTCAGTAAATATTAACTTACTCAGTATGTATCAGTTCCCCCCCCCCCTCTCTCTTTCTCCCTCTCTCTTCCCACCCCCTCTCTCTTCTTCTTCTTCTTCTTCTCTCTCTTTCTCAATCTGTTTCTCTATGTCTCTGTCTATCTGTCTCCCCTGTCTCTGTCTCCCTTACCCTGCCTGTCTGTCCAGTACTTCCGCCCCCTCCCCCCTCCCCCTTCCCCCCTCTCCGCCCTCCACTCCCCAGCTCACTCTGATTTTCAGAAAAAAAAAACATACCTTTTCTTTCGTCATAATTACATTATGCCAATTTTCGTAGCTTCTGTCCAGTTTAAAAAATAATTTCATAAAATTAAATTTCGCTCTGCCTTCACGTCCCACTAGACAATGAAACCACTTTAAATTGTAACGTCTATATATGACTACATATCCGAATGACATGCCTACTTGCCTAAATCATTTGGAATAATGAAAATTACTTGCATTCGAGTGGACAGCAAATATGCTGAAATGTATTGACACGTCCAATTATCATCTATTGTTTGTAAATCTAGTTGTGATCTGCTGATACAAAATAAACAGTTGACGCTATCATGATTAAGCGGACGCAATCGCACACTTATCTTATCAAAATACGAGATATCTCTTGCGTACATACATGTATCAGAAAAGAATGCACATAGGATCACGTACACTAATTACCACAAATTTGTTGTGTGCAAAATCATTGAGCCGTTTCTTCGGCTGTATCCTTTTGTATGAATTCATGTCTGCAGTTCTTGACTGTCATTCTAACACGCCACTATGAGAACACTATTGGTATTCCACTTATTTTCATTTTAGGTAACGCTATAGTAAATACAGGTATCGCGAAATAAAGCACATAGTTGGTTGTATCTTTTTTCACATGTTGATTTCTGCTGTTTATGATGTCCATTCTAGCCCATCGCATCACACATCCAACAGCGTAACTTCACTCTATGCATTTATACTCAATAGCTTGTTATTCTCGGTAACGCTTATTGTAAAAATCGCATAGTTTGGACCGTGAACAAAACATCGGTGTTTACTTGTTCACTCAGTTAGAATGTAACACACATATACGTTTGTGAATGTCATATTGTATGGAATTGCAATAACTGCAACTTCTTTTATTACACATGCTGGATTGCAGCAGCGTTCAACGTGGGTACATGCATGGTGAATATGATTGAAAAGTCGAAACTATTTACCAGCGTTTCTATTTCTAGAGTATGAAGGCCGGAAGGAACCATACATGTATGAACATGTATGATATGTGTATGATATGTATGAACATGTGTTGATATATGGAGAGCTAAATGAGGAAGCATTTGGTACATACAGTCGTGATACCCCCCCCCCCCCCCGCCCCCGGCCTCCACACACATGCTAATACACACATCATGACGAATATCATACGCACTCACACATAAGTAGTGATATCTCACTTCCTTACCCACCCCCCCCCCCCCCCCGTCCCCAGTATGGTATCCCATTACGTAATGTCCATGCTTCAACAAAAGGTATCATCTAAAGTGAATTCTTGTTCGGGGAGCCCCCGCCCCCCCCCCCCCCCCCCTTTTCTTTAACACATCTGCAGCCGTCATAATATATCTATTTTTTTTTAATCACACACTTCCCTCTCCCTTAACCGCAAAAAATCCACTGCATTGGCCGTTAAGATACATAAAGCCGACTCCTTAATAAAATGTATGAGCCAAATGGCCCCCCTCCCCCCCATTACCCACCCACCCCAACGCACACACACACACACACACACACATAAATACGCGCACAAAAATGCATACCCTACTAAACAAACGGACAGAAGCACGCACTCATTAACAAATTGATTTCATTTTCGAATTCATTCTTGCGGCGATCATGCTAGTGATGTAACAAAACAAATCATCCATGTGTACATCCACGACAAGCGCACTAACATGGACACACATACCACACATACACCTGTTATTGGTTATATCCAAGAATAACTACCACCCGCACCACCAGGAAATCCAACCTATTGGTTTACCTCATTAACATTTTATGGACATAGATTCATATACATCGTACCCAATGCAGTTTGGGGCACCGTTATTGCTAGATTTTAGACGAGCAAAACTGTTTATTTTATATCAGTATTGCACTGAACCCGCATCTAGCTGACATGATAAATATATATACATTTTTTTTTTTTAAATATTGAACTGTAGTTACTTCAGCGCGGGGTTAGCATCAGTTCTGTAACGAACTATGGCCATTTGTGGCACAGACAGTGTCTTATTTTTCTGTGTGCAAAGCTGAAATCGAATTGGGAAGTTGTAATAGGATGAAGCAATTAAAACCAGTGGGACAGAAGAAACGAAAACTTAGGTAGCAGAGAGCCGAAAAGAAATGACGATATACATAGCACAGTGAAGCGCGGTCTACAATTGTTAGCAGCAGTACATTCTGCTAAATCATGTAGGTCTACGTTGAATTTAAACAGCGCGTACACTGCGAAGTAGGAGCAATGCCAAATATCTCGAGAATGGCTACCGTGAATAGTGATCCACTCGCTAGAAATGTTTATTTCACACTTCCGAGTAAATAGCATGTAACCCAAAAATGGGCGTTGGCTTTCCACGCACTAACTTACGCTTACACACAGTGGGAGTCAGTTTTTACTACCGTGTGTGTGGTAAAAGTACCAACAAATCACGCGACCATGTACCCTTTCATCGAATCATACGGCGTACACCTGAACATATTAGGCTAGGAAACGGCGTGCAATTTTTCTACCGATGATTATCTCTGAGATAAAACGTGGTAAGTTCTTTATAATGGTTAATTTGTAGGTTTAGAAAAGTGACAGTTACTCACGTGAAATTGGATCCCTCCGTTCGAGTAGGTAGGCGGTGCAGTCAGTGAGAGAGGTGATATTGTGCGCTATCGGTATTAAAGTACGTACGTACGTACGCGCACAGACACAGCCACACACTCGTTCTCTACTTCAGTACCGCAGAAAAAAAAAAAAACAGGCGAGTGAGATTTGTCGAGGGTGAGCTCACAGCTAACAGGTAGTTGTGCAAAATGTAGTGCGAAGTATCAGGCGAGCGAAGAGTCGGAACTTGAACGTTCAGTTCAGGGTTATGAAGTCGACGTTTTGCTCGCTCTCTCTAGTCTAGTCGAGATCCTGCTCTTTATAGTGAAAGAGGAATCGGATAAAGTTCTTTCTATGTAACGATCGAGGAATACTTTTTGTATCGATAAATCAGACGGACATACTGTACGTTGTACAGATAGTTTAAATGATGACGATGATAATGAAAATGCAGTTAAATATAATAATGATGACAACAATAAGATACGGCTAGTAAAGTCATGCTACTTCCACAGTTTATAGCTGTTTTTCGGAGAATGAAGATGTGTAGCTGTGATGAATGTTAAAACTTTGAAGTATGATTAAACAGTCTTCGGAAACAATGATGAGATATCTGAATAATGAGCGCAAGTGAATTGTTCGTGTGTATTGGATAATAATTGAACACGAAGAAACGTGTACCATAAGAATGCTGAAAATACACTTCACTGCAGGTCGTTAGTACAAGAAGGGAACGGATTAATTACAAATAATGTCACAATTTCTATTCAACGATACCACCTATTATACATTGATCATCCCACATAATTATATTTTTGTTTTGTTGTTTTACATGTTGTATATGACTATTGTATTGTTAATGTATTGTAGTTTTTGCATATTCTACCTTGTACTCACGTTTTACCTTGTCTACGCTTGTTTGTTTTTAGCAAATGTT